>VWZW01000500.1:865418-1045698 GCA_013397115.1 Edolisoma coerulescens
GCCCCTCCGGGCTGCCGGGTCCCGGGGGGCCCCGTCCCGTCCCTCCTGGCTGCCGTGTCCCGGTAGGCCCCGTCCCGTCCCTCCTGGCTGCCGTGTCCCGGTGGGACCCGTCCCGTCCCTCCTGGCTGCCGTGTCCCGGTGGGACCCGTTCCGTCCCTCCTGGCTGCCGTGTCCCGGGCGGGCCCCGCCGTGCTGCGCTGCCGGAGCGGTTTCTGCAGCACGCTGCTGCTGAATTGGGCGATCCGCTCCTTGGCGCTCGCCCCTGGCTTGGTGCTTTCCCAGACCGCGCTCCCGGTGCTGGTGCGTGTTCCTGCGATGCTCGAGAAGCGTTTTAGGAGCTGGAGATTGAGCACTGCTGTTGTGTGGGTACAGCTTCTGGAGTAATGGGACCCGTAAACCTGTAAATTAAATGAATCTACGTTTTGCAAAGGAGGATTTGGTTGTGTTAAAGAATACGGTCAGGTTCAATAAAATGCTTCAGAGTCCGTTGAGTTATTTTACTATTCAAGATGGCATTTAGGCGCATGCTTAAGGCCAAATACTACTGAATCCATTCTTTCAAAGGAGGTTAAGACCTCAAGATCTGTCTGGAATAGTGTTGCTTCTAGATGTGGTTAATTTTGTCTGGCCAAAGGTACCATAGATAAAGGGGCAGATCCTCTGGTGTGTTCTCCAGCTGACAGTAAGAGAAGTGCTGCCCTTGTGAGGTTGCACAGGAAACTGAGCAATAATAGAGAAATAGACAGTGAGGTGGAGTTTTTGGGGTGCACAAAAATCTCTGAACTGCTTTGCTTGTATTTCTATAAAATTATCACTCATCAGACAAAATTATGACTTTTTTTCCCCAAAATATTGCTTTGCAGCTTATTATTTGGTATTTATCTATACATCAGCTAAAAAGTCTTTGAAACTTTCAGTTAGGGACTGGAACAAGGGAAGAAAAGAAAAGAAAGCCTGGAGTTTTTCTCAATAGTGCACTGTGTATGAAGTCCTGTGAAGCACAGAACATACAAGATGGGTGATAAGAGCAGTGAGATTTCATTCCCTGCTTCACAGTGCATTACCTAAATGAATAGATTGCCATTATACTTGCAGAATTTTAAATAATATAGCCAACCAGACCTGGCTCCTGCTTTTTGTCAGAAACAGCAGGTGGCAATGTAATTTCAAGCATCTTTTCAAAACTTTGTCATAGAGAAAATCATAACGACTATACAACAAGTTTCATAGTCCATTTAGATTTTATTTTAATATTTTGTAAGTTATCAGTGTTTTGCTAGGCAAGTGATATGTTCTTTCAAAAAGCTGATATGAGTTGATTGGTGGTTTCAGAACTTGGGGAAAAATCAGTATTGTTTTGTTCTTTGTAGACAAGTCAAGACTATCTCCAAAACTTGTCCTACATATGTGGAACTGGATCTTTCAGAACTGGCAAGTCTTTCAAGCATTTGATAAAATATTACACAAAGTAAAATTATTTGGGCAAATAAGCAGATTGTAACTTGTGTAAAAGGACTTCCTACAGAGGAAAAAAAAAAAAAGATTCCATTAATGCAAACTTGGCTTTATATTATCATGAAGGACAAATAACTTCTTTTTTTGCCTTCAAACTGCCTTGGAAATGTCACGTGTCATTCCCGCATTAAGAGGCAGAATTCTAAAAATATCCAAAGTCCCTTAACAGAGCTGCAGTTTCACAAGGAGTCCCTATGGAATGTTTACATATTTGAGAAGGACTGTATCAAAATATTTATTTATCAAAGATGGAAAGGAGAATTACTCTGTCCCTCAGCAGGAAAGTTACCTGTCTGGCACAGAGAGGGCATTATGCACCAATGCAGATAGTACCAATTTTAAGGCAGCCTATAAACCGACACATTTTCTTAAATGGGCATGGAAATCTTACCTACATGCTGTAATTTAAAATGTTTTTTGAAAACCAACAAAGGAGTCTTTGAAGATAAATTCTGTTCTGATACACATTTAAAAAATACTTCATTTTTTTTCACCCTCCAGTATTTGTTACTATTTTAAATCATTGGAACCTTTCAACTTCAAGACAACTATTTTATTTAAAGACTTTCATCACAGGTTGCATCAGGTAGTAAAACTCCAGCCTTAAGCTGTGGTTTTATCTTCCCTGTATCTTTTCACAAGACATGAAATTAATTGCCTCCAACTGACACACATTTTTGTAATATGTGGCTGCAGAATCTACAAATTATCATTAGGCATTTTGTTATTTTGGACTGGATGCTTTAGCCATGCATTCCAAACTATGGATAATAAATCTATTCATGACAGTAAGTCTTACTGCATGGACTATATTCTAACTTGTCATGCTTCCATATTATAATTACCTTTAATAGTTTTATTTGCTGATTCTTTGCAGAATTTCATGTGGTTATTAGAATCCAACATAATGGGCAGCATAGGAGTTGAAATGAAATATCTGAAGAAATCTACAGGTTGTTTCTTTTACTGCTTGTCCAAAAATGTTATTTACAGTGCTTATGCCTTTCAAAAGGAGAATAGAGGAGGTAATACTTGTTTCTATGATGCAAGGACTGTTGCAGTGCTTGCAGGAAAAGCATTACCAGGCTCTATTTAATTTCCTGAAAATCACCAGCATGCCTAAGTCCTTGATTTATCATTCTAGAGGACTGAATAAAAATGCTTTCAGGCTACATGCGTCTCTCCTAAGGATCATGAAACACTGTACAAGCACTTCAATCACTCATTAATTAAACTTTTTAATAGCCCATATAAGCAAGGTAAGAGGATGAGATTTCAGTGGGAGGTAGGTGTTATGAAAGCCCCATCAGGTGTCTGTCTTGATCTCAGACACATAAATACCATTAATATCTGGTCTTAATTGACTTAAGAGAACAAGTCACATTGATTTTTCAATCACTTACACACTCATGAGAACCCCTCTCAGAACGGTTGTGTTTGTTTTCTTGGTGGATAAATGGCACAGTGATTAAATTCAACGCTGTTAGTGATACCTTGTGGAAGCTGGAACAATGGGGGTTTGGCCTGGAATTCAGTTTGCAGATGTATTTACAATACAAATGCAGCTGAGAGGGTCCCCCAAGAATCCATTTCTTTGGGGTTTGTATATGGAATGTAGCCAGATTTGTATTTGGCATTGTTGCTGCATGGGCAAGTGTTTTTTAAATAGTTGAATATACTGCTAGTGTGGTTCGAGTCCATTAATTTCTGGTTTTTAACTTACTTTTGGAGGAAGGGATTCCTAAACCTTTTCAGAATAATGTGACTTTCATAGAAAGTGTATCCTTATACCCTACAGTGATGGGCAGAAATCATTACTCTTCCTCTTAATACTTGTATGCAGTTTCTGTGGCACTCCCAGCCATTACAGTAAAGTAAATCAGGAATGTCCTTAAGGTTTCAAATTCTTTGGTAGCTTTCAGGGCTTCTGGAGTTAAATGGGAAACCTAAACAGTTTTGGCCTTGCTTCCAGTACATTTTAGGTAATGCAAATGGAAGTTTTTAGACTTGTTTCCTTGATTGCTTCCTGCGAAAGCAACACGATGAAGAGTAACTATCAACTGAATGCAATCAAATGCCAGCATGGGATGGTGTTAATCTTTAGCCAGCACACACTTGATGTTTAATGGAATGAACGTGTGATCTGTGTGCCAAATAAATTGAGTGTTAAAATAATAAAATTCTTTCTTTAAAGAAAATAATTAGCTTTTTGATACTCCAGTTGATACAGGACTGCATGTTCTGATTCTAAACTGTAATTCCAAATGGGTTTACGTGATGTCCATAAATTAGACTTTATATCTGATATCAGAGATTACTACATACTGAGAAGTTTTTAAACACTAGAATATTTATAAAATATATTCCTCTGCAGCAGAGGAATTCTGTTTTTGAAACCTGCCTTTGTGGCCAAGAAATGTGCAGGGCATCCATACCATACTTTTGTTCTCAGTGTGGGGTTTTGCACATTTCCTCCCTTCATACAGGTGGATTTACATGATAGTTATGCTTGAAATTGTGTACATGGGCATTGTGTTTGCTTAACCTGTTCTGTGGAGGATTAATACTTTTATATTCTGAAATATGCACAGTTTAGACCACCAAGAAACACATAAGGAATGTAAAGGAAGTATGTTCTTACTGCATATGTGTTACTGAACAACATTAAACTAGGAAGAGAAACTCAGCAGTACACTACCCAAATTTATGTAAATTGAAACCTGCAGCAGTCTTTTCCTTTCATAACCTTCAAGTCCCTGGGTTTGATTTGGCTGCAGTCAGATCAAAATGTGGCAAAAATGGCTGTTGCTCCAGTGGAGCTGCATTGTATCAGAACAATAAATCTTAATTTCCACTTGAGATAAACCCTTCAATTGGCTGCTTGAGCTTTACAGCATTTGCCATAAGTATTTGTGAAGTATTTTGTGTCTTGGGGTATCTCATGCACGCCTATGAATGGTAACCTTTGCACTCACCATCGTTTGTAGGAATTATTCAGAGATTACATAACTGGATCCTTCCCAAAAAGGCTACTCACTTTTTAAATTGCTTTAAATTAAATTAATTAAAATTAAATACTGCTTCAAAAGGACAGGTGTAGTTGCTGCATATCTGTTTGTGCACAGCACTTTCAAATTGCACATAGCCATAGTTCTCACTGTCAATTCAATTCCTCTTTCTTCACATGGAAATCTTCACTGAAAAAAAATAATCCATCACAAAAATTATTTCAACGTTTATGTGACTGAAAAGGATTTCTATGTAAAGTTAAAATAGAAGTGGTACAAAGTGTAGAAGTAGAACTTATTGCATGGTAAGGCAAAAGGTTATCAAGAAAAGAATGGATTGTGGTCTAAGTTAAGAACCTGAGGGGCTGCAGATTTTCACCGTTTGCTTTCTACATTCTTATTAGCAAACAAAACCTCAGGGTCCATTACTGTAATACAGAGTGACTGTCAAAACATAAAGTTGAGTCATATTCCTTACAAATACATTTCTCGACAAATACTGAGAAAGAATAAATTTTGCATCAAAATAGCAGTATTTTCTGGTAATGAGATTAGAATGCTATTTATATAATGCTAATATGTAGTGTCAACTTTGGATTTAAAAAAAAATTAAATTACAAATGATCAGCTTATTAAGTGGGTATGGATCAGTGCTCCTTTGGAACAATGTTAAATCTTTTTTTTCCCCTAAAAATATATTTTGATATAGTTTATAATTAAACACTATAAAAGCAAGGATTACCACTTAACATTTCATTTTTGTCAGGAAAGCATCTCCTGCAAAATACTTACAAATGAGTCTCTTCTGCAGTCTTGACTGAAATGCATTATGCAGAAATCTGACAACTGCTCAGTACAATTTGCAAGCTGCAGAGAATTCAAAATAGTCTTTGATGTCTAGGCAGAAATTCACAGTACAGCAGGGAGTTTAGGTCGGTTCTCTGCATTTTATCAGCCCATGTTGTGTTTAATTAAGACATGGCAAGTGTCTCAGGATTAGCCTTTGACAGCTCAGAGTTTTTGCTCCAGGTTAATAAGCCTGATTTTTTTTCCCCTCTCCCATTTTTCCCCTTAATAAAATTCCAATAGGCTGTCAAATCTACTACTTTTCTTGAAGGAGCCTTCTTTTGGATAGAGACATCAAATTGGCACTGGTGAGTTCTTCAGCTTCATGCATAGTAACTGGCCCATGTGAACTGATGAGATTTTACTACATAGAAGCATTTAATTTTATAAAATTATCTCACAGCAAGTGTAAAATAAATGCCCAATATGAGGACTGAAGAAAGTGTCCTCACAAGAAATCAATCAGTATGGATTGGAACACACACCAATGAAAGCTAAGTGAAAGACAACAAAAACCTTAGCAAGAACAGCAGAAAATAACCAAATAATTGAACTAGCAATGACGTTTGTTTGTAATTGTTATCAAATATTAATGATTTTCATAAAACCCAGAAAAACTGTAGTAAATCAAATACTAATAAAGTAAAACTGTATTATAGTTTAAAAAATAAATGTCATCTTAAAGAGACCAAAGCAGTGGAGAAAAGAGGGAGAAAGTTATGTCCTCTGCACACAAAAAATGGGTCAAGCCACTGAATTTTTCTGAGCAAGCACTTGATCAGGTGCAGATACCTTCCCTCCCGTCTTCATTCTGCTTCTGTATGCATACACTTTTAAAGTGCAACTTACCTTAGAAAGAAAATGGCCATAAATGAAAAACTCATAAGATAAAAACAACTATATCCATTAAATAAGCAACGTTCTTCAGAGCTTGGACAAATCAATCATTATGCAGAGGATATCCTAGGAGAAAGCACTGAAACAATCAAAGTTAAACCAGCTGCAGAAATAAAAAAGAAAATGATAGCTTTGGCAAATGAATGCTAGTAATTATATTTCCATCACTTTCTGTTACATTGCTTGTCTTCTTGGGATGAGATTTAACTTACTCAGTCTGAACCCTTCTGATTGCTGGAACTTGGGCAAAGGGACTGGGGCAGAGGAACCCCTGAGGGAAAGTAAAACTGTGTGTTCCCGTTGTAATGGATAATATCTGAAAAGTGAAAGGTGTGTTCTGAGCTCCTGGGGCTTCTTGTGTTCAGGTTTTAAAGCCAAATTTTTCAGGGATTTTAGAGTGGGCTCAGCACTGAGTTGCACAGCTCCCTCAGCTTGGGAAGTGAGGGCAGGTATGAAGAGGCTTATTTTTGTGCAGAAAACAAATGGAGCCCTGACAGTATGTACAAAAATTATTTTTTCTTCAAATCGGAACATTTTGCATACTTTTCCAAATTGTTTCTGATTGGGGGTACAACTACAGAAGTGCTACACATGTTAAAATAGTCTGTGAGAGTGTATTAAGTACAAATATTACACTTTATTGTAACATAACTTAGGAAAAAAATTAATATACCATTGTGATGTTTAGGGAATATGGGATTATTTTGAGTATTTAGAAGTTTTGTTGAGATGACCAATCCACATCAAAGCATATTTTTCTCATAAGTGTAGGGAAGCACATCCATGGGCCACAGGCAAAAACGAGCAAGCAAACATCTCTAGAGCCATTTTCAGATGCTTTTGTATTTTTTGCTACTCTGATTAGCAAAAATCTTGAGTATCAGCAGACTGAATATGAAGGTATTTATGCTGAAGGATAAATAGTAGGATTTTCTACCAAATTTCCTCATCTCACCTTTTCTTTTTACATTGTAAACTGCCATTTTCATAGGCATTTCCATATTTCTTGTCTTTCCCTTTATCAGTATTGGTTTCTTCCCAAAATTTCAGCAAATTGCCTTTTCCTTCACCTTTGAACTCTACATTTAATTGGATTCATACTTATGTTTGGAGGGAGGACTGATCAATTGTTGCAAACATTACCTTCTGCATTATCTGGAGTAAGAAGAATATGAAGGAAAAAGTTTTATTTATAGTTAGCACAATTTTCTGTTTGGTTCCATGGGGGTTTTTTGTTTGGTTGATCATTTATTTCTTTATGGTTGTTGCTAGAGTACTTAAACTAAATGTAAAAATAATAATAAAAAATAAATTGTCCTTTTCCTTGCTATTTTGGTAGTCCCAGTAACTACATGACAAATTCTGTTGGGAAAGCAGAATTTTATATGCATTTTTCAAAGATACTGTTAGCATTACAGGTTATAGGTGATGGTGAACTCAATTAGTACAGTATCATAAATGCTCCCAAATGGAAAGTTTTATTGTAGTTTTGCCCTCCCTCCTTCAGAATTTGACAGTTGTAATTACAGTTGGCAAGAGGTGAAACTTCATAGATTTCTGTAGATTTATAAACTGCGTCCTAACAGTTCCATGTCCAGAAATTCCTTGGATCTCTTTCAGATTTTGTGCAGTACTTTGTAGATCTTTGACTGGCTAAATCATGCATAAAAAAGATAACCAAAGCAGTAATTGCAGATCCAGCTCTGAGTAAAAGAAGTAATTGCAGAAACTGATTTGGTTAAAAAACATCAACTACACAGAATCACTCCCTGTTAAATTTAACAATAAAAAAGACTTAGAATTGGAAATATTTTGCTTTTATGCTTATGCCTTATTTTTAACCTGTCCAAACCTTGGGTATAGCTGAAATAGAAGATGCAGCATAATGGAGATTTACGAAAAAAGAAAAGAATGACCTGTGCTAATGTAATGCTTTCTGTCATCTTTTGTGTGAGTGTCCCATTTTGTCAAGTTTTCTAAGCAAAGCTCTTTAAGTGTAACTCGCTCCTTAAACCAAGTTAGGCTTGAACTTGGATATATTTCAAAATAATTTTAATAAATCTCAACAAATGCTACTTGCTGAGCATTATCATTTTCATTAGTGCTTTAGAATTTCTGAGCATGTAAATTAATTTAGTTGTCGTCCTTATCATCTTTGAAGAGAATGTTAATTATATCTGGCAATAATTGTTTTGCAGAAAATTGGGAAATCAGCCTGGATCTCTTGAACGGTTTATGATTCAATCCCACTTCATGAGTAAGCTTTGCCAACTGTTTTGTTTTTACAATGAAAGCTTTATATATGTGGGGGTGTGTGTATACACACATACATATATTAAATATATATATATATATATGGAGTTCTTATAAGTATACTTACCCAAAAATATAAGTATTTACTGTATTTCTTTTCTGTTTGTTCTGAAAGCTTCACACTGTTGAATTTGATAAGCTTGAATAGAAACAGATTGGGACACCAGTAATTCAGGATATTCTCTTTGAATAGGCAAAGGAGCTCTGTTAAGAAAGGGAGATAAAACTTGTGCCATGGCTTTCAAAAATGTTCTGTGCTTCAAAGAAAAAACACTTGTTTGGCTACTACAGGATGAGCCTGAATGTGGTGATGACAAGTGTGACATGGAACCATCGTTGCTTTCTGGAGCTCAGGTCAGGCTGGGGTTCCTTCTGCAGGGGCTTTTCTGTCCTGCTCTAATGCAAGTGCACATCTGATAGTGCTGCTGTATTATATTCTGGAACAAATGAAATCTGCCAGCCATTATTCCAGCATCTACAAGTAATTGCTTCATACTTGCACAAATCTTCACAGGTTATAAAAAGTTACCAGTTTCTGAAAGGGAGTTCTGTAGTGTTGTGTCATACCTAGGTTTTTTAATGAGTGTGCTTTCACAACATGGGTGATTCAGAAGCACACATTATTGGATCACAATCAGAAGAATGAGCTGAATTCTGTCACTTTTATGTACACTAAGTTGAAAATAACTTGGGCTTAAAAGGATTATTGCCAGACCAATGAACGTTTCAGAAAAGGAATCTTTATCTAGAAAGCTGCAAGTATAGAGGCTGCACACTGACACAGTAATGACCATTTATGTTTCTAACAGTGATTACAAATATTTTCCATGAAATTTTGGATGATTATTCTTAGCCAATTGTATGTTTGTGAGTGCTTTTTCACTTATATTTTGGGAGTTAAATTACAGAAATAGATAGACTGTGTGCTACTACTACCCTGCCAGAAATGACCAAATGGAATTTCCAAAGATAGCCTGTGAAATTGCCCTATGGCCAGGAGCTCAAGTACATTGATTGCTGTTCCTGGATAATTGGGGTGTAACCTCTTCCCTCCCTGCTCCACTTTTCCATTTGCAAAAAAGACCAGTATTAATAAACACTTTGATAAGGTTTTTCTTCAAATATGTTAGATTAAGCTCTAAGTGGCATCTTCCTTTCATAGCATGTACACTGCTCTTGTTTCCAATAACACAGAAAAATGCAGTTTCATCTCATCTCTATGGCTACGTGGTGTTATGCAATGTGATTTTTGAAAAATTGTGGTTTAATTTTTTTCAAGGTAAATTAATCCTTTTGCTCAGTCTCTGGGAGAAGCAAAATACTGAAAATAATAGTATTAGAAAGGCTACATGGTTCTTCATGTGTATGATACATAATACTTCATAAATGATTTAAATAATTTGCAAATTGAAGGAATGAAGCTTTGCATAAAAGCTTCTCTGAAAGGGATTCCTTACCCAGGCCTTGCTGTATACACATCACCCCTGATAGCTGCAGTATAGAAGGGGTGGTTGTCTGAATGATCTCTCCCTTTCTATATATATATCTAGGGAGAGAGATAATAGAAGGGACCTTTTGCCTGTGTGCCTTTTTTTACTTCCATCTCTTTCCTATAAAAAAGGAGTTACTGTGTTTTCTTTTCTCGTGCTGAGGAAATCAACAACATGGAACACTTGAGATCTTTCTGAATGACCTCTGTATACCTGTGACGTTTGAATAAGCCAAATGCCACCATGTGATTAAACTAAATTTTAAGGCCACTTGAAGTGTCATGGAAATCATAAAATGCTTACACATTTAACTCTTGGTTTGGTGAATGAAAAGGTGATGTCTGTGACAATTAGAACTTTTTGCCATGGGTGCCAAATTTTAAAAAAAGGGAGAAAAATAGGGGCAGTGGGACTGTTGACTGCCTAAAGGGCTGAAGCTGCTGAGTAATTTATTAGGAACTGATTTTTGAGAATTCTGAGCTCAAAATACATTTTATAGGTGCTTGAGAAACAGAGCAATTTTTGTCTTCCTAATAAGTGTGATATGGCAATGAAGACTTTCTATTCCCTCCTTCCGTGTTCTACACCCATCTGTCATACTTTATCCCTGTTTAGATTGAAAATGTTCCTGATTTATGCACTGTTTGTATTTACAAACTACACAACCAATAGGCTGCATGTGACAGAAGCTGTGGGACCCATGGATGTCTTCCCTTGGCAGGAGGGCCCCTGTTACAAGAGGCCATTTTCATTCTTGGAGTTGCTAAATTCTGGCTTCTAATGCTTATCACAAAATAACTAAGCAAAAAACACAGTTGCTCTCTACTGTCCTTAGGACACACCACTTCTGAATAACAACAGATCGTCCAAAGGATGTCTGGAAGCAACTGAGTGACCAGAATGGTAATACTTCCTAAAATATAACTCAGGCTTATCAATAAATAGGTTTTTTTTTCCTCCAATGCCAAAGCCAAATGTCTGTTATTGTATATAACATATAGATGCTCTGTAGTCTTTGATGAGTCTTCAATTGGACACAAACTGACTTTTAAACTAAAATTATACAAGCATTTATTTTAGATGTAAAAATGCTATTTGATCTACTGTAAATTTATCCAGTTAACTGTATGTCAGCACTTTAAAGATAAGAATTGTTCCCTTTTTTCCTAGAGAGATATGTGTTTAATCTAAACAATAATTTAGATATATGCTTACTCAAATTATGACTAACAAACAAGTTGAAACTCAAATAAATAACTTGGGAAATACAAAAATAGCTCAGAAGTACCCTTACTGTGTTCCTATAAAATATGATTGTATCTGGAGAGCAGCAGAGGGAACAGCATATAGAAAAGAAAATATTTCAGACAATTTACGTTTTTTTGGGAAGCTTCCCTTCAAAATCAGACCATGGAAAGACCATGTCCTATGAAAAGGGGGGATAAAATTTTGAGAGATTCAGTATTTTAAATGAATGAATCTTCAGTTTATGTCTCTGCAATAAAAAATAGCACTGATAGTGCTAGAATAGTCCTAGAATAGTTCTACTATAAGAAGAAAATAGCAATCTCAGGGATAATGTTGTATCCTAAATTCCATCAAAACCTGACTACCAGAGGTGATTGGCATAGGCATCATCATCCCCCTGCTTGAGGTGCTGACCATTGCTGGACCTGGGCTAATAAAATGTTCTTCATCAGTAACTCGGTAGCTTTCACTTGTTCTTCCAGTGTCTAGTCCATAACCACAGCCATAATTCCATTGCAACATAGAGTTTTTTTCTTCTACAAATAAAAATTCTAATGATTGCAGTACTTTATTCTGATCTTTCCCCCACCTCTCTTACTCATTTCTTCCTTAGTTTATTTTCCTCTACTTGTATGTGTCTTAGTCATTTCTACACCTCTGAAAGCATCCTACATTCCAAGCTGATCTGCCAAATGCATCTCCAAGATCCATGCCAATTATATGGGTGGGTTTGGTGACCACAACTTAAATTTCAAATGGAAATATGCAGATCTTGAATATTTTCTGTTCTATATCAGAACTGCATGATTTTGGAACACCTCAGTTTGAGCTTCAGTAGCATACAGGATTTGTCTTTTAATAACTTAGTGTAGGAGAACTGCAGTACCCCAACCGTCTGCTTTATGCTGAACTCTCTGAGGCAGCCAATTTTGTCTTCCAGAACGTGGCTGCTGCACATGCTGGGTGCTGATTGCAAGTATTATCTTAAGAGAATCACTTCTCAATATTTAAGAACATGACTCTTCTTTCAAAGGCATGCTTTTGGGCTTTTATACCCCTGCTGGCTTCATCCCACCAGGAGCTGCCTGTCAAATATCATCCTTCAGTTCCACAGCTGCCTTTGCTGCTGCAATGTGTTTATCAAACAAATTGGGAGAAAGAAGACGACTATTAAAAAATCAACAACCTGCAGCTTCTTAAGAAGCAAAGAAAGTGGCCTGGCAAGAAAAAGAAAACCTGTGCTATAGTGCAACCAGAGTCTGAGAAGGGCCTGAAACCAAGATTCAGAGCCTTTGGGCACCCTAATCTGCTTTACAGAGAGCTCATGAAAACTGAATGCAGGTCAGAGCCCTGCAAGAAAGAGTGTAACCAGAATATTTCTGCCAGGCATTTTTCCTTGCCTACCAACTTTTTGTGTTAGCAGGTATGACAGGAAAGTTCAGTGATGGGTGTGCTCCACAGGCAGTATTAGAGGTCTTGGAGATCCAGGGGCTTTATGTGCTCACAACCTGAACTCACCTTACGCTCCTGAGTACCTCCTGCTATACCAAACTAAATCCTTTGTAAGCCTGATCTTCTTTCTTCACTTGTGTTCCTTATAATACATTGTGAATCACCATAATCTCTGTTCTGTAATGATACCACAGAAGTGCTATTTCACTCAATTAACGTAATTGTAAACTATTATAAATTAAATAACTGTCAGCTTCCAAAATACTTTGTTTTCTCTAGTTATGCTCCCATGTTCCCACCTTTTCTTCTCATTAAAAACCATGAAGTAGTTTTGCTTAGATTACCTTTTATGTTTAAATTAACCCTTCTGTCTGTCAAGCACAGGCCATGGAAATGTTTAGGATCCTAAAATTGCTACTGAACCCTAACACCAAAGACATGAATCCAATTAGCTGCGTGAAAGAAGCAGACAAAATATTTCCAGTGAGATAAGGTTTGTGCAGAGAGGTAACATGTTTTTAGACCATTTGCTGTAGCTGCAAAATATTTCTACTAATTTTCAAATGTACTCCTCTTCATGGCTGCCTGGTCAAGGTATTAAAAAAAAATAATGCAGGAAATAAAAAAATATATTTGAAAATTTGAAGTACATTTAAATGAGGAGCAGAGAAATTTAAGTAAGTGTAAATAAGATGCAGAGAAATGTTATTTAAAATACTGCTGCTGTTATTTCTGCCTCCTGTTTTATCCCAAGGTCTGTCTGGTTCTTAGTTCATATTAAAGATGGTCATACACAGCTTTCACACAGCAGTAGCAGCACAGTCTGCTCAGGGATCAAGAAATCATGCTCTGTATTGTAGTCTGATCTTTCATGGTTTATAAAAATCTTTTTAACTGAGCTATACTCAAGTGATTAATGCATTTATCCTTCCCTTCACAGTGGCTGCTGCTATAACATATGGTTTGCCTGTCTCTCTTGTGCTATACATATTTGCTTTCTGATTGCCCTGAAGATTTCAGAATAAATTCAGTACTGCATGGCAAAATACTGCTTTACCCAATGTGAAACATCTTTTTGTTTAGAGTCAATAGTTCACTTGTATATAGGTGTCTGACATCCTGAAAGAGTGAAAAATGGAAATAAGCTATATTTGTGAGGTTTTCCATTTCATTTCTCTTACCTTCTCTGTGGCTGATAAATGTAGGGAAATTTTGCGTTGCTATTTCTTCCTCTAGCTTGTAATTTAAAAAAAGAATTTTAGCAATACTTCTGTTTGTTTCTATTGCCTGGCTTTTTCTGGGAGTTCTAAATCTGCTTCTCATCATTTCTGTATTTCTTCAGCAGAGATGATGGTTTTCTTCTGCTTTTTTTCACATCTGCCAAAAGAATACTCGATACCAATGTATTGACAGCAGCATACATGTTTCTTCACCCTTAAAGGTGAATGAAGGATAGAGTAACACTTGTTTATAGGCTTCATTTTTCTTCCTGTGTTTGCAGGTATGTAATATTTCAGCTAATTAAAATAAGTTTTCTTCCCAAGATTATGTCTAAATGGGCAGAAAAATTATGGGGAAATTAAAGTTGCTATGGTATATTTAATCCATAACCAGAACTGGTTGGAAACAACCCTCCCAAATTATTATTTATTTCTACCAAGCTTAAAGTTTGACACTTTCCTGTTGTGTTTCCTGTGTTGTTTGTAGTTTTTCAATTTGACTCTCCCAATAAAGTCAATTAAACAGTGAGAAAGTTCACAAAAATGGACAAAGGAAATTAGTAATAGTCACACATACGGATTTTTTTTTTCCTCTAAACAATACTTTATCAAGTGAAAACAGAAAACAAAAATCCTTGAATTTGCAAGAACTTTATTACAAGAGCCACCTTCTCTCTTTTGGCACAGTCACACCTCAGGCACAGTCATGCTCACGAATTGCACACGCTGAGTCTTGCAGACCACTAGAAATAGAAGTGCCAGACTGGCAGGGAGGAATTCCTGTGCTTTAGCAGCCATCTTGTACCCAGTTGTAAGGAAATGTTATATAATGTCAAGCTGACAATTAAAAATATTTCTCCTTTTCTATTTTAACTTGTGAGCCTTCTCTTTTGTTTTCTGTATAGCCTATTAAAGAAATTAAAAGTCATCAGCTGAATTTAATGTTGACCTCCATTATTGGTATATACATAAATGCTTCTGTTACAATGTGTGGCTGTGTTTCTATCACTGAAGTCACAGATTGCTCTCAGTCAGAAAGATAATCAGCAACCTTTGTGAGTGGAATAGGATGTAAAAGTGGGATCGGAGCAATGAAGAAAGCAGAAACTCTCAGGGGAGGAATGCAAAAAAGACACTACCAAGCTGATTCCTGGATGTGAATTCCCCTGAGGGAAGTGCTTCATCTGCAATCATCAATACTGAAGTAGGCTTTAAAGGCAGGTTCTGAGGGGAACTTATTCATTAGATGCTTTTGTAGTCGGAGGATCAACCAGAGAGAAGGAGTTTCACCTATAGTTACATCTCTGCTAGTAAATTAAACAGGTTCAGGAAACGCTTCTTGGCACGGAAACTGAACTGTTGAATTCTTAGAACAATCATGTTTTGGACTGGACAAACTCCCTCTACCCCAGTTCTCAAGCATGTTTTGGAAGCTGGCATAAGTTTGTGCATATTCCCAACAGGAATTCTACATGGGAATATGCTATTTTGGGAGCTGAGAGAGTCTAGAGGCAGAAATCAAGATAATGCTAAGCCATTTCTTCTTTATACGAGAGAGTTGATCTATAAAAATTTAATTACATGTGCTAACATTCATATAGTTTACAGGGCTGGTTCTAAGTGATAAAAATAAACAAGAAAAAGACCATGATCTCTTTTTAGTTCTAGAATTGGTAAGATAAAGGGACATAACCTCTTGAAGTCAGATCCTCAAGTAGTGGCCAAGTTTTACTCAAACGTGGGAGAAGTCCTGATATTTCACAAGGTCAGGGTAGCAGATGATTGTCATAGAAATACTGATAAAAGGATACTTTAAAGCCTATATTTAACCTTTTTTCTATTTTAAAGACCAGAACTTACATGAAATATTCAGATTTACTTGAGCTATTTGTTATTCTGTGTCACAGCACTGGCAATCTCGATGGCAAAATGGAAATCCAATGGTTATGGGATCCTGTTGTGAGTGAAATGGGACAACGAAGTTAATATTACTTCAATGAACATTATGGAGTATGCGACCACTGTCTGGTTACTGAAATGTAGAATTCCTTGTCTAGCCTTAGGTTGTACATGAAGCAAAAACTACATTAGTAAAGACAGAAATTTAACATTCTTGCGTTCTCTAGATTGGTTTTTTTCCATAGTACCACAAAAGTTTTGGATGAACCATAAAAGCAGGAAAAGTGTTTTTTTCCTTAAAGGCTCTGGGACTTTGTAGTGAAGATTTCAAGATTGAGGACAACCTGAACCTTTGTATCATAGATTTTTTTACTGGGGAACTTGTGGAGGTTTTTCCATGTTTTCAGGTAGAGGAGTACTAGTATATGTGTAAAAGCACTTATAAAACCACATTGTAAATTGTTTAAATTAATATATAAAATAAATCCAACTTAATTTCCCAGAAAGGTGCACTTTGTGTAATCCTGTGAAGTAATATAAAGTGAATATAATGTGTTACCCCCTCAAAACAGTCTAGAAATTGTCTTCAGTGTATCTATCTAGAGTAACAGATGGAAGACTATCAAGTCATCTTATTGTATAAATAACAGTAGTGTGAAGCTCACACCTGCTATGTAATGTCAGTTATTAGCTAATAACTAACATTTGGGGGAGCTGGAGTTGCCATCCTTGGTCAGGTGTTTTGTATTTCTTGTTATTCTGTTGGACAACAGCTCCTCAACAGAATCCACAATGAGCACAAAAGCAGGGACGCAGCTGTATATTCACTGTCAGTTTTGAAGCAGCCATACAAGGCTACTGTTTTTAATTATTTTCACATTGTTCCTCGATTTGGTTGATCTCATAGGGCCCTACTCACTGTAGTAATTTGGTTCCATTTGGACACTGCTCTGGTGGATGGAGTTTAGCTCCCCCAGCTCAGGTAGTTTGGTTCCTGCCCGGTCCTCCCACCATGTGGATGTGATTAAGGCAATACCCCAGGCTTCAGTACTCAGCTGTTTAAAATTGGAGGAGATTGGGCTGCCAATAAAAGGTTCCCTCACTGAGTAACTGCCCTGCAGCTCTGCTGGGAAGAGGTGGTGTAGTGGGGGTGAATAGTCCTTCAGTCCTAACGTTTGTACCTGCTGACTTTGCTGTAGAGGTTGTGATCGTAAGTAGGGAAGGAGATCTCTGTTTTCTGTGACTAGAGAATTAAGAGACGAACCTTAGCTGCCTTCAGATGAAGTGCCTCATGTTGACACTTGTAAGTAAAATTTCAGTATCTAGGTTTACTTTTCAGGAGTGAGGTTGGTGTCTGAAAGATTAATCCTTACTGAAAAGTCAGTTGGACTTTAGTTCTGATGTGTCTAAACTGATTTAAAAAAACCCAAACCAGCATCCAAGAGTTTACTAGTCAGTGCTCTTTTAGCAGCATTTCTTTATAACAGTCACTGTGTGCATTTACATGTGCAATGGTGGTAGTAGTAATACTGTGTTTCCAACCAGGAAAATAAAGGAGCATTGATAAAAGTTAAAATGTTAAACCTACATCAAGATGTTTAAGCTACATTTACTACATACTGTTAGAAGTCCCTGGAGTTTGAATTTTCCTAAGAAATATTTTTAACTCTCTGAAATACTTAGTAGAGTTGGTGCAAAAGCCTATTAATAGCCCTGTTTTGAGATGTGGAAGCTGGAGTACTTCTGTGAGATGGGTATTTTTACTATTAAATTATTTTAGTATTTTTGCTGTATTTGTAGCTATGATATTAACAGCACGTGCCAGAGTAGCTTTATTTCTATCCTGAATAGATTGGCTGCGCAGTACACAGTAAGCTGCTAAATTATGCAGTTACAAAAGAGTCTATTTACCTTGTTCGTGTTTTTTGCATTAGAATACATTATAATGAACTCCTCAATGGCCTCTTGTGTGTTCAGGTATATTAAAGTAACAATTTTCCAACATTTGGAAAGCATGTGATCATGTAAATTAATAATAAATTATACTAAGGGTTTTTAAAGCCAAGACAGCAGGCTTGGGTGATATGTCATGAGGAAACCAAAACCAGAAGCTTAATGTGTAGTGGAAACTATTTTGTAATTCAATTTGACAGGGATTTGTAGGTGAATATATAAACTATAAAGAGGAAAGAGCAGCCTATAAGTTAATGACTGATGAGTGCACCACCTCCATGGACTAGACTAATAGGACCTCACTCTGAAATCAAACAGAAAATTTAATTTTATTTCAATTATTTTGTTTGTTTGGGGATCTTTGTTTCTTTTGGGTCAAGTGCTTACCCAAAATCTGACCACAACATAATGGTAAAGGCAATATTTTTTGGTTTTTTTTTTTTTAGTTCTGTAACCTTCAGTGTAAATCAAGTAGCACTAGGGAAGCACAGAGGAGTATAGAGCAGGGCCAGGTCCAATGACAAAAGCTGAAATGCATTTTCCTGGGTTTTTAAAGCACACGCCTGCAGTTGCTTGCTAGGAATTATGCAGCAGGGACTAAGTTTCATTTCTATTTGTACTTCTGTTTCTAGAGAAGTTAGGCACTTTATAACATCCATCTTCACCAAAACATGAAAGGGAGCTAGCTGCTGCTAAAGTTTTAGTACCACAAGTGAGAAGAGAAGAAGAAAGAATTGGGAATGATGAAGGGATGCACAGGAATTGCAGACAATAAGTAACAGTATACATTATATGTTATTTTGAATTATTTATACTTAGAATAAGTAAACAGAATGGTTGTAATAAGTATGTTTCATACTTTCCTGTTTCCAAAATCAGTATAGCATAGACTGAGGGAAATAAGAGACTTGAAAAATCTGTATTTCATATGTACTTTACTTGGTTAGGGCCTAATGTGGGCTCATTGAAATGAGAAAGGATTTTGCCATTAATTTCAGAGGGGTTTCTACAGCTCCTGATATGAAAGCAGAAAGAACTGCGAATATACTGCATTTTTAAGGTAGAAAACAAACTGAAGTCTGCTAGCCAAAAATCTATTTGAAGATAGAGAGCTGTTGACAAGTGCAAACATTAGGCATAGCATCACATGGCACCTTATAATATAAATAGTGGTTTAAGCTTTACAACAGACTGCTTTCCTCTAATAGTTGGCTAAAAGATATGTCTAGTAGTTAATGGGAACCTCTTAAAATCAAAAAAAGTGGTAGTTTACTCATATGATCTGAGTCTTTTTGTGCTTAATAGCACCCACCTGCATCGTGGCACCAAGGACAACACAGATGGTCCTGTGGTAAGACTGAAATGAGAGCTTTCATTAGCTGCAAAGAAGTCAGCCTTAAGTACACACTGTTATTATTATCCTACCCTTTGGATTTGGATTCCAGCATTGTCTTGAATGTAAGGAATGAATATTATTGAAGGGTGTGGATTATGTGACCCTGAGGTTCTTTGCATGGATGTTGTTTCTACTAATACAATAAGTAGATTAGCTGTAAAATTCTGATTACTTTTTTCCCCTTCTCTTGAACTGCACATTTTTCTGACAAGTCTTTTTGAGTACAATTTGGCAAAATATTTTTTCCCACAAAGCTCTACAATGGTCTTATCCATAGTGGGCATATTCTGTTCTTTGGCACTGGTACCCCTGACAGTCCCCTGCAGAGGGTCTGCTGCTCCGAGATGGGCTGGGATGAATTCTGTTACAAAGTTTATTGAATGTTAGCAAGCTAAATTCATTGCAATATTGTTGTAGCCTTATGGCAGCTCTCTGTCTTCCCACAGTGATTATTCCTTGGAAAGAAGATTCTTAGGCTATTGGTCTTCTGTCAGAATGCTTCTGGCTTTTGCTGGCTATCACAAGGCCCTCAGTCTTTGCCAGTGAATGAGTCACAAAAAAGATAAGGCAGAACCTGATGTTCCTTGTCTTTTCATATAGACAGGAATGGTGTGACATTTTGTTTAAAAAACTGTCAGCAGCTGACACCACTTAGAACAAAAGTCCTGTCATCATTAACAGTACTGAGACAGAATTGGATTTAGCAATATTGAGACAGGTCTGTAAGAGATTCTTATTTTGCACTGAATCCAAATTAAGGGCTAAAGTGAAAATGGACACTTCTTGTGCTTTGAAGCATTCAGTGTAGTGACCCACATTTTATAGTGCTTATCCCGTTTTCTTACAGATGCAGACTTGCTAACTCTTGAGGAATACTTTGTTTGCTTTTCAGATCAAGTGAAATTATTTGTATACATAACCATGTCCCTTCTTGTCAATTTCTCCAGGAATACATTTTCTCTGTCCCTATTTTCCATGGTTTTGTAACTATTTTAACAGAAATGTCTTCAAATAAGTATGCAGGTTTAAAAGCAATTGAAGTTTGCATTTTAATCATGGTTATTCCATTACTTTGAACTCAGAAAAAAATATTTGTCCTCTATTGCAATTGTAGCTAAGGTAGGTGGGTAAAGTGAGTGTGTCCCTTTCATGGAGAAATACAAACCTGCTATACTCCTGCTGGGAATGACATTCTAGCATCTCCAAATAAATATTTGTGACAGCCAATTATTTCAACTGGCTTTGGATAATTCAGATACAGCAATAAAGGGATTATGCTAATTTTAAACGTGATTGGTTGAAATCCAAATGATCTGACATAGTTTTTTTAACAGTAATTCCGTAAGTTGTTCTTCTCAATGTTTACCAGTGGCATTTATAGGTGCATATGTGGGCAAGAGAGAAATAAAATAGAGATTATAGCAAAGCAACTACAGATCTGAAGTGGTTCTTAAAATCATTGTTACTGCAATGAGATCAAGAGGAGGCAGATAAAATATGTTAGTGAAATTTTGTGTAGGGTAAGGTATGAAGGTGCATTGAAGCTAAAGACCAAGGATGATCACTTAAAATTGTATACAGAGCAATTAAACTAAAAAAAAAAATCGAGAAGAAGGAGAAATAGAAGAGGAACAAACCCTCTCTTCTTAGGATGAGAAGCCAGTGATGTTTATAGAAGTTTCTCTCATTCCCCTTAAGACAAAACAATAAAATCTCAGGCACAATTTTTAATGTAGTTTGCAGTTTTCTTATGAAAAAAGCTTTCAGGCTTTGCACAGCAGCTAATCTGTGCCCTTTTTTCCTACATACTGCTTTTGAAAAAATACAAATAAATATGGATGTCATCTTAATTGCTTTTACACTTAAGGTGAAACAGAGATTCAGATTTCTGGGTTTTTTCCGTTTATGTAAATGCATGCATATAGTAATGGTTTTTTAGACATCATGTTCTGAAGCACCTGCTTTTGAACGTTTCTGGCCTTCGGTGAACAGGGGCGAGAAAGCAATTTAGCCTCTGCAGTTTTACGCAGACATAGGTGTATTTTTAGGCTGTTTCACAGCGAGTAACACGCTCGCAGCCGTTCGCTGGGTGGGGACTGGAACCCGCGGGCTGGCGATGAATGGACGGAGACAAGCGCTCGCAGGAATCACGGGCTGCGGTGCGTGTGCTGCTGCTGCTGCTGCCCCCGGCGGCTCCGAGCCGCGCCGCTGGAGCCCCGGCTCCTCGGGAATGCTGGGAATGTTGAGTCAGGGACTGGCAACCCAGACAGCCGGGCTCGCAGCTGACTGAGGGAGACTCGCAGAGGGACAGAAAGACGAGCGACAGGGGCACACGAGCCTCCCCCGACTGCAGCAGGTTCTTTCTCTTCGCCCCCTCGCAGGTATTCCGCGGCTCCGGCTCTCCCTGCTGCCTCCCTCCTCCGCGCAAATGGGATGTCAGCTAAACGTGATGTTGTAAAATCCATGTGAGGACGGAAGGCAGAGGTAATGATTTGAAAGGTGAGAAGCTTAAGCAAGAATATGGCTGGGATACATGACTGTAAATTTATTGTGATTAAGGAAATTGCTGTATATTGCTTTTTAAAACTATCTGGTAGCTGAATCTGGAGATGATTTTGCAGAATAGGCTTTTTATATTGCTTTGGAAATACATTGTAATAAATGGGACCAAGTGCACATCTTATTCTGGTAACAGAGTGCCTCTCCCTACAGAATCGTCAACCAGAAACCTCTCTTGCAATTTCTATTAAAAGCAGCCATAAGACTCTCATTTTTTTTCCTTTTTGTGCCTAGTGTTTAAAAATATTATTGTTGTTAAAGTTTTCTAGAATAGAATTGATGAGATTTAGAAATTCCTAGCTTTATACCTAAATAATGGATTATGTTTGGTGTTTCAAAAACCGTGTCAGGAAAAAGGTGAGAGATTTCTGTTCCTTTCTGGTGGCTGGTAAATGGAAACAGAAGCTAACAGGGTATTATTTTTCAGTTATATAATTAATGAATACTTACTGGGGTCCCTCATTTATGATGCTGTGGTTTAATTTTCTTTTAAGAAAAGATCATTTTAGGCTGGGCAAGTGATGGATGTGATGCATGTGATAAAATCCACGCCTGCGTTCACCAAGGATACATACATATTTTTCTGGGAGCACTGTAGTAGTAATTTGATGGAGAAGGATTTTTTTTTTTTTTATTAGTGTGTGATTGATTTCTAGGCGGCTACCTGCTAAGCCTTGTGATGGATGGATGGGAATCTACTCCCTTAGCGGTGAATTGCTCTTTCCCTGGTGATGGACACGCCGGCCGACCACTGGCATTGGCAGATACAAGCTCGTTGCGCACGGGCGCGGCCAATAAGTGCAGCCAAGGGGAGGGCAAATCCTACTTGTCAGGGTTAGTTTTCTGGTCGGCTTTCTAAATCAGTGGTTTCACTCAGCTGTTTGTCCGTTCGGGATTTGTTTTTATTTCCATTCCGTGCCCCCAGCCCCACGTGCGTGTCCAGGGCGGCCGCCTCGAACGCGGCCCCTTCCCGGCGGCCGCGCCGGGCGCAGGCCCCGCTTCGGCTCCCCCTCCTCGGAGGGCGGGGAAGGGAGGGAGGTTCCCCTCCATCAAGTCTCTTCTCCCCTAGCACTTGGTTTCCCCGTGGCCAAGCCTGGGATGGAGCAGATCCTCCTGTGTCTGCCCCGCCGCCCTGCCCGGAGGGGAGATGCTGGAGATGCGCTGCCACCCTCCTCCCTCCCTCCCTCCCTTGGCAATCGCAGAGCTCCACAGCCTGGATCGGGGGCGCAGGGAGAGCCCTCCTGCGGCCCTTTCCCAGCCCCGGGGGCATCGGGGGCTGTCCGCCCGGCCTCCCTGCTCGGCAGCGAGGGCTCAGCAAGCCCGGCCGCCTTCCCGGCCCGGCTCCCCGCAGGCGGCTGTGTCGGCGCTGCACGTCCCCGCGGGGACCCCGAAGCAATCCCTCTGCCAGGGGGATTTCCTTGGCCTCTCCCCATGGAAAAGCGGGGGATGGCGAATGCTCCCACAGCGCAGGTGAAGGAAAGACCAGCCATAAAACCCCACCAGCAGCAAAGCAAGTGGAGCTCCCTCAGCCGCAATCCCCTCACGGTCGCGTCTGCTGGAGCAGTGCATTCCCCGTTTGTTCCTTTCCCCGAATACGAGGAGGAAAAGGGCCCTTTTTTTTTTTTAGGGTCTGTTTCTGCCCACGCAGAGTGTGTAATGGTAAATCCAGTTCCCTTAAGGAATATGTTACTGTGGGAAAAGCTTTGTTAGTTTGTTGATGAAAGAAACTTACAGCCTAAGCGTTGGCTTCGTGGGTGACTGCGTTAAGGGCTGTGTGTGAAAGTAACTGCACATCTCCTCAGTGCCTTAAAAGAAGCATTTTCACTACTGTTACTTTTGTTTGAAGGCTCTGTGTAAAATGGCTTTCAAAGGCATCAAGGTGAGTTAGCATTTTCACCTTTCCTAGGGGAATCTGGGAGGAAGGAGAGGCTTTCTGTCCCGTGAGTGAAAGGAACACAATTTCTTCTTCCAAAGGCTTACTGAGATAAGGGCAGTCCCTGGGGTTTATGGTTGTCCAGCTCAAGTTGAAACTACATGTTTGAACTATGGAGAAACCCCGCGCTGTGTTTTATGAGCACACCCAGGGTGGGGTAGAACTGAGAAATTTCTTGTTTAGTGTTCGGGTGCCTTATTATACTCATTTCCCTCTCTCTTGTGGTTTGGCAGCATTTGGAGGAGACCCATCTTGCCACCTCTTATCCTGTGGGTGGTTCTTCAACTCCTCAAATGCTGGTGATGGTAGTGTGAGATCCATTGTCCATGCTGGTCCCTCCTGCTGTTCCTTGCCTGCTCTGAAGGCTGTAGAAAGGTGTGGGCCATATTCTTAGCAGCCAAATGCCAAAAGAACACACTCAACCATTTTAGAATGTCAAGTATACGTGATACTTGGAGAATTATCTATTCAGCATGTGTGCTTTTGTATAAGTACGCTCAAGGTGGTATTTTTTCTTTTGCTTTAGAAAGATGACTCTTACTGACCTTTGAAGGATGACTAAGAAAAAAGAGTGGGTTGTTCACCCCTCAAAGAGGGTGAGGCAACCAGCCTGTGTATTGCTTCCAAAGACAACATATGTTCTCCCACCTCTATCTCTTAGGGTGTTTATTATATTTTTATCCACTATGATGCATTTGTTATCATCTGTTTAATTTAGTTTTTAATTCCTGGGATATACATATATATATACATATATACACACACAGATATATATATATATGGAGAATCTTAGTAAATCCACCTAGGAAATATTACAGTGATACTGATTTTTTTTAATAAAATTTTTGTAATGTGACCCCTCTTATCTGTGATATTATGTTTGTTCAATTTAGGGTTGTGTTAAAATATTTTTTGTGATTTAAGTCTTGGGTTTTTGAATGATCTCGTATGTACTTAGCAATGATGAGCTTGCCTCAATTTATTTATACTTTGCAACAGTAACCCTAACTTATATTTTCTACTAAGTCCTGGTAAAAGGATAAGAGCTATTTGAAAGTCAAATGACTTTATGATTTCTTTTTGAGGGTCATAGTTGGTCAAGGGAGAGCTCAGAAACTAAATTCTGAAAATGAACTGTGTAGCGCTGCTTCTTCTGAGTGGTTCTTTCACATTAAGAAAATACAAAGGCATATCAGTAGAAACATCAGTTAAATCTTTTTCTGGAGCATTTTGTTCTCAATTAGTCACTTTTTAAAGATGTGAAGTATTTTATAAAAGGAAACAATCTTTTGCAATCTTTTTGAAATCGAGTGAGATGGATTTATGTTGATTTGTTATTGCTTGTATGCATGATGTGGAAAAAAAACAAAACCCCCCTGTTTCCTTGGAAGACAGGAGTTGACTACTTGTGGAGGTCCAAGGAAATTTGTAAGCATGGATATCCGATGTTTGTATAAGAAAATGTAGATGTCTGATGAATTAGCATTGTGGAATTTAAATTTTGTTGTTGCTTTCTTGGCTGTTGCTCTCAGGGAGTTTTATGATTTATTTAGTGATAGTGGCTTTTGGATTGCCAGCTTTGGAAATATCTTAAGTAGCCAGGTTTTGTTTTGGAGTAATGGCAACAATTAGGAACAGCAGCCACATCTCCTTTCAGAGACAGTCTGTCAGGTGCTGAGCTCTGCCAAAGGAGAGAGGAGGAGCAAAGATGTTTTAGCACTTCTCTGGTTAAGGCTTCATTGCTGTTACACCATTTCTGTTCACAGAAACCTGGAATTCCTTCATGATATTAGGAATGTAGACTTTGCAATGGACAGGTTATGTGTTGGCAGAGTTGTATGTCACTGTAATCCCTTTACTTTAAAATGAGAATAACGAGGGAGATGTGTAGAGTTGAATTTCTGTGCTTTTAAGAAAGCAGAAGGAATGTGGCTAAGAATTTGAGGTGTGTGTCAGTTTCATGTTGTGATTGGATGTGTGGGAATCTTTGACATTTTAGATGTTTAGCAAAGCCGGAGCTTTTTTTTGAAGTTTCAAGATTAGGTGTTTGAAAGGGGATAATTGCTTTCTAGATTATCTTAAAAACTCATTCTAAGACAGTCTTGCAGGCTGGAATTCAGTGGAATTGTTTCAGCCTAGTTACCATGTGGCTTCCTTAAAGACCGATGTACTTTTTATTTGATTAAATACCCCACTTTCAGTAAATACTGTTTGATTTTTTTTTTTTTAATGCTTCCCACTGTTTGTCCTGCTTGTTATCCTGTTCCTCTAACTGAAGTCATTACATCTAACTGATGTAGAATCTAATGGCTAAATTCTACAAAAATTGAAAATTGAGAGATTTTCAGAGTGATTTACCTCTAAAATCTATCTCATTGTGTGAGAAATGTCATGGGACACTGAATGGAGTAAAAGGGTTGATGAAATTAATGTATATATAAATATATATTGTATAGGTGTGTGTGAAAATGATATGCTGTAGTTTCTGGAAGTACTGTGGAGATGGGGTGGGAAGTCACTGGAGAAAGCAGTCTGTAATGCTTGCTCAGTTGGATGTAATGTGCAATTTATTTTGAAGGAAGTGAAAGAAATGTAGCAAAAGTTTCTGCCATTTCTGAATTTAGTCCAAAAGTGCTTTTTGCTCAGAGCATTGGTAACGTGTGGGGCAGTTTCCCTCTAAGTGAATAGTTCAGATCCCCTAGAATGCTGACTAATGGGACATAATCTGCATACATTGAGAGGTTTACAGAACACATCTTGGTTGTTTCATTCCAATTCCTTGTGGAGGTTTAATATGTCTGTACTTGTGGTTACACTATTTGGTATGCGTTTGGATTCTTTCATTGCAAGACTTGGAGGCCATGGTACTTGAATTCTTAGGAACTGATTTTTCTTTGTCAAATATGAGTTGAGTCCTGTTGGAAATTTTGCTGATGCTCCTTCAGTTTTTGATGTTGTTACCTAAACATTTTCCATGGTCAGTGAAATTAATTTACTGGTAATCTGCTGAGATATGTATTTCGTTATCTCTTGGCACATGCAGTGTCTGAATTATTTAATTACTTTATAAAACAGCATAGGTCTGTGTTATTTCTGTGGTGTGAGGATTTTGACTTGAACAGTTTTCTGTAATGCGTTCTTTTCCTCAAACTATGTGGCTGAAATACAGTTCTTACCACTTATGTTCTTTGAACAATTCAGATTAGTGGACAAATGTGACCTGGTAAATAAAACAGAGTTCTTTTTTGTTGACCTATGTCCAATAATAGTGGAGGAAATGGGCACTCTCAGGGGCTTCTCTGGAAGACAGTTTGCTGTGTAAAGCAAGTTCATTTTTGATGGCTGAGTATTGGCAGTCATGATGTACCTCGGCTTTCATTTATAGACCTCATTTGAAATCTGCTCAAACCATTTGTTTTTCCTTAAGGAAACAGTTACAATAACATCTGTCATCAACATCAAATGTTAAGTCAGATGCCTGTGAGGACTTATAAATTGCACTTGTGAACTGGTGTGGTTGTGCTGAGCTGAGTGCAAGCCCAAAGGCGGCAGATGGGGCTGTGCTGTGAAATTAAGAGCCAGCCACCAAGTGCTTGGGGAACTCTTCAACTCCTTTGATGAATAAATAAATAAATAAAGAGGCAATTCCTGAAGTGCAATGTCTTCTAATGGTTCCAGGATGCTGATTCTATGATGAATTGAAAACTAATCTGCTAAATCACTTGCACCACTTACAGAGCCTGTAAGTTCCTTGGACATCTTTGATCTGAAGTGGCTGAAGCACAGCCAATTTTTCTTTGGCATGGTACTGAAACATGTGCATACTCTTGTATCTGAGCAAAGAGAACAGGAGAGACGTTCTACAGGTTTTTGGATTGTGATGACTTCAAAGCATGCTGAATGCACAAATATGCTTCTTGTTTTGCAGTTTGAGTAGGCATATTACTATTCTTGAATCAAATAAGTCTAAGATGCAGAGTGGATATTTAGCCTTGCTAAATATCCCAATATTTAAGTATTCTAAGAAACTGCTGCAGGCTACACAGGTAGTCTTAATAGCTGATCCTATGACTACTTTGTTGCTTTTTTTAATGAGAATGGAAGCTTTGTAGCAAAAAAGAAAAATGTAAGTTTAGCTTGCAAATGTGTAAGCCTGTGTTTAATAACATTCATGAGAGTAGCCGTAGTGGATTCAATTGAAAATACTCTATTATGTGGGAGTATCTCTGTTGGTTTCTAAAACATTAAGAGTTATAAATGCATCTTAAAATTAAAAGTATGAGATTAATGTAAATGACAGAATATTCTTAAGCATACTTAATGTGAAAATGCACAAATTTACAGGTCTAACTACAAACTCAGTCAATTTCCTTTTACATTATTTTCAGTTCTTAGGTTATTTTACTAAAATGAATGTAGTCTTTAATATGCATTTTATATATATATATATTACCAGCTAAACAGCCTTATGTTTCAAAGAATTGGTGTAAATGCTGACAATATAGATGAATGATAGAACAAGTCTGGTCTTTCAGTTTTTCCTAGAAAATGTCTAGGTTTTCTTAACTCATGCTCATTTTTAAGCTCTACCTTCTCAAAGGTAATTCAGTCTATAACTGTGTTTCTGTAAACTATTTAGTCATTCAAGTTGGGTAAATGTTGACAAAAGCAAAGCATAACTGTGTTAATAATTAGACATAACTTTCACGTAATCCTGAAGAATGTTGTATACTTTTACATTTTAATATTTTTCCCCAAAGGAGACAATTTTAGTAAAAATTCAAGACATATGATTGTTGTTGTTCTTTAATAGTTGTTAAATGAAAAGTACTGTTTGCCTGGTTTACCATGTGCCTTAGAATAATCCTCCACAAAATAGTGGAGTTTGTAAATGCAGGCTTGCATTGATAAATGAGAGTTCTTATTGAGAAGGAAATAAAAGGCAAGTGATTAACAACTGCAGGATGGAAGGCATGATGAATACAGACTAGGATGCAGAATTTAGCACACGAGACACCTGCATACCTGCAGGACTGAAATGTTAGGAAATACTTCTCTAGAAAACTGAAAGCTTGCCAGGTCTTTAGAAATATCTGTGTATCCTGAGAAGGTCATTATGGTGCAGGGAAGCTGAGAACTAAAAAAACTGAAGAGGTACAAGCAGTGTTTTGGAATTTATGTGTTTCTATCCCTTGTTGCTTGTGATTCACACCATCCACCCTCCCACCCACCCACAAAAAATAGGATCCCAATGTTAAGAGTTGCAGAGAGCAGATGGGCAGCAAAACAATGACACAGTGAGCGTGGGACTGGGAACTTCAGGCAGTTGAAGCTGAGGTGTTTCACCCTGCACCTCTGAACCCCTTCACACCACTGTTGGTGCTTGTGCTTAGTACTTTAAACAAAGGGTAACATTAAACATCCCTGCTTCTGTGGAGTGACTGTTAAATCGGAAGGGACTGGAGAGTGAGAAATGCTCAGCACTGCAAGGTAACTTGTACAGACTGTACGTGGTTGTGTTTGCCCAGATTTGGCAGATAGGCTGCCCTATGGCTTTTTATAAAGATACAGCGTGTTCTCTGGCATAACAATTAAAATTAGATGTGATGATTCTGCCTGTGCTTGGCTATAGAAGCCTTTTTTTTGAATGTTCCATTTTCAGATCTTTAATATTTTACACAACATCACAAAAATGAAATGAAACAAATTTGAAATTTCTCACGTCCCTTAAGCATCTTAGAAACCCCAGGAAGACTTGTCACATGCAGGACTGCAGGAAAGAATTTTCTTAATGGAGTGTTAGAGATAAAACATTAAGAATTGGAGTTTGAGCAACAAAGAGACTTAACTTAGAAGTTGGAAAATAATGGAGGTGTCAGTTGGTGGAGTTTAAATATTACTTATGTTATTTAAAGTCTGTTTCTAACTATTATGATGTTTTAAAACAATTACAATGTCTCGAACATTGTAATAAAGAGTAAAATGCATTGAAAGAAATGTACCTCTCTTGAACACTAGGCTTGTTTTAAACCCATGAAACTTGGATAAAAGAGTTGAAAATGTGTTGTTGACTCTTCACTTAAGTACATTTGAGAGTAATAGAAATAACAATCCTGATAATGGTGTCAGAACTGCTTGCTTTTCAAGGATTTTAATATGGCATTTTGAGCAAATATTTCAATTGGTGGAGTTTTCTGATTGTGTGACAAGTATTAATTGCTGTCACTGCACCTGGCAGCATTAGAATGCCTGACAACTTCGTTTTCCGTTTATGTCATTAGATGCATATTGAGCAGCCACTCCTACTTTTGCCTTCATATTTTCTTCTGTGTGAAAGGGAAATGAAAGTCAGGCAGGCCTGGTGAGCTGTTCCTGTGAAGTGATAAATGCCAGTTCATCCATTTAGCATTGATGGGAGTTCAGGGACATGAGCAGCTCGCAAGATTAAAGCAGACTTTGGAACTAACTTTATTTACAACTACAGATGTGCAATTTTTACAGCAAGCTACACGAGAGGGGATAGACTAATGTCTGTTAACTAGTAAAAACAAATGTATTGTGCAGACTGTAGTAAAACTTGAATTTGCATAAGAAATGCAGATTTGTGACACTGTAAAGAACCTAAATGAAAATGTTGCTTTTGAAGTTGTCATGTATGCTTTGTTTTTCAAACTTGTAAGGAATAGTAGAGTAGCAGGAAGAAATGGATTATTTTCTTTTTAGGATTAAAAAAAGGTGAGGGAGAAGAAGTAATTTGGTCAGCTTGGTAAGTTGGAAAAGGGAGTGCTTTGTCCTTTTAATAAAAACAATGCTGGTCTTGTACTAACCCCATATGAAGAGTATTGTGTTTTTTATCTTTTTTTTTTTAAACTTTATTAAAAGAAGGACATGCCAGGCTGCTCAGATTAATGAAGAAAGGAAGGGTACTCTACAACAGATTTGGGTTGTCTGTATCTAGTTTGTATCAGCTTGCTGCCGTTTTTTCTTTTACATCAGCAGAGATAATAAAAAACATGAGAAGAAAAGAATATCCTCTGCTGTGAGGATGTATTGTGCCACTATGAAAGCCATAGAAAGCCTAGGTAAACCAAAAGAAAGTGCTAGAAATATTTCTGGCTCTTGGTCACTACTTTTAATACGCACATGCTCCTGCTCTTCTGTGTACAGAGATCTTTTTGTAGTGATAAGAATATTTAAAAGATGTTATCAAAATAAAGAAATCATTATTGTTTGCCTGGACATGTGTTTATGGAACAGATCTTTTTCTGTGAATCTCCTTCCTTTTGTGGTGCCTCAAAATGTGGTCCTGGTGAAGAAAATAGGAGCATTATGTTCTACATCACCTCTGTTTTTCTGTTTTGCTTCTTCTGTTTTTTATGTGGGGATGTGTATAGTACTAAACAGTTTTAGACAGTTTGGATTTAGATGGATAATTTCTGCACTTAACTGTCACCATATATTGTTTGGGGAGGTTAACTCTAAGGAAGGGGTTTCCTTAAAGCCTTTGGTGCTTTTACAAATGTTCGAGCTCTTGGCTCAGTGTTCATATTGGCAAGTAGTTGTGCAAAGCTATTAAGTATTTGGCTAATACCCAAACTTCCTGCTGACTAGGTGATTCAGGCCACAGGAGGGGACACTAAAAGCCTAAATCATCCCTCAGCATGTAGCAGTGTGTAACCAGTGAAAATCAGAACTTACGGGGTATTGCGTACACAGTATTTCAAGGAAACTCTGTAATTATGTAGACGTAAGGATTTGGAAACTAAATTGAATGAGATCTTCTAATAGCATCATATTAGAATCCAAGTTTCTATAAAAATAGAAAGCTAAAAGACAAATAAAATGCCCTGTCAGACTTCAGTGAGGGTGGGTAATGCGAACCTATGATGTTGCTGTCTGCAGAGTGCAGGTGATCAGATGGGGCAAGAATGTGGAAAATAAGGCAAGCTGAAGGTTGGAACAGGCATCAGGAAGGACTTTGGCATGAAACAGACTGTGTCAGGTTTTCTGGGGTTTTCAAGGCTGATGAGAGCATGAAGGGAAAGTGTCCAGTGCCTGCCCTCCTGCCCCCAGCTGAGAATGCATGCTTAATGTTCTGGATCCTAAAAGGATCCATTTAAAATACAGCTTTGTTTGCAATGCAGAATATTAAACTCATGATTATAATGGTTAATTTTACATTATGTGCATTAAAAGGCATTTCCTTAAAATAAGAAAATACTGAGCTAAGCAGGTGATCATATGGGTTTGTTTTCCTAGTGCTAAGCTGATTTGGATTGTAAAACTCAACTCTTGTAGGAAAATGTGTGAGTCTGCAGTCTGTCCATAGCAGACTGAATGAACCTGAGTGACTTTTTTTCTCAGAGAAGGTTTTAGGGGGAGATACGACCTTTGTGAGCTCCTTTGTCGTGGCTATTGCAACACTTGCAGCTTGGGTTAAAAAGTTATTACTTGAGAGTATTAATATTCCTTCCCCCCAGTCCAATTAAAATAGCAATATAAAATAAATTTATCTTTCAAAATAGAGTCATCTATATCTCACCTGTCCACTCCAAGTTCAACTGGAATGGCTCTGTCAGCTGGACCTGTGGGAAGATGGAATCTCTCCTCTCTTTCTCCAGGCAGTAGATGATGATCTGTGTGGCAGTTGTTGAGGTCCTGAGGCTGATATTGCTTCTTCGTGTCTTCAGTTCCTGATGTGCTGAGACACACAGTAAATCTTCCTGAAGCTAGGCAGGCTCCATGTATAAGCAGTAAAGAGCAGAAAATAATGTAGGTGCTTTTCTCCCCTCCTTCATAAAGCAATGGTGTCTGGCTTCTACTGTGTCTGAGACTTTTCACAGCCATAAAGGAAGGCTCCAGTTTTATCTGTAAGAAGTACACATGTTGAAAAAGCATATTTTCATGTGCTTGTCTTTTTCTGAGGTGTTTGCAGGAAAGCCAGTGTGTGTAATTCAGGTTGTAGAAGGTAACGAACTGCAAATAAAAATGGAGAAACCCTAAGAATTTTTTTAAATCAGAGTTTTCAGCTTTTGGTCTGTGAGCTGTCCTTAGTAGCCCATTTAAAGTAAGAAAACTGAGCATATAATCAGTGTGTTTGCGTTTACTGCATAGAGGTCTCTGTTTTGATTAGAATATTTCTAGGGGGAAAATAAGAGAAGAAATTGAAAATGCTGTGGAGGTAATAATGCTTCTTTGATTGGTGGTGTTTTGCTTCTCTTTTCCTGTTGCTTTCAGAATTTTTACAGGCTTATGGAAGTTATAATGTTCAATCAGCATTTGAACATTATTAAAGAACTTCAGCAAGAAGTTAGCCTCCCTTTGGATAAGGAATGAGGATCCTTTTTTTCAGTAAGCTCAATGGTGAGCACTGGAGGGCTAAGCAAGATAAGAAGTGTTCTCTGATTTGAGATAAGAACTTCTAAAACTTCACACAAGTTGAGAAAAGAAAGACCACAACTAATAAGCTCTAAAAGGCAAAACAAGTACCTAAAAATACCTATCAGAGACATAAACGAAGACTAAGTAGGTTATTAAGTAACTCTAAGCAAGAAACATAAATTACGTATTTATCAGACTGTGGCAATGAAAAGGAAAAACAGTTTGGATGTGATATAAGATACAATATTCTGTACCTCTAGTTCTGAGCATCAACAGACTTATACCGAACCCCGCCACCTGGCTGTATATCATATCTGCTGTATCTAAAAATATTTTATTGTGTGCAGTTTAAATTGACACTGGCAGTTTCTGCTAGCAGTATTGTTTTTTCACTAGGCCAGAATGTTGTGGTTTTTGTGGGGCTTTTGTTTGTTTTGTTTTGCTTGTGTTTTTTTATTGAGTGAGTGGGGAGGGTGGGGTGAATTCTATCAATTTAGAAGATTAGTTGTTGCTTTTGCTCAGGATCTGCCAGGAGCCCGTGGAAGGAAAATGATGTTCAGCTGTGGTCTCACGGGAGATTTGTCTTTGAAGGAGCTACGGAACTATTTCAGGCAACTAGAAAGATACAAGGATGGGTTTCTCAGAGGGCTTGATGAGTTATTTGGCCAGAGGATGGCTGGCACTTGAGAATTAGGATAAGAAGTTGCATTGCCCCAGTCACCAGGATGAGAAATTTTTTGTTTAATTGGTCAATGTATTGAAGTTGAGATGGCAGAAAAGCTGCACAAGTTCTTGGTGGAACAAGCTGTGGGTCATCCCTTGAATGCTGCATGGCAGCTGAAAAGAGGGACAGATTTGGACAGTGATGTTACAATGCCAGAACTTGAAAATGTAAATCAACAAGATCTGGTTCCTTTATATCTGTGTTCCTTGGGGATGAATTCTGGAGGCTTTAAGAGGGTAGCTCTTAAAGTCAACAATAAATATTTTTCTTTATATAAATTTCACATTGTCAGTTGTTTCAGTCCATTAATAGACCAGCTGAGGTATGTTTTTGTGCCCCTGTTGTTCATTGCAACTCAGCTTAACAAGATTTAACTCAAAGTTTTCTAGCAAGGAAGAAATTAGGAGTTTTATTTTGATTGAAATTAGTTTGAAGATGCATTTTAAACTCATCATCCTAAATATAAAATGTATAGGAGATTTTATTTTTGAAGTTATTGCTCTGAGAAGTTGCTTTTTCTGATATATGGTGATTACTTGTAAGTTTATTTTCCAAGATGAAAACTTTATAATTTTTTTTCCCTCAGGTCTGTCTTTGGAGGAAAACCAGATTTTGCCTACTGGAAGAATGCAGTGAAACTGCCAATATTTCTAGCTGGAATTATAAATTTAATACTCAACTTTAGCATTACTAGTTTCTTATTAAATAGTACCTCAAAGTAGAAGAAAAATGTACGGAAGTGCAAGAACAATCAGCAACTTGGAAGGAAGTCCCTCCAGGTCTCCCCGCCTGCCGAGGTCCCCTCGCCTGGGTCACAGGCGGACGAGCAGCGGGGGAGGAGGGACAGGGAAGACGTTATCCATGGAGAACATCCAGTCCCTTAATGCAGCCTATGCAACATCTGGACCAATGTACCTGAGTGACCACGAGGGTGTAGCTTCTACTACTTTCCCAAAGGGCACAATGACTCTTGGAAGGGCTACGAATCGAGCCGTGTATGGTGGCCGAGTCACAGCCATGGGGAGCAGCCCCAATATTGCTTCTGCTGGACTGTCACACACTGATGTCCTTTCTTACACGGACCAGCACGGAGGGCTGACCACATCCTCACACCACCACCACCACCAGGTTCCTTCCATGCTGAGACAGGTTAGAGATAGCACCATGTTAGATCTGCAGGCTCAGCTTAAGGATCTACAGAGGGAGAACGACCTTCTCAGAAAAGAACTAGACATTAAGGACAGCAAGCTGGGGTCCTCTATGAACAGCATCAAAACTTTCTGGAGTCCTGAGCTAAAGAAAGAGAGAGTATTGAGGAAAGAAGAAGCAGCCAGAATGTCAGTTCTTAAAGAACAAATGAGAGTTTCCCATGAAGAAAATCAGGTAAGTAATTATGGAAGTTTTTTTGTGTTGTTTTACAAACAAGCGCGTGATATTCTGCTTTTAGTACTGTATCCAGTGCTGGCACAAGTTTGACATTTGCCGCAAGAATTGTCTGTCTTGATATCTCTGCTTCTGGCTGCTAAACTGTAGGAAAGCACACTAATAAGAACCCAAATGCAGGTTTTAATTTCCTTCATGCAGCATCCCTTAACATTTTAGATAGAGAAAATAATTGTTTATTGTTACCCTTTCTCTTATTTTTGAAACTTTCTCTAGGGCTTTTTTTGCAACAACTGTTTAAATATACTTGGCAACATTTTCTGAAGAGGTAAATGAGCCACCCTTGAAAAAGTATAAATAAACACCCAGAGGCATATTTTGTTTAAGCTGTACAGGGGTTTTACAGTTTTAAAGTTAAAAGAAGATAAATCCTCATATTCAACTTTCTGTACTTCTGCATTACAGAATGAAGTGAAAGTTTTCAGTAACATTTTGTAGATCTGTGTTGCTGAAAATGAGTATCTTGGAAATATGTATTTCAAATACTTCTATTCATGATGTAACATTATTTTTCTGAAGTTTTAAAAAGATTCAGATATTTAATCTGGATGGATAAATCTGTAAAGTCAAACTTTGAGACTTTGCTATATCAAATATATACAGCTATATATAAAAAGCCATATGAAACGGCAGCACAGAATAGATTAAAAAAATTCTCCTTCCTTTCTCCACACACTTCTTGGCTTCTGGTCTTATTTTAAAGCTGCTCCTTTTTAGACCATCTGTTAACTTTCCTCAGACAAAAACACAGTCCTGTGTTTCTCTCACTTCCAGATTCCAAATCTAAACTTCTTTGCTGGCAGGCAGCAACAACTGAGATTTTTAATTTACTTCCAAGTTTGTGATCAATCAGTGCTTCTCAGCAAACTTTCCACCTTTTAGGCATGTTGTGAGCCTAAGTATCTACAGAGCTAGCAAGTCTGTTACCAGTTACTTCAGTGGGAAACTGACTGGGTTGTCATCAAAAATTCAGTACAATGAATAAATAAATTACTCTCTTGTATAACTTTTGTATCCAGACTGACAGAAATAGTTGCTGATTATTTATTTATTTATAGCAGGTGCACTAGGATGCTGCTAGAACCAATATTAACAAAAAGATGCATGGTGGAGGTTCTGTTTTTCAAAAACTTTGTTGGTTAGATATTTTAATGGTGTATTTAGCATCACCTTAGTAGGAGGAATATTCTAATATACTCAAGTATTTCTTATAGAAATGTCACATTAATATCTTATACTGACATTTGGAATCTGAATCTCGTATTTAGAGACTTTGTCACATACCAGTGAGGTTATGTTTTGGTTTTTTCCCCCTAAAAGCTAGTTTTCCTTATCTTGAGGGGAAAGTAAACTAATAACTCCATTTTGAGTTCATTTTTTTGACAAATGGTCTTCTTTTCTTATAACAGCAAACCTGATAAAAAGGATGTATTTTGCCTTATGTATATGTTTAACATGAATCCTTACTCTATCATACAATAACACGAAGATTGAGTAGCTCAGTATTCCATTGCTAACGGTGTCCAAACACTCACAGAACAGGCCAGGTATGCAGTGATATCCCCACAGAGTCCTCCTTATGATCCAGCTGCTGTTTTTGTGCTTAACAGCTCAGTGGACTTCGAATTCAGCCAGTTACTTTTGGACCTATTTAAAATGCCAGTGTCCACAGGCTCTTGCAGCCTGACACCTGTGAAGAACCACTGCTTTTCACTTGGTTTTGTGCTGGACTTTGGCTGCTTTTGCTAGGATTTCCTGTTTCTTGTACTGAAAGAAGCAATAAATAATTGATGTCTGGTGCCAGTCTCAGTGCCACTTAGGACTCTGCAGTGCCATCATCACATCCCTCCCTCAGCTCTTTTCCAGACAGAAGAATCTTAACCATGTGTGATAGTTCCTTGTGAAAGAGTGACATGATGTTTTTCAGACCTATTACATGGTTGGGGTTGTTTTCTTGAGTTGAGGAGACCAAAACAGCTTATGTTTTTGAAAAGGTGTAAAATGAGCTGTTTTGATGTTGTAGTGTTTGCCCTTTTATTCTGTACGTCTCTCACAGGAATTCCCAGCAATTTGTTTGTTCTTTCCAGTGGTGGATGCCTTTATTTTTGCTCCTATGGAGTACTAAGTTAATATCTTAATGGAAATATTTATCATAGCTGAAAAAAATCTCACCACTGATTCTAACCAGTTTAGATCCCAGCTTACTATGCTTAAAGGTGGGACTGTTTTCACTTGTGTACCACTTTTATCTCCCTGAATTTCAGCTGCCATCTCAAATATGAGACTATTTGCTTAGTCTCATAAAAGACTTTGCATTTGGTTTTTGTCTTTACTGCCCCGAATAACCAAATACCATGAGGAAAATTAGTCATCTTACTGATCACCCTATTCTCTGGGTTACTCAGGAAGTGTCAGTCAGCACAAAGCTCAGCCACAGGTTCCAGCGAAACTCCACAGGGACTTTCTGTTGGTTTTAGGAGTCAGCCATCTGTTTCTGCTATTTCCTCTCTTGTAATCAAATATTTGTGTATAAAAGCACCCATCCTCTTATCTAATTGCTGTGTACTTCTCTTGTAAGCATTTGGAGAGGAGCCTTTCTGAAGGAATGGCTTTGGAAGCCCAAGCTGGCTGTGTCAGCTTGTTTGTCACTCTTACTTATCCAGAGGGCTATTGAGTCTTTCAAACAACTAATTTAAATTAGAAAAATTTAAAGTAAAAAAAAGCTGTAATTTTAAAGAACAAAAAAAGTGATGTGCTCTATCACATCTATACTAAAAGTGGTCAATCTGTCCTCTTGTGTCTGAGGTTTACTGGCTTATGAAACTTTCTTGAAAACTGAGTTGTTTCATACTGAAACTCTAAAAACTGTTTTCACATTGGCTGTCCATGATGAAAGTGAACCTGAATGGATTTCTGAGTCTCATAGCAAACTTTGAGAACTCCCAGGAGACTGGAGAAGGGCAAATCTGTCTGCCTACTGAAAAAAAAAGTGACATGAGAGAATGAGTGAAATGTGTTTCATGTTTTTATTTTTTCTGAAAAAGGATTGCAAAAACCAAAGAAAATTATTTGTAAATGGTACTTTTTTCAGTCATTAGCTATTTCTAAATATAGGGGGAAAAATAAAAAAATATACTAACACCCAATATGGATCAGTCAAAAATAATATCAAAGAAGTCTGATTTTCTTGGATGACAGGAAAGCACACCTTATGCATAAAGGAAAAGCAGCAACATATTGATGTTAGGAAAACTGTTGTCTTAAAACATTTCTCTCATATCTCAAAAGGAAGGATGTGAGAGGAAATTGCTACTATATAGAGAACTATCTGATTGGAAACCTACGTCAAAATGTAATTATCAGTGATTCATGGTGAAATTGCAAAGATTTCCAGTCGGATCTGGTAGGGATCTGTCATGTGCTTGAGGCTTTCATCAGTGTCCTGAAGGATGGATATGTGTTATGCATCCAGATAATGTCAAGCTTGGGAAGGCTTAAAAACATCCTGGAAAACAGGATAACGAAAATAAATTTTCTGAATAGATGAACTAGTAGGATCGCTTTCAACAGGAAAATTGATAAAATTAAAACTTTTGGAAGCACAGGAGACCCATGAGGAAGTTTATGGACAGTAACTTGGACATTCCTGATTTTCTTTTGAAAGTTATTTTATTTCTGAAAGTGCATGCTTTCAGCACCTGTTTTTTGATACCACAGCCCACATTTAGTTGTCTTGTCTTTCTGTTCTTCCTGTTCTTTGTGATATTTTCTCCCAGCATAACAGGAATTATTTTATATATGGGTTGATGTACATAGGGGCAGGAAGTACTTGATGTGTTTTTAACTATTTAAAGTGGTTCTTCATCTTGGAATCATCCATTTGCAATGTCTCAAACAGAGATTTCACTTTTTTTCCTCTTAGGTAGATAGTTATTCCCTCTAATCTGGTTTGAATAGAAGATTCTAATCATGTGTAATGTATAGAAGAGTTAGTGTAGAAGGTTTTGGTGGAGAGCAGGAGGCCATGAGGTGGGAAGTGCTGGGAAGACACAAGACATTGTTCAGCAATATTAATTTCCAGGATTGTTGCCTGTCTCTCAAAAGAAGAGGGAAAACTAATTTATTGATTTGGATTAGCTGCTTCTGATACAATACATTAGTGTTTATCAGTTGATATGCTGCTTTTATGACATTGCAGAAACTGAATCACTGTGACATTTTTTTAAATGCATGTTAAACCCTGTTGCACAAAATAAAGGCCCTTTTACCTACTTAAAAATGTCATCATTTAATACTACATAATTAATACAAAATGGACACTGTGTGCAATGGACAGTGGCTCTTTTTCACTAATGACATGTTTATATGTTGTTGGAGATGAGTGAGCATGATCCTTTTTTCCCTTACAGAAAACCAGGTAATTTTAATTGACTTAATGTGTTCTTTGAAAACATGTTACAAATTTTGATCTTTTGAAGTTTAGTTCCTGTCCTGATACTGCAGGAATTTACTTCTGATTAATGAGATGAAGAGAGGATAAAAAGGATAGTGAGCAGTTCCTCTGAGGCTTATAGTTTTGAATACAAAATTTTCTTGAAATAGTTTCTCAGAGTAACTTTTATCTATCTGTAGCAATATGAATAACTCAGATGCTGCAATTAACAGAACAGAGCTGATAAAATAATCAGTAGAGAAGGGAATGTATATTGATGAACTCAGAACTGTGAGTAGCTACTCAATGTTATTTCACGTGCTCTTAATTGTCACTTTGATTCATGACAAGTATCTAAATAGAGCAATAAAAGAAAATATACTAACAAATATTCTGAAATGGTGTTTCCCTTCTTATTACTAATTAAAGTATATTCCTAATAAAACTTTGATTAGGCTAAGGTATACATTATTAGTATGTATTTAGTGTGAGTTCATAGATAGGTATTGTCTTCCTTAAAGTGTCAAAGTATGCACTTGATTACTGGTTGGAAAGGAGACCTCCCATTGTTCCTAAATACCAGATGTGGTCAGAGGAGGATTTTTTTGGGGTATAAATACTTTTCAGCCCATCTTATTGTGTAAATGTGTGAAACAGCAGGGATTTTGAAGCTTATTGTGAATATTAATGGAGTACATAGTTATACAACTCAAAGCTAGGAAACTGAGGAATGGCAAAATTCTGCTTGTGGTTTACTATGCTACCTGAGAGATGTTTTCACATTAATAATCTTAAAAAAAAAATTGGCTGTATTTTTACTAAATGAGTCTCTTCAAGAAAAAATACTTTTAATGTCAAATTTTAATATAGTATTTACAACAGGTGAAAGTTTAAGGTATTCTAGAATGATTCTGTAAAGTCAGTAGGTTCATCACATCCATTCACCTTATTTTCTGTTTTTCACTGTACTGTTGTTTCCTGCTTTCTTCAGCTTTTTTTTTTTTAATATTTCCCTCTTGAGCTGTATGCATACGTGTTGATTTTAACTTTATTTTGTATGTTTCCACTGTTTTCTTCATTTAAACTCATGTTCATTGATGGCAATTTAGGTAAGTGCAAAATATTTCTTCTTTACTTTGTTTATTAAATGTGACAAAGTGCTTAAGCTTTTTAACCACACAGAATAGATCAAACATTCATTATCTGAATAGGAAAGTAGAATGAAATCAGTGGATTTTTAAAAAATTATCTTGTAAGTAATAAAGTCTGTGAAATGGGAAGAGGCCAAAACAGCAGGACTCTGCGGCTGAGGAGGGAGGGTGTGTAGTTGGTGAGAAACAGTGAATAAGCTGTGCCAGAAGGGTGTGTGTTGCCTTTTGTTGTTGTTACCGATGAGGAGGAAAGGCTCCTGGCTCTGGTGGGGAGTAGAATTTGATAAGGGGGTCATTATACTACAGAAAACCAAGGAAATTTTGAGGGAGTAATAACCCAAAAGTGCTCGAGGGTGAGTGAGGGAATGTAGTTACTTTTAACCTTTTTTTTTCCCTCTGTCTCAAAAAGCTTGGTAAGTACTGAGCTAGAAAAAGGAATAATAAGAATATGACCCTGTAACTGTGCAAGTACTTGTTTAGTCTTGGCTGAAGCTTTTTGGTGGTATTCTGGTTTAGACAGTAGTATTTGTATATATATTAAACAGTAGAAACTAACAGTTTAAGCTGTATGAAAACTGTATCACATGTTAGTGGTAAATCAGAAAGGATAGTAATAAGTTATACCCTTTTGCACATTTTTGAGGTATACAGAGATCTGAGGAAAGTAAAATTTGATTCTATGTTCTGTTGCCCCTAGTATTTTGAAAAGATAAGGACTATGAATCGTGTGTGTAATAGTTGAAAGAGTACTATTTTTATATTTAGAACAAAAGGTACTTTATTCATCGTGTTGGAAACTGAAAGTTATTGAACATTGCAAAATACCCACTTTATTTTAAATGCAGGATATAGGTCATTCTCAGTTATCCAATGCCAGAGTGCTAGCATGAAATTTCATTTGCATCTTGAAGTCTTAGAATGAGTGTCAAATAATGAGTGTCAATGAGTCTCCTTCATAAAGAAGGATAAATAAGACCAGTAATATTTTGAGAAGGTGGATTGACTTTATAGCAGAAACAGCATTGCAGTGAAAGGTGTTTGGAGCTGTGTGAGGCTCTATGACTTGAAACTGTGAACTCATCAGCTTTGAACATAGTCACATCCTTAGCTAATGTTTGATGGTTCATCCCAAAATACTACAAAAGCTGCTGCTGTTTCTGTTGTGGATTTTTTTTTTGTCCTGTAATGGTGGTGATCATCTTAAAATAGAAGTATCACATGAGGAGTTTTCTGAAAGGCTATAGGTTTATTCTTTATTTTTGAAGCTGATATTTCAGCTGAATTTAGTAATTTCATCCTGTTTGTTAAACTTCCCTTGCAACTTCAGATGGGTACTGCACTCTCTGTTCCCCGATCCGATGGACTTTGTTCTGTTGTTCAGCAGTGATTGTTGTGTTGCTGTGTGGGTAAAACCCTTTAACAGAAGCCAGGATTCTGACAGGGTCTCAGAGAAGACCACTTCAAAAAAATTTAGATCTAGCAGGATATTAGTTGGGATAAAACTACCTTTAAGTTCCCCTTGCTTTATGCTTGTAGCCCTGCTTGCAGATGTTCCTTCAGAACCTACTGCTAAGTCACACCTGCTGCTTTTTGCCCCTTCCTGTCTTAAATTAGGGAAGTCCAGATTCAATCCGATCCTAGTAGGTACTTTATGCTGTCAGAATGACTTAAGGAAATTTGGAGAGCAGTAATTGTATTGTATATAAACCATTTGGAATTTTGTTAGAAGTGAGTGATATTGGATATATCACATTAATAGTAAACTGTTTCATAATAGAGGAATTTGTTTTGAAAGCAAGTTTTATAAAACATAATTGAAGTCCCCTGGAGATGTTAATTAAACCTTTAATCTCATCAATAATACAGTTCCTCACAGGTATCATAGATAATACATCAAATGTTATCCTTGGTGAACTTCTTTTGCACTAATTGGGATGGAACCAGTCAGTAGTTTATGGAGTGGGTTTTTTAAGTATATTTTTATTTCTCTGTTAGGTTCTCTAAAGGTCTCCTTCCTTGAGGTCTTAGACTTAATCTGAAAAAAATGCTGGAAATGACTTTTCAGACTTTTCTATCATCTAAAGTGGAAGAGAGAAAAGGAAAGGAAGTACTGAAAAAAAATGGAGTAATTTCTTTCTCATTTTAAATTTTTAGTCTTTATTAGTAAGATTTCAGTCATTTTCCTTCCTTTTGGTCCTTTCATCTTGTATTTTCTGACAGTTGTCCCCAAATCATCTCACAGGGAGTTGATAATGCCATATTCTATTAGCCTGCAATATGGAGCTCCATCCTCTGGGCTGTTTCTGAGGAACACAACCCTTTTGGCTGTGCTGCAAAGCATTATATTTATTTATTTTATATATGTATGTAATTTAAAGATAAACTCACATGACACTTCCCAACCTTTCTCTCTTCTGTTATGCTCCTGAATTCATAAGATGCATTTCAGATTGTTGTCAGGGTAAGGGCAATGTTGTGATGGTATCTTTACCTGTTGGTCATTGATTCAATTTTCTTCTGAGTTTTTGTGTGTCTGGGGGTTATGCTGGGTTAATGTCATGCAGGGTAGTTTTTGGACTGCTTGTCATTTGCTCTGTTGAAGGTGTCTGGCCTTCCTGACTATGGAACTGTGTATTCCCTGGTGCCACCGAGACACTTGTTAAAGCTGTCAGCTGCAAGATAATATTTGTAACTTGAATTTATTGCTGGAATATCTATCAGCTGCGTTGGGAAAGAGACTAGGATTCAGGAGCCTTTGGTATATTTTATAAAGGATAACTTTGGTTCAAGTTAGATTGCTTGTGGCAGGAGCAAATAAGTGTTTTGAATCTAGTAATTTTAGAATATTTGGCCTCTGGGATGGGGAAAATCATATTTACTTTTTGAATTTCCTTAAGCATCTGCCACAGTGTAGTTATCGCTCTTACTCTTAGTGTTGGAAGATGATATAAAAAGCTAAAAAACCACTTGTTAAAAGAAGGCAGTAGATTTCATGTGAAGTACTCTTTGTACCCTGAAGGAAAAGGAATAAATGATGGTTTTGCCAGAAGGAAAATCCTGAGGCAAATCAATGTAAATATTTCAGTGTTAGAGACTCAGAGAACGCTAAGGTCTTGTAAGGTCTGTATTCCAGTCTCATCTATAATGGAATGAGAGGGTGGGGTCTCATCACCTGACATTTCTGTAGAGGAAAAGCATAACACGTTGGGATGCAGCTTCAGAGGAGCAGCAAACCCTAGAACCAGGGCTGCTTTTTGAACTCACTCAAGTTTTAATTGACTACAGCATTAATTGTATACAGCACAGGTCTCACTGCAAAGCCTGCATTTGAATTGAAAGAATCACAGAAAGAGGCAGGGAGTTGTGCTTTGAAAATTAGATCTTTGCTACGTATTCTAATTTAAACTGTGTAAACTGATGTATAGCTTTTGCAATTTGTAGGTAGAAAGCCTGAAAGAATACTCCTGTTAGTGTAAACTTTGTCTTGTATGTGACATTAACTCCAGGTACGTGGTTAAGGGTAAAACATTGTGGTCTTAACTAATTCAGTGAAGAAATGCCTGAATATTGTGATATAATATTCCCTCTGGATACTCTATAAGGTGGAGGTGAACTAGTGGGTTATATTTAAGTCTTGATATACTAAAGCATTAATAAAATGTTTCAATCCAAACTTGAAATATCAACGTTTGCAATCAACGTGTCTGTCATAAAAGCCAGCTGTTCTGTTGATGTGTACATGTAATTATGCACATATGTACGTTGAAAAATTATACATAGGTTGGGATATTCAGAATGTTTTGCATTCAGTGATCACTAGGTTTCTTATCTGAGTGACAGAAACCAAACTGTATCTTAAGTGAAGTCAAAATGCCTGATTATCCTTTATTTGGAATCCAAAATTCTTTCCACATCATTCTGAAAAGATACCTACTTGTCAGCACAGCTCTCTGGGCTATAGAGTATGTATTACCTATGGAAAAACTGTTAAGGTTTATACTGAGTTTGATGTTAACATGAATACATTTAGGTACACATTATTGTCTTTCTTATAGCTACTGTAAAAAATTCAAAATGAACCCACAATCCTTTAGTATTTCTGATAATTATTACTGTAATAAAATTATAATATATCAGTGGAACAATACTACAATATTCTGGAAATCCGAAGTTCTTACTAAAAAAGTTGTGTTCAGACATTGGGTTGTATGGTAGTGTAAGTTTTGCTAGCAAGAGAGATTTGGCATAATTTTTCCTCATTGGTCAACAACCACTGCTTACTACATCATCCTCTGGTGGATAACATTTATTTTAGTTTTATATTATTGTTATTTTAGTATATTTATTTTGATATTTACAACATATAACTTGTATATTCCTAGTTTGGTTGAAATATGGGGATGAATGAGCTGCATAATGGTGTATGAATGATCTGGTACTTTCTTTACACTTGAGAGATATTTTTGTCTTCAGACTCCCTAGTGCAGTAAAAGAAGGGAGGAGAGAACTAAGGAGTAGAAAACACAGAAATTCTTTAAGAAAGCAAAACCAGGCATTCTTCATCCATTTCAGGCAGCTCATCCCCTGAAGAGGGAGAACTGTCAGGCTGAGAATTGGAGCAATTAGACAAGAACACTCGTGATAGGCTTTTCCACCTGAATTCACTGTGCTGTCCTGGCTTCAGGACTGCAGCATTAACAAGCACTGCCAGTCGGGCAAAGTCCAAGAAAAAAAATACTTGTAAGTAATGTTTTAGAGAAGAGCTTTTTATCTTAAAGAACTATATAGGTGTAACAATAAAACATGAATTGAGGACACGTGTAATGCTGTGTTAAATAGGTAGGGCATTATCCTTTTCAGGTCTTGCATTGCCTCACTGTTTAGAGAAGTGGTGCCTTGATGGCTAAACACAGAATCAAAGATTGGAGGAAAGATTATGCAAATTTACAAGAAAACAAAATAATCTTCAGGAGTATATTTTTGGTGCTTTTTTCAACTAGAAGGTCTCCTTTTTTTCATATCACAGTGGTCTCATAAGAAAATGGTAACCTGATCCAGATGGAAACTGAAAACCAAATTTTGTTCCAAAATTTTTCTAGGTGTTCATTTCCCAACCATGTCCAGCTGAGTTGTTTCCAAATATGTGAGGCAGAATCTATGCTTTATTTGATATTCCAAAATCTTAATTCAAGGATAACTTGGGGATAAAATATATTAAAAAAATTAGTGTCATATTTATTAACTTTAATATTTATAGCAAATTTTGTTACACAGAGTTGCATTATTAATATTTCAGGTATTTTAACACATCTTAATTAAAACCAACTCCAAAAAGTAGAGAAGTAGTTTATATAGGTATATAGAGTAGTTTATATAGTTTTCCTAGGATATAGGAAGACACCTTTGCCTCACACCAAATTGGTCCCAACTTCTGTTATTTTGTGCAGATGCCTTTCCCCCTGCTTTTATCCCCACCAGTCTTCTTTCTCTGCATTTGCTGTACATATCTGCCAGTTCTGGAGACTGGCATTCTTGTCCAGCTGGCTGGATTATTTCAGGGTTACTTTTTCAGTTGTCTTGTAGGTGTTAGATAAGTGAAAATTTGTGGAACTGAGCATTGTATTATATGCATTTTTAAAACAAGTCCCATTGTGTGTGAAATTTCTGTCTTTATATTCTGATGTAGGTTTACCCTTAACAGCTCTCAGGGCATTCTTTTACCATTTGAACATCCATTAGGAATGGGTTATTCAGCTTGTGGAATTCTTTTTGAGAGAGTGTTTCAATTATATTTCATTTATCTCAAGTTCTACTCCTTGTGAGTTGTGACTGTGTTTTAATATCCCAAGCTGAAGGTTTGTGCTTTGACAAGTGTGTGTGTGGTTTAATGCCTTCTGACCTTTGCCACCTCATTCTTTTTCTGCAGGACTTTGGATTTTAGCAGGAAGGGGCACTGAACACTTGCAAAATCCCTTCATTTCTGTGCCAACCAGCAATTCGTCCTGTTCTGCTGTTTTTCCCGAGTTGTCAGTGTTGTGTTTAGGGTGCTTTAGTTGTTTTGCACTTGCATAGCTGCTTCATGAGAATGTTGGATACTGATGACATTGTGCCTGCAGTGAAAAACACAATTTGCCATTGAATTGCACTTTCTTTGGCAGGTCAGTAGTGCATTTTAGCTCTAATATAGTCTTTGGTGCCCTGGACACTTTATTTTCAAATATCCATAAATATCTATTTTTAATTTCATCTTTATATAATCTGAAGGGTTGGGGGTTTTTTTTCAGTGTCTTAATTAAGATCAATCTTTCCCTACTGCTGTGGGAATATGTGTTGGGCTTTTTTTTTTTTTTTTCTAATCCTGGCTTAATAGTGTCTACAACAAATTTAATTCTTTCAGCCTTTAAGACTTATTTTCCTCATACTTTTTTTTCCTAGAACTAAGTAATCATCTGTTTTTAATAATAATCTTAACAGATGAAGACTTCTAAAATGTGCAGAAACAAACAGTTTTTACTGCAAAACTACAGTAAATCTATTTTGCTATGAATTTCCTTTTATTTTATTGATTAACTCATTTTTACCAGATGGTAGAAAATTCAGGAAAACACATAATGAGGCTTGCTGCTGTTTTTGTTTTTAATTCAGCTCGCAAAAGGCTACTGGCAGGATTATGTGTGATTAAGAAGAGTGAGTCAATTTGTATAAACTCCTTATTTATACCATTTACACATCTTACACATTCAGTATTATCCCCCTCTCCTCTGTTGTGCTGTTCAGCTTTGACTATGCATTTTCTTTGACTCCTGAGTTCAAAGTCTGCTGTGTCTGACGTAGTAATTCTGTATGACAGTGTGGCTACTCACCTGCTTTTCCCAAATTCAAAAGTAACTTTTTCCTCTTCATTAATGCTTTGAGTAGTGTGGTCACTAAAAGCAGTGTTCCCTTCTGTTTCACTGTGCAGGGTAAGAACTGTTCCAGGCATCACCCACATCTGAGAGGATAAAAAGCTCAGGTGTGAGGAGGCAGGAGAAGAGGCAATGTTTCCTCTTCTCCAGGGGTTTGTCCTTCCCTCTTCCCATGTTACTCTGCCCATGAGTAAGGACGTGGGGTGAAGTGCTGTGCTGCAGGACCATCAGTGCAACTGAAACAGGCTGTCATTTGGGAACATGGATGTGGACACAATGGAAGAATTTATAGATATTTCTAAACCATTATAAATGACCATTATAAATGGGTTCATCCTGCTTTCTTTACTGTTCAGCGAAGAGGAACATCCTGATAATCTGCAACAAGTTCTTCTGAGTTAGAGTGAATTTACTTTCTCTAGTAAATGACTAAGATAAAGTAGTATCAGTTCAAGTCGTTGAACTTGCTGCTTATAACGTGAATTTCCAGATGTACAGAGATGACTCAAATACTCAATCAGGCATCATTTTTTTGGATGGAAAAACTTAAAATATGCAGTTTATAAGCTATAGATGGAGGGAGAGTTTTTGGTGCAAAATCTGGAAAGAATAAGCCACTCTTTAAACCAATAAAAAACCAGGACCCCACCAACAGTCAGAAAGAGAAGAACTGTTACATAAAATAACCATGGCTTGAAATGTTCCTTTCTTTGCTTTAAGCACCAAGAAGTGCAGTTGTTAAAGACTCCAAACAGTATGATCAGATGACCTTTTCTATTATAAAATTTTTCTGAAACTGTGAAACCTAATGCGGTAGCTGTGAAGCAAGAAAATCCAAACAAAACCAGTAAAGAAGTAGTTTCCTTTTCAGATAAAGAAGTGATTCTGTCTTTGGGCATGAATCTTGCATTTCCTACAGCTATTATAGGAGAATAGGGAGGGTGAATATTCTCATGTCGCCTGCAGAGGCAAGCAGTGAACTGCAGATCAATACCTTTGCAACTGTTACATACCTAAAACCAGTGCAGACCATACAATTAAAGAGAACTTCGTAATTTAGAATGATTATCAAACAACCTATTAGTTAAGTTCGAGTCACTTTCTTTTGCTTTTCTGTTAAATGGTATCCAGAAGGTGATTGGTTTTGTACCAGTGTGTGTCACCACTCCTGCTACTCTGTAGGTAAAACACTGGGTACGTTACAACTTCAGGTTGTTTCAGGGAGGAGACTTCCTGTAATATCAAATATAGATGAAGCTTTATTTCAAACAATATATTAATACTTTCTGCTTTTCAAGAAATTATACTTCCATGAGCATATGTAAAACAGCAGAAAGAAGAAAGGCTGGAATTCAGGAGAACCCAGCAGTAGCTTTGACAGTTTGCATAGTAATGCTCAACAAATGTAGTAGCACTTTTCATAGTGTGCCAAGGTAAAGAACTGTACACGCTTCTGCAGTTCACAATTCCATTTACCAAGCTGCCAGATAAGAATCTGAAGGAAAACAGAGCAGATTGTGATAAATACTAGAAAGAATAAATATACATGTGCACGCTTGCTGTACTGGTATTTTAAAAATTCTGTCTGTGCACAGCTACCCTGTTAAACTTTATATTTCAAATTGATAATTCTTGTATATGAAGTAACTCTCCTGATGTGTCTCTGTTGTTGAGATGATACAGCTTTCTATTTTAGTGCCTTCCTATTTTCTGCTGTTTTTCTTGTGGATTCCTTTGCTTCAGCAGTTCACTCTTTTTATCTAACTATCTAGTACCTAGGTAGTGAAATAAGTGAGTCTGAATATGTTCTCACAGTTTTAGTAGTGCTGATCTATTTTAGTTTATGTTTTCCTTTAAGCTGGGCAAAACCTGAATGACACAGCAAACTAAGAGGCCTTAGCAATGTTTCCTATTAAAAGTAGAGTGTTCAGTTCTTTGTACAGAATGTTTAAAATAATTTAGCTGTGCTGTACTAAGTATTTAAGATACTAATGCTTTAGAAGTGTCTGTATTTGAGAAGTAAATTGTGGGGCTTTAATTTCAGAAACAAAAATCCCTGTACAGTAGCTAAAGGAGTTTGTGCTCTGTCATGCCTGGGCATCTGGAAATGCTCACTGGATAAATATCTTCTTTTTTGGATTTAGCCTCTTGGGTCTAATGTAAAACTTGACTTTCAGAAACCCTATTGGCAAAGGTTTCACAGCATCTAAGTGTGTGAATTTCATTCCTGCGTTGCTTTTGTAAATGGATCTCTGCCATCAAATAACTTAATTTGCCTTCATCGATCACAAAAAAGTATTTTTATACTTTAGTGACTGAGGCTTTGATTTTTCTAGTGTGAAATACCACATCAGCTTTCCATCAGCTCAGACTGGTTCTCGCTATTTTGGTTGCATGGTTTCTTGCTGTGCCATAAGGGATTTCGTGATTAAATCTTACCAAAACTGAATTCAAATCTGACCTTTAAGATCACTATAAATTTTACTAAACAAATATTCTCCTTAATCTGTAGAATATTGGGTTTGACCCGTTGCTGGTCTGGATGGTCGGGACTGCTAATGACGAGAGATCTCTGGAGAATGGTCTTAGAACATGAGGTTTGTTTCAAAGGGTGTGGGTGCTGGGGCCCTGCTAGGAGCTGCTGTCGCAGCCCCAAGCAGGGCAGAGAAGCAGCTGGGTGCAGGTGTGTGAGAGAGAGAGTGCAACAGAGAGTGGAAAAGAGTACAAGAATGAATAATTTTCTCAGTTACAATGACATAAATCATCTTCCGTGCTGAATATTCTAATTTTCCTTAACCAATCTAATACAAGATACAAATCTTATAGCATTTACATATAGCCTATGAGATCCATAGTATTACCATACTGTGTTACACTTTAAACCCTAAAACTACTCTTTGGACCCCTTCTGCCAAGCTCACAGGGGTCTGCTCTGCCCCTTGGACCTGTCTGCAGGCCGAGGGCATTGTTCACTCATAGGGGGGATTAGTTTCAGTGGCCATGCCATTGTTCTTCGGTTGTTCAGTAACTGAGGCCTGGTATCTCAAAGCTGGCTTTCATTTCAATCTTGCTTATAGTTTCTATATTCTCAGCATCTTTTGCCAGGCAATCATATTTATAAGGTTTTCCTATTTCATGTTTCCCAACATTAATCTTTTGCTAATATTATCCTGTATTGAAATTTATCTCTTTATAGTCATTGATTACTGAATATAAACTGGAAGGTTTCATACCAGTGGGACACCAGAACAGTGATTATGCCTAAAGAGATACAGGAAATGCTGTCTTTTTGGTGTATCTGATTCCTTACTGTGCATTTAATTTGCCTTTTTTTTTCACTTGTAGCTGATGATCTGGAATCTGCAGAGTAATATTCTAGATTGAGACTAAATCTGTACTGTTGTTATACCTTGACTACCTTTTCAGGTCTGCCGGTCTGCCTGAGCATAAGTAGCTTTCCTCTTGATAACAGAATTATTATTAATAAATAAATGCACAAATGTCTGGAATAGCACATTGGATACCTTTTCACAGCCCTTGCAGCATCTCTATTACTTTTCATGGCGAGCCTCTGTTTTGTAAGCTGAAACATGAATATGTTAAAGATTGAGTGACATTATTTGCAATGAAATGGACCAAAGTAACAAGATATTTCTTCTGACACTTCTCAGAATACCATAGAAGTATGGAAGCATTTTTCTGAAGTCCATTTATTGAAATCCAGTTTTACATTGACTATTCGGACTCTTAGATATCTGTAGTGTTCTTTGCTTCCATTAGATGGTCGGGAGCCTTTGGCAATTCCAGCATCCTTCTTTGTGAGACTAAAAATATTTTGACACACAAAAGAACTTTCAAGACTGACTACTGCTCCTGTACTGGGAAACTAGCAATCTCAGGGGCTTGGTTTTTTTGGTTTTGTTTGGTTCCCCCCACCTTGTGTGGCATATCTCTTTTATTCCATAAACTGTTAGGAGATGGAACATCTTGTATTGAAACTTCCAAGACTTTCAAAATGTTAAGTAGCATTTTTAAAATTTGCATATTTTTTATGAGAACTTTGAATTAATGAACTAAAGCAAAATCTATAGACTTAAAAATTATAACACTTAAGTATTTTCTGGCTGTTAATATAACAGAAAAGGATTAAAAACTTTGTTAGTACACCTTCCTACCTGTGCATACAGGAATAGAGCTTTATACACAATAAGAATCAACTAACATAGCAAATTTAAAGCAACAGGAGAAACAGAAATTGTCTATATTTACATACAGTACATCCATCAATAGCATAACTGGAAAACATAAAACTCTTTTTGAAGCACAAGTGAAATGTTTTTTATAAAAAAACCCACAAAACAAAACCACCTAATGCTTGTGGGGAGAGGAAAACAGAAGAATTTCTTGGCGTACTTCATGGCAGAGGCTGAAATAGTAAACTGATATCAAACAAGGTGGTGTGTTATTCTTTGTGGGGTGGTTTTGTTTGTTTGCTTGGTTTTTTTTGTGTGTGTTAATATTTTGTCAGTGGACAAATGAGATAATAAGGCAGTAGAAGTGAGGGAAAATATAGCTGGCCCACAGAAAGAGCCAGAACTGCTCTTTCAGGGTTTGGTACAAGCTCAGAAAGGTTTTTCTTAGGTGTTGTCTTCAGTGCCACATGTACAGGCTGTTTTTTTCCTGTGTTACCAGATTTTACTAAATCAGTAGTCAGTTCCCAAATAGGTCAACTAAAACTGCTAAAATCATGTTGTATTGACTTCTTAATGTGGATTTGGTGGAAGCACTGCAGTTGGGGTGAAATTCTGATTGCAAGTGAAGGTAGCACCCCATTTCAGATCTAGGGCAGGGAGAGCCTGTGGAGGGCATGATGGAAAGAAACTTGATCCTAAATGCCCCGTTTGTTCTGTCAAGGAAATGCCAGGAAAGAATTGCTATCTTGATTAATGCCAACCTCAGGTGTACTGGAGACACAGACAAACTCTAGGCTCACCTCAGGGGAATATTAATTAGCACCAGCACACCTACTGTTCTGTCTTGAGAACTTAATTGCTTTAGCCCAGATGAGAACAGTGATTCATAAAACAGAATTTAATGACTGTATTAGAAAAATGGTTGTGAATAAGAACATAAATGAATCCCTAGAGTAAGTCCTTCTATAACATGAAATAGAGAATGTTTCTGCAAATTTAGCTTTATATCTCGCAAACTAATTAAAATTTCTTTTTACAAAATATTAATTCAGTTTGATTTATTTTTTAACATGTACAAAACTGACTTCTTCCAACATATTAGAGTAATACTAGAATGTTCATTTGAACATTTCATTAGGTGGAGAAAGAGGTGTATATTTGATGGGTCAAATCCCTTGGTCTCAACTAGTTTCTGTTGGGTGAGGTCATGTCTACCACTGAGAAATTTTATCACCTGAACATTTGTCACCTCCCAGCTGCCAGCTCTGCTGAGCTGTGAAGCCAGGGGGGTGCTTGGCTGCTGTGGCTGGTGCCTCTTGAGCTGAGACACCACGGTGGCCAAGGCTCTGGTGGGGGGTGAGGGCCAGGGCTGGCAGCTGCTGCCATTCCTGAGCCCCTGGAGCGTGTCCAGGCTGGCACTGTACCGGCAGCTGAATGTCAGCTCAGGGCTGGTGTCATTTGTGAAGGTGGTTTCACTGCAAGGACTGGACTTTGCCTGCTTCGTTTTGAGATGCTCTGGGTATTGTGGAGGCATGGCAAAAAGAAGGCAGTAGCTTACCACAAAAATTGGTGGTATATGACCCATCTAAAATAAAAAGTGATCGTTTTGAGGTTGCCGTACTTTGAAAGTGTTCATAACATGATTGCAGAAACATTAACTTTGAAAAATTTAATTGAGAAATGAAGCAGTTTCATTAGGTATGCTGTGCTGTATTTTAGCTGCATGCCTATAATTGAATTTACTCTGCCCTGAGACTTTTATATCATTCTTACTGTGCACTGAAGTTGGTGGCATAAATACATACGTGGTGAAGGAATAACATGTCTGTCAGCACTGAATGAATGTATGGTGAGAGACGAGGGCTACGGAATAAAAATATTAATGGAACTATGAATATAAATGTATGGTAATAAAAATGAGAGTGAATTGAAAAATTCTGAACATGATTTTTGGTAATTTCTGTATCTCTGCTGCTGCTTGTACTTTAATAAAGGAAAAGAAACCCCAAACCTAATAGCAGATAGGGAGGGTAAGTTCTGAGTACATCTGGAATGGGAACACAGTCTTGATACACGAAGGAAGCAGGGGTCTATGAAGGCCCTGTTTTTTCCTTCCTTGAATTGGAGTGAATGCTACCCAAACAATGCCACTTTTGAGATAAGCAGTCTATTTTCATATATCTTTTCTTGAGATAGAGAAGAATGTTCTTTTTAAAATTAGTTCGTGCAAGCTTGTACTTAATGCTTTGAAGGGAGGTTGTGAAAAATGCCTGGGGAAATTGGGAGCAGATCTCGCTAAATTTAGCTATTGAATTCATGCTGTGAAATTCTTTTAAGGGCTTGCAAAATCCCATTCTAAAGTAAAATATAAGTTTTGAAAAAGTGATGCAATACACACTCTATGTAGCCTTACACTGCTACATTTTCATGACTGTGAAGTAACCAAGAGGAAGAAAGTTGGTAATTCATTTTATGTTGTGTATTAGTAGTGCCCTCTTTACTTGCTATTGAAATAATGAGAAAGTATGACCCAGCTCTCCTATTATGAGTGAAAAATAAAACTTTCTGAAACATTATCTGTAAAAATTCAAATTTTGTTTTTGAGTTTTTGTTTCTAGAGCTTTTTTCAAAAGTTCTGCTGTACCCTTTCTACTGGTATCCTGAATGATCCTGCAGAAACAATTTCATAGGACTTTGTATTTTCTGATTAGATAACTATAAACACATATTGTTTCTTTATGTGTAAAGGACTTTCCATACAGCCAGGAACCATATTGATATTGTTATGTTGGTATGTGGGAGTATAATAATATTTCAGTTTAGTGTAGTGCTAATGGCAGATCTGGAAAGCTTGTTTTTGTCAACAATCCAATTCATAAAAGAATCTACTGAAAGCCATATATTTTAGTTCTATTGAAATAAGAAATATGATAGATGATCTCATGTCAGTGTTGTATCAGTTGGATCAATGAATGTCTAAAAACTCTTTTCCTCCTGTAAATAACACTGTATTTGCTCAACGTGTGCCTAAAACACTTTTCTTCATGAGAATAATCTATTTTTTTTTTGAAATATACACATGCCAACTTTTTATTAAAGTGCAGTTATTTTGGTGAATATGCACAAAGAACAGGGAAGAAACAGTACGAGGCCCTCAAGTTAGAGCTGGAATCGTTTATTAATTTATGGTATTTACAGCATGCTGTAAAACGTGTAATAAGAGGAAACTATTCAGACTCTTTAATGGTGAAGTGGCTGGAGAGTTAAAAGCTCCTTTAGCTTCTACTTCACCGTTTATGACCTAATTCATAGATTCATCTTTCCCTGTGACAAAATTGAAATGGAACGTTTTCAACTTCTGGTGCCAATTTTTGGTGTGCCAAATCTAACTACCTCCAGTCCTTCACTTTCCAGCAAAACTACCATCTGCTTCACGAAGAAATGGGAAGGCTTGAAGTCCTGCAATTAAAATTGGCATTTCAGAAACAGTACTGTATTATTTTTATTGAATGTTTATTTATTTAACAAAATGGCATTTAGGTTTGCCAATCAGTGTCCCATTGTGAAATGTGACATAAAGCCCATAGGAAAAGGCAGCTGCTAAGAAGTATTTAGATTTTCTTGGACAGACTGGAGGCAAATTTTTGGCAAATTAAGATTTTTTTGGTTATATTTATTGCTGCATTTTTATTGCAATGCCAGCACCATCAACTTCCAGTATCAGATTAACAAAAGATTGTTACTTTTTGGTTTCTCTCTATATTTTCCCTCTATCTTCTCTTTTGAGAGACAGGTTATTCTGTATGTATGCAGGTGTAAAAAATTCCCTCCATTATGTTTATGCTCAAACTTACCTTAACTATTTGCATATTCACTGCTCCCATCTCACTTCCCCTGTTGTGCTTTTATTGCTCCTTTCTGGGTCCAGCTCTTCTACATATTACACATTCTTTGCTGCCAGGATTATTATTTCTCAGAGAGCTGCTATCTGTTAAGTTTACCCTACAGATAACACCTCTTTTTATCATGTTTTCCCCCTTGTACCTTTTGCTGGCTAATGCCATGTTCCTGGTTTCAGTTCCTTACCATTCTTTTCTCAGTCCTTTCTCCCAGCTCTTGTCGTGCTTTTTGCCTCACAGATGTTTCCACATGGCTGTTGTGCCTGAGGTTGCCTGTTCAGTTGGAGAATATGCCTTTGTACAGATTTGAGCGAGTATTAGGGTTTGCTTAAATGAATTTTAACTATTGTTTCTGCTGGTACCATCTCCTTTCTATTGCCATCACTTCCTCTGTGATTTACAGTGTAGGAGTGTTTGCAAAACCAAACTTCTGGAAATGAAGGAATGTGAAGTGTTTGATAATGCCTCCTGGTTTCTCTTGTCTCAATTTTGGTTTTGCTATCTTTATATTCCACTATACATTTGTACGAGGAGGGAAGGATGGAGGAGTATCATGTCCCTGGAGTGACAGGAGAGGGAGGCTGTGTTTCATATGCAGCTTAAAAATAATTATTATGAGCCAACAGCAGTGTGTTACTGAATGTTGAGAGAAATAGCACGACAGCAGAAAGACAAAATATGAAACAGATGTACCATATGTTACTGTGCGCTTGTTTTCTATAATAAAACCATGAGGCATGCAAGAATAAGTGTATTATAAAAAAAAGTAAATTTGATTTCTTTTTGCAAGGGTTGGGGAAAGCCCCACATTTATATTTGATTCATTCAGAAGAACTACCTTTAGGTTTGAGCATAGCATTTACTGTATTATAATCACCGATGATGGGATTTTTTTGCTCTTTTTTCTGTGTGCTTTTTGGCAGTTGGGAAGGCCTAAAATGGGCCTCAAATGCCCTGAAAAGCTGGTATAAATATTATTTTTGCAAGAGGGAACAGACTTCTGGGTGCAGAATTTATCAAATGTACCTGTATCCCCCACCAATACCTTCCCTAGGTGTTCTTGGGGAAATAATGGAGTTTAGAAGGCCTATATGGCTGCTATGCACTGGAGAGTGGATAGATTTGCTCAGATTTCCCTGCTGTTTCTGGCAGCCTCTGGTTATTTTACCATAGCAAAGGGTAGAAAATGGGTATGAATGTTACCCTTTAGGTTTGTATGTGGGAATTACCTGAAATACAGAGTATATTTATTGGTACAGTATTTTGTCACCTCCTACCTGGAATTTAAAAAAATAGAAAAAATAGTAGTTTAGTACTCAGTGCAAACTGATCCACTAGTGAGAAAAGAAGGCACTATGGATTTCTGTGGAAATTTCTGAGATCTGAGTATGTCTGAAAATAAGAATCTTCTGTGAAGTCTTCAGGACACTTTCTGCCTGTAAAAGAAAGGTCCAGTTTTCTCTCTACAGCCCCACAGATCCTGGAAAGCTCCACAGAAAAGAGATTTTAGTATTGAATTATTCTCTAGAGTTTAGCCCTTTGTGTTTTAGAAATGGCAAATGTATTGAAATAGCAGATTAGAAGCATGTTAAATAACGTCATCAGCTTAATGATATAATTTTCTTGTTCTCTCTTAATTTTATGTTCTGTGTCATAGTAATTTGTGAAACACCCACATTACTTTTATGCATGAGTAAAATAACTTGTTCAATATGTGCCTCCCAGTCTCATATGCACTTCTGTAATTTTTACTGAAATAATATTAAAAGATCTTCACTTAATGTTCATATTGTAGCTGCATGTGAATATCCCAATATGCAAAGTGATCTTGAAGTTCCTTCAATCATTACCTTGAAGAGAACTTCCCTCTGAAGTGAAATGAACTAGAAATAATCTTTGAAACATGTATAAATTACCTGTTAATAAGGGGTAGCAGGATTGGTACCACTATAACTCTAGATTCCTATATAACTAAGTTAAATTCTGTGAAATCTTGTGTTTGAAAAAGGGCATAAAACCGTACTCAGATGGGCAGAACTTCATACCCATCATGATCTGTGGTCTTCGTGTTGTTTTCAATACAATTTTTCTGTATAACTTGATTCTATGCTAAAAGCAACAATTCAACTTTAGATTTTTTAACATATGAAGTTTGCATTATAGTATTATTGTAGGTGTTCTGTAGTACCTCTAGGTCAGAGATAATTTTTATAGAAAGCAAGTAAAAGTGGAGCTCATCTCTTTTGTTACGAGCATTTACCAAAAAGTGGAGTTAAAGGTTCTGTATTGAACAGACTAAAATGGCATTTTTTGATATGTATGTTTTAATGGGTAAAAATGAGGCCATTATAGAAACCCCCTTAGGAGTTACAAGAGGTCCTTCATTTGTTATCTAAGGAGGTCTGAATTTTGATGTGCTTTAAAGATTTTTATTATATGTGCTTTTTTATACATGCACACATTCCACTGTGTAGCTGCTGTGCTGATTGACACAATAAAATAGAAAAAGAAAAAAAAGCCTAGTTTTATAGTACTGATTTAGTTTCTCATAGTGCATCTGGACCAATTTTTGAGAACAGCTGAGACTTCTCCTCTGATCCTTGCCTTATTTTTTGTGCTCTTGTGTTTTTTTGATCTGCGTTGGGAGACTTAATACTTTTGTAGCCAGGGATAAAACTTACAATGGCTTCTCTTCCCTGCTAGTTCCTATTATCACCTAACAATGAGGTGAGGTCTATGCTTTCCCATTTGATCAAAGGTTACTGGTATTTCAGTTCTTTCACTTATTTAAACTGTTGCTTGCTACGTAAGCAACTGAGACCCATAATCTAGAAAGGTTTTGGGGTTTTTTTTCCTTTTTTAAAATTTGTAAGACATTCACTAAGTCATACAATTACAATCTTTTATAGAAAAATACAGCACTCAGCTTGTGTTTGAACTGTATTTAAACTCCACCTCTCCCTGTAAGTTTAAAAGTTGAGTTACCTTTGTGGGCTGTATTCCAAACCCCTCCCCTAATAAGAGCAGCGTGATCACTGTCATAAATAACATGACATCACCAATGAACAGTGACATCATCTAGGCTAATATCTCAGTCTGTGCTCCAGACATTCTTTCATCCTGCTTCTCTCAACACAGAATCTGTCTCCAAATCAGGGGAAGAAGTGCCAGAAGGACACCTCTATCTGGAACCATGCCCACAGTGAACCTAAATTAATTGTTGGCAAACCTAGAGCAGATACTCTTGTTCACAGGCAGGTTGTGGTAACTCAGTTCTCAAAAGCTGTTCAAACACTGAAAAATTTTGATCTCACAACAAGAGCTGCTGCTATCAAATGCAGGCATGATATCAAAACTGCCACGTAGATTCATTACGGGATATTTTAGGAGACAATGCATTTGTGTTTAGTAAAGGCAACATTTAATTAGGGAAGACAAAAGAGTTGAGGTGTACCATCTGATCAGGACTGTTCTGACCTTTATAGACAAAGCTTCCTTTAAGTGGGTGCCATTTACTTTGGAAAGCACTCAAAATCCAAGGCACCAGATACAAAATACCAGAAATGGTTCCATTTTACTGTCTAAGTTTGAATTAAGAAAATAAAATCCAGTTCAGAGGGATGAAGACTGTCAAAAGGGTTGTAAAATTTAAAATTGAAAGTCTAAAAGTGCTTCCTTTTCCTGTAACTTTTAAGTAAGCACGTTTTGATGTTTCTTTTGTATGTTATGTAAATTTTGATTTTACTGCTTCCCAGAGTAAGAGCCAGGAAAACCACCACTGTGCTGAAAAGTCTAATTAGCTGAAGCTATTGCAAATATTTGCATTATTTCTGCTGAAATAAAATTTGAATTCTGGCTGGTGAAAGTATGCTACATTTGGGTATTATTTATAACTGGCTGCAGTGCATTGATTTATTTATTGAATGGTTTTATCAGATGCTTGCATTGAATCAGGCTTCAGGACAGGAAAATGTATCTGTGCATCAGTGATAACAGCCTTCTGGTATTTTGTCTCATACAATTGAATTTAATACAATAAAAATGGTGAGCATACTTTCTTTTGTAGGCAGGTATGTAGTTATCAATCTTCTGCCATCGGCATAACTTTCAGCACAGTTTCATTTTGAACAAACTTTGAAAAGAGGATTTAGTATAGAAGAATATACAAATGGATTTGCACAATAAGTCTGAGTAGAGATGCTTGACTATTAGGATTAATTCTGAAATTCTTGGTTAGACTTAGCAAATTTAGCTAAAAAGAAGTTTCACACGAGGTCCCTGGTGTCTTGTCAGGTTACCCAAGTAAGAAATTATTAAGCTTTTTGCCCTGAACTTACAAAGACTCTGTCATTTCCATTCTAGATATTATTAGGAAAAAAGGTGATAAAAGATTCTACAGAACAAAATAATAATGCAAAGTCTATTTGATTACAAAGGCAATTAAATGTTTGATTTCCTTTGTTTTCTGAAGTGCCTGGAGCCATTTTCTCTTCTATTTAGTGATAGTTAAAAATAAATGATCCAGCTGGCCGAAAGCTTTTCACTTGGCAGGTAAACAGTATTACTCTCCAAGGAGGTCAGGATATTTTACATTTCATCATTCCTGGAATTTGTTTTCTATGGTCCAGCTTGATTAAACCTCTTGTGGCACTGGAAGAAAAGGGAAGCACACTTCTACAAGCAAGAAAATTGCTATTGACTAATTGGAGTTTAGGACAATAGAAATTTAATTTCTTTTTGCCCCCTTTTTAATACTACTTTTACTAAGCACAATACAGAGTAATCACAGAACAGTTGCTTAGAAATATGCATTGAATATTTAATTATTTAATTGGCAATTATCTTGCTTGTTGTGGTTTATGCCCAGCTGGCACCTGAGCCCCACACACCCACTCTCCTGGGAGAGCATTAGAAGGGTGAAAGTGAGATACAAATAAAGAAGAAATAAAAATAAAGAGGAGAAATATTTAAAGCATTAAAGAGATTTAAACTCATAGACAGCAAAGCATTGTGAGCTTGATGTGCCTCTCCCAAACACTTTTCCTTGAGGGTTATTTTTCCTTCTCTTTGAAACTGAAGAGAACCAGCTGAGCCCTACAGTGATTATAGCATCTCCTGTTACCCTTTCCAGAGGAATTTTTTGGCCAGTGGATTATGTAGGTATCCCCCTCCATTATTGTCTGAGAAATACCTGAGGCACAGCAAGTTCTCCCCCTGCAAGTGCAATTAATCAGCACAGATTACACTGCAATGTGCTGGCTGCTTCTGTGATTTGGGTGAACTGAGAGATGAAAAGGAATAGGGCTAATCCCAATACATGTTTACATTTTACTGCAACTAATGAGCTTTTTCTATATAAATGTGTACACAAGGAAGATATGTGGGGTTTGGAATGGACAGCCTTTATCTTTTAAAGTAATCAATAATAAAAAAAGTGCTTGAGATGTTTTAGATTTTGGTTTGTCGATAAATATTTGTTATGATGAACGGAGGAAAATGGAATGGTTTTTCGCATCATCGTGTCCAGATACTTGATTCTTATTGAATATGGATAACACCCAGGATTTCTACAAGCCCTGTTTATCAAAGGAAAAAAAAAATCCTCTAATCCTCTCTAAAAAGTATAATACGTTTTACTAAGGTTTTTGGCAGTAGAAATGGCAGAGTGCTATTTTAAGGTACACTTTTCTATAAAGGATTTTGTGCTCCAAGTTTCAGAGTACAAGTGGCCTAGACTTTTTTCTCTTAATAGATAAAATTCAATATCTAGGACTGAACTTGTGTTTCCAGTACAACTGAGAGTATTAAAGAGAGGGTCAAAGTAACAGATGAATCATGGAGCTGATCAAGGTTATTTCAGTAACAGACATTTGGGAGAGGTAAAAAAACCCCAGTGAGTGCCTTTGACATGGCTTGAACAGACTGAATGTGCTGGGTTTTTTGTTAGAAGTGATAGCAAGTGGTTCATTATTCAACTGAATTTTGAATTAGGAGTAAAGTTACATGAAATAAAAAGTATGAAATAGGCCTTTGAGCTAAGGCTCTCTGGTTCACTCCTGCAGACATCAGTGAGGGTCAGTATGTCGTGTTTGTGAGTACAATTGCAGTTTTAAAGCTGTAGTCTTTCTTCTCATCTTGGTGTTTTTTTTTTTTTTTTTTTTGGTAATAGAATAAGGTAAATGATAATACAGAGGAATTGAAGCAGGAAGAGAAGGGAAAAAGTTGTAGAATTTGTATCCTGTGTTGTCTGAAATAATGGTTTAAGACTTGACAAAAGGAGAGTGTTCCATTGCCCACCTGTTTGCTTCTCTCATCATTTATGATCTCTGTATGAGATACAGAAAATGATCATAGGAAAAAAATAAAGCCTGTAATGCCGTTTTTACTGCCACCGTTCTGGCAAGTGTTCCTGTTAGGGATAAAACATAGTGTAATGCCTTTGAAGTTCCATTTTATTCTCATTTCTAGGATTTCTAATGTCTTTGCTGAACTCCATGATGACACTTTTTGATGCCTGGTCCTCTTCCTCTCTGTGTCTTTGAACACAGTCTGGCTGTTACGTTTTTTGTGCCTCTACCTCATTGATGGCAGTTCCACACCACTGAGTATGGCATCATTCCTTGGAGAAGAGGCCTTAATTATTTTTTTCTTGCGTAGAAATAACTTTTAATAAATGTGCCTGGGATGGCTTCCTGTTGTTGGTGGCAACTTTGTCTTCCCCCTGTAGAGTAAATTTGAAATAAGTAAATTATCCTGTGATCATCAATCCACTTACTTATTTCACGAGCAAGCTGACCTACAGGCTGCAAGTAAGAGTGTCTGCCCTGGAGCACCAAAGAACGTTTAACGCTGGTTTCTCAGTGCATCTCTCATAAAATGTCTCTTGATTGGAATGATGCTAATGTTTAATTAATGGCCTCTTCTGTTTCACGTATTTCAAATGTAGGGTTATGCACAAGCTTGGCTTCTTGGGCTAATAGATTTCTGACTGTAAGGATGTTAGACGATACTTACAAAACAAAACCGACTTTTCCCCCTATTTTTCAGCTGAAAAAACAAATGCAGTTTTCTTCATAAGTGTGGTATTACATTTAATGGTTTAAGATGCAGGCTTCTGAATTCATTTATAATAGCAGATATAAAGTTTTCATTTATGGTAGGTTGTATCCTCTCTAAGAACTTCCTTTGCATGGGGCTCTCTGGTCTGCTGAGTAGCATAAAGGTTTGACCCAGAGAATTCTGGGGCAGGTTTTACACCTCAAGGAGCACCTGCATTACTGTTTACCTCAGAGGTGATGTAAGTGCTTTTGCTCCTTTATAGATTGAGTGAGAAGGCAAACTGGAAATTATGGGAACTGTGGCATGTGAAACAGTAGAGAGCAATTCCCCTGCGATTAATCCCTTGCTGCTACAAATGATCTCATCTGTACAGCATTAGAGTGTTTCAGAGCAGGATCTCTTCCAATTCTTAGTGTGTTTAGATGGCCCTGAATTAGAGAACAATAATTCAATATTTTATTACCTCTGGAAGCAGTGCAGTTGTTTGAAATATCAATAATAATTTTTACTGTGCAATTAGTGCATATAAAACTGTTCAAAAAAGTGGAATACGCTATTTCTGTTACTAGGAACGTGGAGTGAAAATACCACCTTGTAGAGCGATGATTCTCTTGTTTGTTAGAGAATCTCAGATGGAGGGCTTGGAATCAGCTCTTCTGGATTTGATGCAAGAATAGTAAGGACTGATAACAGCAGTAGCTGGGCTGAGAGAAAGCATTTCACTACTACTGAAGAGTAGTTTGGAATATGGGAAAACAAAGTAACAATTACAAAGATCATATTGCTTGTCGCAGTCATCCTTCAGCGGTAGTGCTCTCTTGCTGCCATACAGGCTCTGGGGTTTGGAGGGGGAGGAGCACTTGTATTTTCCAACAGCTTTGCTCTTAAGGATCAAGAAATAGTGGCCAGAGTAGGAATGCAATGAAGCTTTGTTTCCCTTAGCCCTTGTATACAAATGTTTATCCCATAACCTTTACATTGAAATTCATTTACCTTTGATTATCTAAATTTTAAATATTGTCTTCATTTTACCAGATTATTATTTAAGTAATTTGTGCTGTAAAAAGTGTGCTTTTTGCTAGAACTGTCCTAAAATTCTAGGACGGAGTCTGAATGGTGTCCACCAATAGAATAATTTATCTTACAGTCATTAGGTGATGTAAGAATATGAACAAAGTGCAGTGTACTGAACCTAGGTAGTCTGGCTTCTGAGAGATTAACTGCAGCACTGTGTGAGCTATGAGCTTGCTAGTTAGTTTTCAGTCTTTTATGAAAGTCGGGATACAAATTAATCAGTGTTGTGAACTGAGAAAAGACTGAAATTTTTCTTTGGGAAACACCTTCTATGGGAACAGCTGTCTCAGTAAATAATGATTGTCTTGTGCAGCCTTTGAGCACCTGTATAGCAGAAACAGCAAAACTTGTGAATCTTTGCACCACCACAAAGTAAACATAATAAAGGATCATGGACTTTTCTGTCTAAGTCAAATATAAGATGCATCTGAGCATGAATTGAAAAGTAGAAAGATATAACATTATATATTTTTTTACAGAGAAAAGAGCCCATGTGTTTTATTCAATTATTGACAGAAACTGACATTAGCTGAGCAGGATGCATGGAGTGTTTGGATGCCAGCAGGAGTATTGATTCTATACTCTCAGTTCCTTTTATACAGAATAGAACAAATCCTCTCTGGTCATACAGTGCAAAAACTGGGGATTAAGGGAGGATATGTTGAAGGGGATATTCGTTCTGATCACAAATCTGTGCTTAAACTGCAATGAGTTTACATTATATAGCAAACAGATGTGTAAGCATGTGATGGGAAAAAAAAACCCTGGTAGTTACAATTAAATAAGCATTTTGTACTTCAAGGTGGCTCTAAAATCTCTTACCCACCCCCAGATCTTGTGGTGTCTTATCCTGAATGTGGGGTGATTGAGAGAAAATCAATAGTAGTGGTGTGCTTGTGGAACTTAGTGTTGTTTATTGTGTAAATGTAATGCCTGGAGCACAGAGCACATCCTCAAATTGCTTTATTTGTTCTTACCTTAATAATTGTTTTCTTTTGCGTTTGGTTGAAAAGTAGTTATAGAGATTTAATAACTCCTTTCTTTCTTAATACCTGTAAAAATTGAATATTCTTACAGCAGGCTTACTTAAAGCAGTGTGAAAAATAAGGAAAAAAACTAATAGACTGTTGGAGGAAAAGCAGATAGTGCTAGCAATATAAAATTCAGCACTGTGGAGTGCATTTGGCCTGAAATGACCCTGGTACCTGTTTATTTAATTGAAGTTGGCAACAAAGGGCCCCCTGAAGGCTTCTGGAAACTTCAGGAGTTTGAACACCACTAAACATTAGCCCAGCGTATGGGTACACTACTATTTCAGTAATTAAGATTATGCAGTGCACTTGGGGGAAAAAGAATCCACCAACATGCAAGGAAAGGGTGAGGGATAAAAAAATCAAGTAGTTTAAAATGGAGTATTTACTGCATATGGTTGCTCCCCTGAAGTGGTTTAATTGTGCATTTTTATCCTTAGCTGAGAAATTTCTCACTGTTTGTGGATTAGTTTCAAAATTATGCCATGACTTTGATATATGTTTCTCTACAGAAATATACAATAGGCTTTGTAATCTTATTTAAGGAATTTAAGTTAGTCATACTTAAAAAAATCTGAAATACTTAACTGCTTAATTAAAGGTCAAGTATTTAAGTATTTTGTGCAGTAGCAATTGTAGAATTGTGTTTAGGAAGATATTCAGGTTTTTAACTCTGATGCTGATTGCTGGACTGTCTCTGTAGGGGCTTGTTAGACATGCAGGCTGTCCCATATTGAGAGATGCAGGTGCACGAAGTTGTATCCAGTGATGGTGTTTGCAGTGCACAGAGGGCTTGGATTCAGCACTGCCTGACCCGTGGGGGTGTCACCAGGGCAGGGAAATAATTTCTAGATCAGGAATATTTGGTTCTGTATCAGACTTTGGAACAAAGAGCCAAGCTTAACTTGATTTCTTGCTAAGTGCTAACTGTAAGTCAATGTATACATTGAACGTGTGTGTATATATATATATGCACACATATATATATACACACATACATATGTGGTGTAGTCTGTGTCTGTGTGTCCCCCCACTACAGCTATTGAATTATGAGTGGGAAATTACGATCTCTTCTAAGATAATACGTGACTTAGGCATTTAATTTTATTTTTCAACCTGCGATTTAAAATTCTTACATAGTCTATTTATTTGTTATGTACGCTACCATAGTCTATTTATTTGTGTTATGTACATGACCGTAGGGTTTTTTCTCTCTGCGTTTTTGGGCTCCGTAAGAATTTTCCGGCGGCTGTGGATTTAGTGCCACCTTGTGGGAACATTCCATAAATGCAGATTTTTTTATAGCGCTGTGCTGGGTTCTTTTAGGCCATGAAGAGACTCCTACGAAATCCGACAAGAATAAATTCAGATTTAACAAAGTTCACTGCGAAACCAAAGTTCTCCCAACTTGTGAAAGCATATATTTGCGAACTTCAGGGATCTTTTTGAGCTCTTAATGATTTCTCTTTCCTGCATATCTGCACTTCTTCAGTAAAGCAGGATGAAATGTCTTTCCAGATGGTCATCTTGCTTTGTAATGCATCATTTGTCTCTGTTGGATATAACTGAAAGCTGTTTTGAGTGGAGCCACTGAAATATCTGTATTGATTTTTTTTTTTCATTTTACTTTAGCTGTATCAGAACATGCAGTTCTAAAGCTCCTTTTCAAATTGTTTCAATGGGAAATGATTATGTATTATGGTTAATCAACTCACAGTACTATTCCTAGTAGTGAAAAAGAATTGAAAGCTGAAGAGTGCTCTTTTATGTATTTTGCTGATTAAAATAGACCAGGGAGAGGTTGAAATTGGAACTTGTGTTTCTGACTTACTAAAAGCTGCACTTGAAATTGTCACGTGAATAACTTATATTCATATGATTTTTCTAGTGGCTGCATTAAAAAAAGTGTAGTTATAAAGTCACAAAATGAGAAGGTGGCGAGGATAAGAAGGTCAGCCCAAATGTTAAGATGCCCCATTCCCACAGCTTTCAGTGATGCTCTGCATTTGTCTCTTCTGTCAATGGAGATTTCCTGTACAGAAACTTCAAGCACCCAGTTCACACGTAAATTAAACATCAGTGTTTGCAATACAGTGCTGAGGTTTTGTCTGGTCTTCTAACTTCACTCTTTTGTGTCTTTCAGTACGGTGTAACATAATCACCAAAATCTCCACTAGAGAGACTGGCAGGCTCTCTCAGGCTGTTGGAGTTCCCTGTACTGCTTCTTAGACATGAAATAAAAAATGTTAGCTTTTATAGTGTTGAGTATTAAGGTCCTCTGAGAAACAAGCACATACTGCATATTATGAGAATAATGATTTTCATATTTTTAACACAGTTCACATCATTCAGTGTTTTGTGGTTTGCTGTTTACTGACAGTGGCAACCATTTCTGTTCTGGTCTGTTATGACGTTATTATTGGAAACACTATTTGGACACCTCTGTAGTTTTCCTTTATCTGCATTTCTCTTTGGTAGCTTCAGCAGAACCTGTGCTTTGTCCACAGAAATCCCCTTCCTCAGGTTTTATTTTATTTCTTTAATAAAAGAAGAGGGATGTTTCATTAGAGGCAGACTACAAAATCGGAAAACTGAGCCCAGTTCACATGGGGGGGTTTTTATCTGGGAAAAGGATTCTTTTTATTTTCTTTTTTTTTCAAGGTAATAGTGAGTTCTCTGCCAGAAGCAGAAACTCTATAGCAAAAGTTCAAGCAGATAAAGGGAGGGTCTGAAGATCAAATACCACAAGTTTTTCAGTGTTTGAAATGTGACCTCGTTTGCTCTCAATACTCTCCTTTTGTAAGTAATTTCTTGACTTTGTGCCTGAAAAAAATTCCTTTAATGTACCCCGACCTCAGTTTTTGAGAAATAAGAAAGTAATAGGCCTGCTTAGCATCCAAGATTTTTGCTATGCTGTTATTTTGACTAAATCAGCAGGCTGGACAATAAATTCTACTGTCCAAAAAGAAAGATGAAAGTACTTGCCAAATATTTTTTTGCTTATCAGTTTTTTTTTTTAAAGCTGGCAATCAGAAACAACAAATTCTTAACTTTCTGTTCTTCATTAACTGCAGTTCACACGATGGTTCACACTTAACTGGTGTTACAGAATATAATCCCATGGATACAAAAGTAAGAAGGCAAATATTCACAGGTTTTTAAACAGGTGCATTTCAGTTGTACATGACCACGGAAGCAGGAACAGAGCTCAGTTCCCTATGACTAATGCAGATCTTAATTCACATTCAATCTTGCTTCTAAATTAAATGCTCCCATTATATGCATTTTGTTTTAATTTCTTGGCCCATTGTGATCATCACTAAATCTAATTTCTCCTCAGGCCCCAAACCAGCAGTGAGGAATGCTGATCCTATGGCATTTTACTACTGTTTAAAAAAACCCAAATAATTATGTAGTCCCTAGAGTTTTCTGAGAAGGAAAACTGCATTCCAGTACATCAGTAATCTATTCTGGAATCTGACAGGGGAGTGCTCAGTCTATTGCTTGTCCACTTGGGGACATAATATGTGATTTCACTTTGAGGGGAGCTCTGCATTTAGAAAAAAAAAAAAAAAATCCCTAAAACATCCCTACAGAACAAAAACATGCTCTTACCTTCTCCCAACATCTGAGTAATCAATTTCCATGTTGATAACAAATATGTAAGCAATTTTATGGAATAAAAACAAATTAAAAACCTGTAGTTTGGCGAGGGTGAGACAAATAACTTTTTAATCGTTTTTCAGTCACTTTAGTTACGTGTTTGTGACTTGCTGACTTACTCTGGATGTGGTTGTTTCTGTACTGGGCATTGAATACATAATACCTCATTAATTACAAGAAAAGAGTTATATAATGCTATTTTAATAAAAAGCTTGACATTGAACATCTCTGTGCTGGGAAAAAATCTGCTTTATGTGTGGAGACTTGAACTTGGAGATCAGGGAGAAATTATTTTTTGCATATTTCCTCCAGTTGTTTTTTTTTTTTTTTTAAGCAAAACAGAAACAAAATTTCAGTCTGTTCTAAATACACAGTGCGATGTTTTGTTAGTGAACAACAGTTTTACTGTTTACTCAGTTTTAAGAATTTTTTCCACAATGTTTTGAGACCCTTGTTTATGTCTGCAAATATCTTGTCTAAATGGAACATAGTGAAAACCCTTGATAATGTACTGTTACCTTCTGAAAGCTTGTGATTATTACTTTAGGGGCATGTTTATTGTGTTAGAACTTTTGACAGCAAGGAAGGCTCAAAACCATCTCAAAACCAAAGGTTTCCAGAAAGTACCAGACAGTGCACCAGCAGAATTGAAAACTTACTATTCCCTCTAGATAAAAGGCTGAGGAGATAACTGGAAGTGTATTTCATGAGGAAAAGAGAGCTAGGAATGATGTGCTCTTGTGCTTTCTGTTTTTCTTTTTGTCTTGCATCTATTTGTTAACAGTGGGGCTTGTGGGTGGGATCCATGGGGGAGTGGAATTGTCTTTGTTGCTTGGACAAGGCATTGAGTGTTTTCTCACTTTCCTGGACTTGTGCTGGGATGATGTGAAACTCAGATGGTGTTTCTGTTCTGGGATTGCAGTTACTCCTGGGATTAGCTGTAGGGCAGGGATTCTGCTTATCTTTGGTAAGCAATGGGCAGTTGGAATACAAATCGCAGGTATTGATTATGTAGAGCCAAGGCCATGTGGGAAATTTTGTGTGGGGAAGGTAAAGGTTTATCATCCCAAATGGTTTGAAAGCTTCCTTGGGGAATGTTAAGTGCTTCAATTCTGATAAAAGGAGAAACTTTTTATGCAGGCAATAAAAGAGTATCAGAGGAGCTGGAGATCATGAGGGGATGGAGGATTTCTCACACTATGTAGTTACTTGATCTGTTGAGAATAGTTTTTAAATATGAATACCGAAGACTTACCTTTGAGTATCCAGGACTTTGAAACCATGTATTGTTCTTAGCTGGGTAGCTAATATTGCAGACAGAATTATTGGGAAACAAATAATAATCTGCTTTTCTTAAACTGACATCGATTTCCAGGCCTTGTTGAAATGCATTTTGTGTTTTCTTCCTGTTAAGCTGTAAGAAGTAATCTGGAAACAGATTCTTTCACATGTGTTCATATTGGTCAAAATATTTGTTACTGATGATTTTTCAGTCAACTAAAATACTATTTAGTGATTCTGGCACTACTAGCGGTATTTTTCCAAAGGGAAGAGGTGAAAAAAAGGAGACCAGTCTTGTCATAGCAGCATAATTGGACTGCTTAAAAGTTGTCATGGGAAGGATCACCTAAATAAAAACTCCTGCATTTTGCTATGATACTGATGACAAAGGTTTTAATAAAGCTCCTTTTTTAATAACTAAAGTACTTGATTATTTTTTCCCCCAACATGTATCTTTGCAGATTATTCGTCTCAAGTCTTTGACTTCTTACATTTCTAAAAGTCTCTTCCTCTTGACCTTCTGGTTCTTATGATTACAGGCTACAAGATTTGGCTCCTCAACATCTCTCAGCTCACAGCAAATAAAGGAATTGGGAAAGAAATAATATATTTACAGATTGTTCCTTAAGAAATAGGTCCAAGTCTACTCTGGACTTTGCAGTACTGAAACCTTTTAGCCTGTATGGGGATGCATTTTCGTTCAGTGACCTCAAGTCTTTAGGCAATACTTGTTTTTTCACCAAAATATTTGTGTGAGGTGACCCAGAGAAGCTGACTGAATAGTAATAAAGTCTGATACTTCAGATTAAATCTAATGTCTGTAATAAGAAATGGAGATTTAAATGTGTATGATCAGATTCCTCATTTAACTTGCAAAGCACAGGATGAGGAGCAAGTTTAGGGGAGTGATAGAGCAGCTTGGTGGGCACATGATGAGTAACAGAGGAGGAAGAGGAGGCAAGGTTTGATCAAGAAGCTGAAGGAGGGGGAGCTCCTTATTATGTTTGTCTTCTGGAGCAGCTGTACTGAAGCCCTGCTGGCCAGGAAATAGCTGGGTATGGCCTGCTCATGGGACATAGAGAGTAAATCTTGTGTTTTCCTTTGCTTCTGTGCATGGCCTTTGCTTTTGTTTTATTAAACTGCCTTTACCTTGACCCACAAGGTTTATTTCATCTTATTCTCCTCCCACCCCCAGTCCTGCTGGGAAGGGGAGTGATACAGTGGCTTGGTGGAGTCCTGGCCTCCAGCCAAGGTCAGCCCACCACATCTGTGTTAAGAAATGCAGATTTAAGTGTATGTGACAAAATTCCTTATTTAACTTGCAAAGCATGGTAGTAAGGGTAAGCTTTATAGAATTTGACAAGACACCAAATTTAAAGGCATGAAGAAAGAAAAAGTAAGGAAAGTCGAACAAGAATTCTCCCTTTTCAAATACGTGGTTGTATCAGCAAGCAGTGTTATGTAAAAGCTCTCTCACATTTCATGCTCAGAATTTTTAGTGCTGAAGATTCATCGTGTGTGGTCAGAATCTCTTGCGATTCCTCACAAATTACATCTGTCTTCTCCTTACAGCTCTTTCTGTCAGTCCTGTCTTACTCAAGCAAAATTCTAGTCAACTGATTTTCAGGTGTGTTTTTTGGATGCCAGATTTACAAATGATAATAGGCAGATGAGGAAATGCATGAGAGAATCCATTTCTTAATTTATGGTAATGAAGAAAATATCTCCAATTCCCTTTCTTTTTTTCCTTTACAGAAAAAAATTAGGATTTGCATGTTTTTCTTTAACAATACTTAGTTATAAATATTTGCGAGTATAATGCTCATACTTATTTCAGCAGCACAACTGAAGTTAACATACAAATTGATTTAGATGCGGTTCATAAGAAGGCTTTAAGTAGTCTGTTTCCTTTCAATGATAGAGCCTCATACCGTGAAAAATTAAAATGGAACAGTGGTAGATTATGGAATAAATAAGGAAGCTTGATTTTAGAAAATGTGAGTATGGTTGACAGGATAATTTGCTGTTCCACGTGTCCAGGTGTATTTTCAGGTATAGCTGTAGCTTTCTATGGCGTACAATTACACAGGATAATTCTTCTGCACAGACTTCTGTATCATTATATATTTGCCATTGCCAAGAGACTAGACTGTGTCCACTGATTCAGCCCTGTCAATTCTATATTCACTGGGATGGGAAAGAAATAGGAGAATTAGGAGCTAAAATCCAGTGGACTGGGTTCTTGAAAATGTTCTTTGCTTTCAGTGGCAGTGTGATGGTGCAAAGCATGAGAAGCTGTGTGCATCTGTAGGTGGGCTAACAATTTTAAATCAGTGAGTCTCCTTCTGAATTCATTCCCCTTTGTTCACCACGTCTGAGGCTTTAGGATGCTCTGAAAGTGCTTATGTGGCAGGATAGTTCTCAGCCAGCAATTCTTTGGGTGTAGTTAGTTGGCATAGACTAGAGGAACTTCCTTGTGTAGAAGATGAACTGAAATTTGGGAAAAGCCATTAGTTAATCTTCCTTTTATAGTTTTGTTTCAATTTATGGGGCAATTCACAGTTCCGTGGATAGCTTCTTGGAGCTGGACTGCGCAGAAGGATTGAAAAAGTTCTGAAAGAACTATTTATATATTGTCAAGAAATTGGCATGGAGATATTTCTGGTCAACTGGTCCATTTTTAATAGAAATTATAAAAAATGTGATAGATCTTGCATGGTTTTTTTTTTAAATCCTGTAAAGTTCTGTGTCTGTAACGACAGCAGTGTGACAGATATTCACAGCACTCCTACATTCCTTTCCCTGCAGTTAATTATACAATTTTTTTCCACCCTCACAACATTTGTTCTTTCCTTTCCTTCGCTAGCTGCAGATACAAAAATCTGTGCCAGCACAAGTCTAAATCTGGTCCACCATGTTCTAAGTCTTGAAGGTGTACAAAAATGGATTCTTTTATGTCAAAAGTAGCAGTAGTCTGCCACAGTTGAGGCTGTTAGTTTTAACATAATTACAGAGAAGCAGCCAGAATTACTGTCATGCTTAGTGCCAAACGTGGGTCTGGGCAGAGCCTAAGGACAGAGTGCACAGGCTGCTGGGGGCAGAAAAGGAACTTGTCTCGCTTATCTTAACCAGAATTGCTGTTTGAGTTCTGATTTCTAATTATTTTTGTGTTGATCCAACAATTTTGATTTTTAAAGCTTGCTTTCAGAAGGTTTGTGTGTTAGCAATGTGTGTGTTGAGTTTGCTTTTATTTGTGGGTTAAAACATTATAATATTTTTAGAATTAGTTTCCTTTTGCTCACCTAGATTTTTATAGACATATTGACATTTGATATACAGAGACTACTTTGGAAAAACATTTATTTGTAAATAGGTTTTAGCATGAAGTAATAAGTATTGTCTGACTTAACATTAGGAGGATGTATCTTGATTCATTATTCAGGGAAAAAATTTAGACTATTTCTGGAGTACTGGTGTTTGCTGAATGTCGCTGTTGCTTAGTTGTACCATAGTAGTAGAAAGTTCTTGGTCAGGTGTGAGAAGTAGTACAGTGATTATGTGGGTGATTATGATTAAATTTATCATTAATACACTGCCTAAATATTACTAGTGCAGTATCCAAATAACAACTCTATTATCTACTACAATGGACTGCTGTATAATCAGGATGTGGTCCTTCCTGTTGAGTCACAAGCTTCATTAAGACCCCCTTGCTGTCTAAAATTTTCAGAGAACTCTTGATGCAGCTTGGTCCACTTAGCCTCAGATTTTGGTCAGCAGTCTCTGTGTAAAGAGTTATAATTTAAACAGGTTCAGGTAGAAACATTCAGGTTTACAGCTTGGCCTTGCAGCATTCCCAATGACAAAGCAACGAAGCACACACGTAGGTACTTTAGGATTTGATTTCTGTATTTGAGCAGATCTTAGCCCTTTTGCTCACCCATCCAAGAGTGAGTGTTCCTCTTCTTTGAGCCGGCTGTACTCTACAGGTGTCCGTGCTGGGGACAGGATCCACCTGGAAGGTGCCTGTGACCCCAGGAGACAGTTTGTACAGCTGGCCCAGTCCTCAGCAGCATTTTACACTGTTTTGCAGGCCGATGTGCACCAAAGTCAGTTGCAAACACCTCAGCTCCCCCGTCTTTGGGATGTATTAATTACTTGTGCATCCCAACAGTTCCACCTGCAATATTCACCTGGTGTGTTTTATCTTAGGACAAAACCATTCTGCTCTTCAGAGATGGTGCAAAGGGGACAGTGTGTGTGTGTGTGTGTGTGTAGGATACATGCAAAGACCCAGCTATCTTCTGTCACTGTCACAGCAGTGAAATAATTTTGGAATCCAGAAGGTGTAGTCAGTCTTGAGGTCACAAACACTTGGCACAGTAGTGGATTCAAAGTGGGGAAGTTGCTACATCTAGAGGAGTTTTAAGTTTATTGGAGCTTCTAAGCTTATATAGCTAATTAAAAAGATGGTGAGATTAAGAAAAGATAAGAATCACCATTAAATAAAAGCAGGGCTCTAAATGAGCCTGTATTTGTAAGCTCTCAACTGACTGTGTGCCTAATAAAATGCAAATACCAAGAGAATTAAGATCTGGACATATATTAAAATAGCGCTTATTTAGTGATAGAACAGATTCAAAGTGTCTAACTGAATTCTACCACTGGCAATACTTTTTTTCTGTTTGAAATAACTGATAAAAGGCATGATTTTGAAAGGTTGGTTTCTGAAGGTTATGAATTTTTCATGATTGCTAAAAACAGACAGATTTACATGTATTTGTGTAAAACATGAAGGTAGTATGAGATTTTATTGTTTGTTTGATGTCTGTGTTGTTGTTTTGGGTTTTTTTGGTGTGGTTTTCATTGTTGTTGCTCTTGTTTTTAGAACGTGGAGTTGCAAAACATCAATTAAATCTAAAAGGTCTGATGACACGCATTTAAGCCCCCTAATTCCTGCAATCAAATGTCTTCTGGTACAGACTGTGTGCCTGTTCAGGAATCCATATTTCTAAAAGCTCAGTATGCTGTGTAGGCAATGAATAGAGGGAAAAAATAAGAAGAAAAACAAATTGTCGATAAAGATATAATCTGAAATGAACATTATAAACCATAGTAATTTAGGCTAAGTATCTCTATTCCAACCTTAACATGGGCAAAATCTATTTTGATTTTGATCTGTATTGACTAAGGAGTGCAAGACATACCTCTGGAGCAGAGACAGACCCCTGCACTCAGATGTAGCGTAAATATTTTAGGACAAGTTCCAGTGTTCTGAAAAACCTAAAAGTGTAAAAGAACAGTAATGTCCAATAGGAATGTTGTAATTTACCATGGGACTGATTATTTCTAATATATTTTTCTTTGTCACATCTATTGAGTAAAGTCTGTCTGTAGGTTTATATGTTTGAGTACTGTGAATTTGTTGTTGCCTTTCTGTATAACTCAATAAAATTATTTTTTTCTGTTGAATATACTTTTTGTTGAATTCAGTTCTTTCTGTTGAATCTCCTTTGCTTGCATCTGACCTTTATTTATGTTGATTTTGCTTCATTTTTTCATTTACCATGCTGTTCAGTTTTTGGATGCCAGGAGAACAAAGGTTTGTCCACTATTTGCAGTAAATGTATTTTTCAAAAGTCAGTATTGCTTATTGTGATAATTTTTTTTTGTTTGCTTTTTAGAGATACAGTAATCCTGTTTACTAAACTTGTTCATAGCTTTAGCTGCCAAGAAGAAAACCTGAAATCAACCAGCCCTAACTCAGCCCCTCCCCGAAGTCCCCTTAATTATAGTGAGGGTTTTGATTGACTTTATAAACAGCAGTCCTGGTGAGCACCATGAAGAGCAGATTTATCTTTAGTCTATGAAGTAATTTAGAAAACATGGAATACTGAGTCTTTGAGCTTTGTAGGTACACATTGATTGTTCTCATGGATGTGTCACTGCCTAGTGTTTGCGTTTGTTGCTGTTGATTTTATCTGTAGCTGACGTTATTTTGTGTATGTTGTCTTCTTATTTTTTTTCTAGAAGCACTTGAAAGATTCATTACAGATACTGTCACCTGCATTTGATATTTTATAAGGTCATTTGATATACTTTCATTACTGATTCTAATGACTTTTTGTAACAGTGCACAACAGAAGTTTAATCAAACACTAATTCTGCACTCAGATCCTAAATTAATTTTTTCTCTTTCTTTATTGCAGCATCTACAAATGACAATCCAGGCACTTCAAGATGAGCTTAGAACCCAGAGAGACCTTAACCATCTTCTCCAGCAAGAAAGTGGGAACCGAGGGGCTGAGCATTTTACCATTGAGCTCACAGAGGAGAATTTTCGAAGACTTCAGGCAGAACATGATAGACAAGCTAAAGAGCTCTTTCTGTTGAGAAAAACTCTAGAAGAAATGGAGCTTAGGATTGAAACACAAAAGCAAACACTAAATGCCAGAGATGAATCAATAAAAAAACTTCTAGAGATGTTGCAAAGTAAAGGTTTGCCTTCTAAAGGAATGGAAGATGACAATGAGAGAACTCGAAGGATGGCAGAGGCTGAATCTCAGGTTAATCATTTAGAAGTGATTTTAGATCAGAAGGAGAAGGAAAACATGCATCTTAGAGAGGTAATGAAAAACTCATTTATTTGTTTAAAATACATATTTTTGTTAAAAATAGTCATGGTACTTGTTGCAGTTTTAGAAATATAATTTAGAGTATTGAAGCGTTTTTTTCTCCTCTAATTTTTTCATGAAAAGGATAGCATGCATTTGTTTTATATCTGTAACAAGTACACAGCAGGACTTATGACATTTGAAAGCAAGTATAACAAAATATGGAAGAGAAGTGAGTAATATTTGGGCTTATTGTCTCTGAAATGTTGCTTTGCAAAGTTTCTTTATCCTTTTATTTTGACAAAGTGATAGCTGGCAAATGAAGACCTACTGAAGGGGGAAGTGACACCTGCTGCTGCTCTAACTAAAGGATCATGAGTGCATGCTACCTTTGTGTTGGATTTGTATGCTTCTGGTGTCTGAAAAGAGTGTTTTAAAATCATTTACCTTTCATATAAACAAAGGCTTCTGCCTATGTGTATTTCTAATGTATTTTCATGTGGGGATACTCCCAACTTTTTACATAAATAGACCATAATGTCACATTGAAACACTGTACTGATGGCTGTGCTCTACTTTGAGAGAACCTAAATTTGATCCCAAGCTCACCTGCACCAGCTGCCCACATCACTTGTAAATGCATTTTTGGGACTGGATTTGGGATGATTGGATTAGTACAACTGAAAGAAAATCTGGCCTGGTGTCAAGCCCATCTGCCCCTTTAGATGCCAGCAGTGTTCTCATGTGACTCTGTCAGGCAAACAAGGCAGGGTGAGTCTTCCTCACAAAGACCCTGCTAAGGAGGGTGAAAATTGCAGGGAGGTCGTGTACAAGCTACACACAGCAAGGGAAGTCAGGACAAACAGGTCTGTTTGCTTAGAAACTCAGCAGCAGCATGGTCACAAAAACCACCAATTTGCCTGACAGATCAAAGCGCAAATGAAATTAGTGCAAGAGCTTAAGAATCAGTGCTCGAGGTTAAGAGCAGCTATTTACATCTAGAGTTGTCAAAATATTTTCTTTGCTGTGGACAAATTATCTTATATTTAGCTTATGGTCTTCTCTACCCTAGAATATGGATTGAGGACTCGGTAGTTTCTGCTGTGCATTTGAGGCTTAGAAAGTGGAAAATTTCATGATACATTTCAGTAAAGTTTTCTTGCGAAGGTGTGGATCCTGAGTCTTTTCACTGGCAGAATCTTAATTAAAACTGATGCAACACATTAATGGATTCTGAAAGGAATTGCATAAGTCGCTAATGATACTGAATATGTGATGAGGGACGGTTGTGGAATAAGTTCTGTAAACTTGCAGACAAGTTTCTGGATTTGGGTCTGCATACACTCTGTTTTCAAGGATGGATGATTATGTGATTGTATTTCATCTGTGGTATCAGTATCACTTAAATTTGTGAACTCTAATTTGGCTATATGTTGGGCATGAGAAAATTTGAAGAAAGTTTCTAATGAGGACGGTAATCAAGGACCGTGACCTAAACTGAGCTTGAAAAGTAGATATAACATGAGCTTCCAATTTATTGATTAGTCTGAGGAATGCTGAAAGGAGATATTGCTACCTATAGACTGTGATGTTTCTCCTGTATTTATACTGAATTAATTTGATGTTTCCCTGGGTTATTCTTAGGGGCAGGGAAAAATGTTGTTTCTCCCTCTGTTTATATAAGAACATAGAAGGGTGTCTTTTTTCTGGGATACTGCAAGTATGGAGTGGGGTTTACTGCTTATGACATGCTGATATACCTTGGTAAGTGGTCAAGGTTTAAAATTTTACTGGATTTGTTGCCTGGAATCTGTCCCAGCCAGATTGGCAGGAGCTAGCTAATGTTTTGGAGATCTTGGCTCACAATTCCCTTGTTTTTCTAAGAATTCAAGGCTTTGCGTGAAGTCTGTCTCTTCAGCTCTCTTTCTGTTGCATGGTATTTATAGGTTTTTATTTTTATTTATTTTTTTAAATTTCTGAGTATTTGAAGTTTGTTGTAGGGAGCTTGGAAGTATGATGTGTAGGCTGTAGGAACTCTTCAGAAACAAAATGTTTTAGTAGGTGCCTGTTTGTTTATCCAGGACTCTGGATTTTATTGTTCTGGTGGGCTCTTGGAAAATGTTCTGAGGTTCAAATTTTTTATTTTGCTTTCTTGTTATGGAAAGTTGTCTGCATGCTTTGAAGTAACATCAGACATTATGTACAGTTAAAAGTATTACGTATTTGTTAAAAGTCCAGATAGATCAACCTTTGATCTTTATGTGTAGCTTGGTAAGTCCTTGTTCTGCAGTGCTCATTTGAATTTCTGTCTCTGCTTTTAGTCTTCATCCTGCACAATACAGGTTTTCAGTATGATAAACCAGAGGTTACTGTGTTGAATCTTCTGCAAAAGCCTCCCGAGTGGATGGATATTTTTATTTTCTTAACTAGTGTTTGTAGGTTTTCATCCTAACTGTGTAAATCACCTGGCGGAGTTACTGAACTTTTTTTTCCCTCTTGAGAATGCTTTAAAAGTAGGCTAGAACTTGGATACATTTTTAATGAATTTCGTTCATGAATTATTTAGTATTCTCTCAAATTGTGTTTATCTTTCTATACCTTTAACAAAATACGTGTCATTTTAGAACATCATCTAAAATATTCTGCTTTCTTTATTTTTACAGGTTGGAGTATAGCTCAAGTGTTGAGTGTATTTCTGAGAAACTAGTATTGAGTCATGTGTAATGTTCTGTTTGATCAAATCCTGGATGGCTGTTTCTTCTTTTTAATTAGTTTTGCTATTTTATTTCTGCTGCTGCACTTGAAACTGTCAGTGCCAGGGGAGGTTCAGGAGGATTTTCTTCGTGGAAGGGGTTGTTTAACACTGGAAGGGACCAACTTGGGGAAGTGGTGGGGTCACCATCCCTGGAGGTGTTCAAGAAATGACTGGATGTGACACTCACTACCATGATCTAATTGACAAGGAGGAGATTGTCAAATCTTGGAGGATTGATCATCTTGGAGGTCTTTTCCAACCTCAGTGATTTGGTGATTCTGTGAAACAAGGATGATAAAATTCTGTGTAGCATCATATGAAATTATTCAACAAATAGAGTTTGTGTGTGTCAGTTTACCTTTGCAATGACAGATTTTGCTGTAGTTTCCAGCAGAAGGAGTGCTGTCTATGGAAAAAGGTAATATGGTGCAAATGAAGTTGAATGTGGAAAAAAATAACTGAAGAGTGCTGATTTTATACAGCTTCAACACTACATTAAATGTAGTGTAGAGATGGACTTCTCATAAGCCCTTTGCAGTTGGTATTTAATTTAAAATTACTTTCAATCTGAATTTTTCAGTTATTGAAATCTAATTGTGTACCCACCTAGCTGGGGAAAGGTCAAGTCTTAAATGTATTTTTCTGAGCTTTTGACCATGTTTCCCCCTAATGCAACAATAACTTTCTCTCTTACACTATTCCTTTCTTAGTGCTTTAAAACAGTGCAAAGCTGGAATTTCTTCTCTTTTGTTCATTCAAAGTCTCTTAGATAACTCAACATGGTGGTGTAGAAAGCTGTTAATAATCACTGGTGGGTGATATTTTGACCAAACCAGAGAATTAAACTACCATGTTGTGAGAGAAACTGAAGCAAGTGGTCTTGGAACATTGGGAATAAAGGACAACTTCTTTGACACACTCATATCTCAAATGAATGTCAGTTCTGTCTCCTTGACCTGCACCCCCTGAGCACTGATCCTACAAGGAACTGAATAGTAAGGGAGGTGTTATTATTCCACAGCTGCTTTTGTCTAGCTGAACTTTGAAAAAGTTCACTTAACTAGGTAGAGAGAAAGAACTTCTTGTTATCATTAGTCTTTACCGCCTTGTCTATTATTAATTTTCTGCCCATTTCTCACAAAAATGCAGGTTACCAGAAATAAATATCCTACTGTTCTGATTGGCTCAATATCCAAGAATCGTGCAGCAATTTCTCTTTCTTAAGCCGCTGATTGCTTCTTTCCCCATCCCCACCCCCATGACTAGCCTTAGCAGAATTTCATAGTATAGCTGCCTTCAAAGACCTGGAATTTCTCCAGGCTTTAGATTGTATTTCTTAGAGAAATATAGGGAAGAGTAATGGAACTGGCTAGTGTACTAGAGGCAGAGAAACAACTCCAGAAAATAAGACAATAGGGTTTTTTTTTCTCATTTGCTTTCATATTCTTAGCAGAGGCAGACTAGCTGTGGTGTGTTGACTTTGTGGCCCACAAAAGCTGTGCCCTTCTGCAGCGTGCAGTCCACTGCATCTTTAAACTTTTTCACAGAAGCAAACTTGTGATGACAGTTTTATTCAAGCTTTGTGTTTGACGGTCTTAGAAATGGCAAATGTGAGGCCCATGATGGAGCAGGAGGAGGAGAATAAAGCAGAAGTTGGAATTCTGCTCTTTTACAGGAATAGCAAAGAATGTCAGTGTCGGCAAGGTTCACTAAAGTGTTGGGAAATAAGCTATGCAAAAAATGGAGTTAGGTTTCTTTCCAGTATCAAGGAATTTAAAATCTAGGCAATAAGCTTTCACAGGGATAGCTGAATTCCCAGCTTAGAGATAGTTATAGCAAAGATTTCCTTAATTCCTGATTGACAAAGTAAGAGAGAACAAATACAGCTCTGAGTAACAAACAGAGTGAGCATGTATTTCTGCTTCAGTTTGGGAGATGCAGCCTCTTAGGAGAATGCTGAGCTCTTTTTCATGCTTTCTGAGGATTTCTGCCCGGATTGCACTTGGTTTTTCATCACTGAGTTAGCCTGAATCCTGTGCCTTTAACTAACTAAACTCGCTCAAATATTTTTGTTAATGTTTTTCAAAGGTAGCTGAAATTTATTGTTATTTTCTGAAAAAAAATGTAATAGCTTTTGCTTTGATAAGGAAATTAATGTATCCTGTAGGGAACAAAGTGGTCTTTGCAAGCAGGCTTAAGAGAAAGGCCATTCTTGGTCTGTTAGTGGTTGAAAAGCTGTCTTGGAGCCATAACGTCATACTATGGCATTCTTCATGTTCAGAATTAAACATCATGAAGATCACTAAATAGACATTCCTGTCAGAAAACACAAGATGCCTGCCTTAAAGTTCTTAAATTAGTTATCACATGTCTCTTCTAGAATTTTAAATAAACATTTGCTTCTCTATAACTTTGCGAGAACTGTAGGTAATATGGGGATTTTATCATGTGGAAATCTAGCACAGATGTTTGGTATTACTTTTTTTTAAACATAGTGACCACACATTATTTACCCTAAGTACCATTAAGTATTTTTTTATTATTGCTATTAAAAACTTGCCTAAGGCGAAGTCCCACTAAGTCTCTAGTGAAGTCAAATGTTAAAATTCCAGCAAGTATTTTATTATATATACATACACATATATTACACATGCCCTCTCTGTACAACATACAATTTCACTAAAACAAATTCTGAGATCATATAGGATTTTATATACACATTTTAACTCTTATCTTGCATGTATTCTTAACATAATGTTGTTGCTCATGGTTTAAAGTTACAGCTTTTTTATATTTAGTAGAAAGAAGAACAACACGTCTTTATTATAATTTAAAGTGTACTTCTACACTTTCAAGGTTTTTTTAAAACTTTGCTCTATCTTTGAACTCAGCTTGGTCAAATAATGAAGGCTGCTGATAGGATTTGAACTGCCATCATGAATTAGTTATTGCATGTTTTTAAAGTTATTAATGGAGCAAAGTTCCTTCTTCCACTGTGAATAGAACAGATGCCTTGCAGACTTTTGGTGTTTACTGTAAATGTCTTACACTGGAGCCAGTAGTAATTTGCTAAGGAAATGCTTTATCGACACCAAACGTTTCTTCCCTGAAGTTGGTTACACAGATTAACAACCATTCTAGACTGAGCTTTTTTATTAGGTTCATTAGTGCCTCTTTCCTTTTATTTCTCTTAGCTCAACTCAAAATATTAATCTTATCATTTGCTATAAAGACAATTGCTTTTTATCAAAATATCAATAGTGATACGTGTTTTTAAGGTGACCCCTTAAGTATACAGAAGGACTCTGCAGTGTTGGCAGTCACTGGAGACATGAGAAAGTAGACAGAACCTGATTATGCTCTAGAGAACAGTTGTTACTTCTAACATAGCTCATTCAGATTTTGCTGTGCCCTGTGATATTCTTGCCAGGGTGCTTGGTTGCAATAGTTATAAGTCCATGAAGGATTAGAAAGCTTTGTTCATTTAGAAATCCGTTTCTTTAAAAACAGGATTGACCTCCATGACACCACCACCAGTAGTTTGGAATCTCATGTATGAGAAAGCTGTCAGATTGAAACTGCCATGTCTCATAGTAGCAAATAAATTATTTTTGGAAAAGAGAAAAATCAGATTCATAAATAAGATGGATTTCTGTACCTTTCCATGTGTGGAGGTGATAAATATTGATCCTGCCAGCATTCCTGGAAAGTGCATCCTTTAGAAGGCAGTCTGGGGACTGGCTTGAAATGCTGTAATTCAGCTATTGTCCCCAGATGTAAAATACTGTCTTTGCAAGGCTCTTTTCTCAGTTCACACATTTTCCACTTTCTGGTTGCATGTTAAGATTTTAGAGACAAGCCACAATGAAATAGAGAAAAATGATGAATTTTTTTTTTTCTTTCAAATACCCTGTTCTGTAAACATGCTGCTACTCACTTCTGTGCCAATAACTTCATTATTCTATAATGTAATTAACTTTCTCTAACTCCATCTTCCCGTCCTTTTTCATATGAATGACTGTAGCTTACATAGGTGACTCACAGCTCTGACACATATTTTCTCAGAATCAGAACTGAATTTCCGTGGGAGGGGAGAGTTGGTTACCCTTGAATTCCAATGTACACTTCTCTGATTTAGACCCTCTTTGTTAGCTAAGTTGAGACTCCTTTGTCTTAGGAAACATTCAGCCTTTCACACAAGCTGGAGTTTCAGAAAACTGCAACAGGCCAATCTCCTGCCAGAGTCTCTATCTCTCTATATACATGTATTTATGTATGAACACATGTTTTCCTTTGAATGGATGCAAAGAGTCAAAAGAAGAAAATGTGTTTTTTATCTTTAAAAAAAACCTCCTCCCTCCTGCACCCCCCAGTCCACTAAAAAAGTTGTTTTTCATTTGCTAAATTTTTCCCTTGTACAAGTCTTAAACGCTGTGTAAGAAAATGAGTTTTGCCTTGGTATGTGCTGGCTTATTTTAGTAATAAAAGTTGAAGTTTTATTGTAGGTAGTAGAACACAGCTAATAATGTAAACCCTTTCTAAAGTTTCACCTAAAACTCAGCTTGATGAAGGAAAAGTGTAATGTTAGATTAAACTATTTAACAAAACAGTATTTCTGATTTAGTGAATAGATGATCACATCCTCATGTTATAGATGTAGTTATTGGCTTGTGAGGCAGTCCTTGAAGCAGGAAATTTTTTTGGTTGTTGACAGTTTGAGGCTGGTGTTCCAACATGATTATAAGGCTCTCAATGTATTTATGCACAAACACAAAATTTGATAATGGCTATAAATATCTTTCATTTCACTATAAAGGTCTGGCTAAAATATTGGTGAATAACCCCAATGTGCTCTGAAAGACATATCCACCAAAAATGTGGGTATGTTTGAAAGCACTGAGGACAAAATTCTGTTTATTGTTTGTATTTTTTTTTTTCTTGGAGTCAAATGAGGTCAATGGGATTGACTGATTTAAGGGGAATAGGATTAGATTTGAGAGAATAAATGAATCCAGACTTGGTTACTGCTCAGCTATGCTATTGGAAGGAAATAGTTTGCTGTAGCTTTTCTGCAGGTGGAGCCAATGTCTTCACCTGCTTGGCTTATCCCCATTGATTGGCACATCATCTTCTCCCTGAAACATTACCCTTTAAAAAACAAACATAACAACCCAAATGTTTTAGAGCCATTTATGTCTAATGAGTATATTTAGTTACTGGTTCTGTATGTTCTTTATTGCCCTGCTTTTTACACAATTTACTTTAATATATTCTTTCTAAATACACACTTTGTGTTCTCTCCTAGACACCTGTGATAATGGAAGATTTTGTGCATAGTCTGAGTTCCACTGATATTACTAAAAAAAAGAAAAATGATCTAATAATTGACAGACAAATGCTTAGTGAGCTGATGGCTGTACTTGGGAATTGCCAACAGGTTCTTAGTGGTGTTTCACTGGCGTGTGGCCCCTGTATCCTCCCTTAACAAAGTTCTTGTGCTGCCATTGCTCTGTGGTCTTGTCTCATTCCTTATTCACTTCAAACCAGTATTTCTTGGGAAATACTTCCAAATGGGGATAGTAAACAGCCATTTATTAAAGGGAATGAGTTTCACACACCTTTCTCCTTAAAATCTGCATGTGGAGAATGCATTATTTTCATTTCCTAATAGATAATTAACATCTAGTTATGTATTTTTTCTGGTTGCACTGCTTTAATTGGCTTTGGCTCTTACACATTTCATTTCCCTGAATATTAATTTATTTACAAAAATACATAGATCTTAGGTTTTAGATTTATAACAATGAATATAAGCTAAAACATGTGGGTTTATTTTCTTTAGTTCATTATCTGACTCAAAACTAAACATTGGAAAAAAAAATTCTCTATTACAGGATCTTTAGAAGGAGAACTTCAGGAATTTCTCAATTCATGAGCTCCTTTCAGCAAGTTCCTGCAAATACTGAGTTAATTAACTTTCTACTTTTTCATTTTCAGTTGAATTTTTACAAGGTTTCTTAACTAAAGCAGTGGTCTTCAGATGCTGAGCAAGAAACAGTGCATTGATTACTAGGTATTTGAAAGTATGGGGAAAAATATGGGGCCCTAAATAATTCCTAAAACTCAACCAGTAGCTGCTTGAAGATTTGCATCCTTCACGTAGAACATTAAGGCACTAGATGGCTCTCTTGAATGAGGATTGTGTTTCAGTCTTGTTTTCACAGATGATCTCACCCTATTTGTTATTTTTCATTGCTCACTTTACAATGGTAGAACTTGATTTCAATGCAAAGACAATTCCACACAGATTTTATTTTAGTCTTGATCTGAATGCAGTTTAGAACAGCATTGTCTAAGAACCAAAGCAAGGAGACTGAAAAGGATAGTGCAGCTTTCTACAGAAAATGAGGAATGCAGTCTGAAGGGATTAGTGGAATTCAGTCCCAATGTGTTAGTCAAGGTTTGTAATTTAATTTACAGAAGTGAAAGAGCAAACTAAGGGGTCATTTTCCTCTTTGAAATGGATTGGAGTTTCACCATATCTGGTCTGAAACTGCCAAAACACATCTGAAAGCACATTGGGGAACCAGCAGTGCTAATTTCAGGTGTTAGCAAGTTTTTAGCAGTGCTGAGATAAACCACAGCCTCTCTCAGCTTGGGGCACCTGTGAGACACTGGGCACTCCCATGGCTCCAGCATTCATTGTTTCAATATCTAGGGGAAGAGGCTGCCATTCAAAAGAACAATGTTTTTGTGGAGAAAGCACATTATTCTTCTACATCTTAAATATCATAGGCAGTGTCATTGCTGATGAATTTTTCTTTCCCCAAATATGAATAATTAAGCTTTTTGCTATTTGCTATTTCATAAGTGATTGTGCAGGTGTCAGATGAGAAGACCCAATATCCTACCTGCTCAATTGTTGTCTTTGCTGTCATCTATTAAACATCTGTTTTGATGAAGAGTTACAGTATCCTTGGGGAATTACCACGCTGATAATTCCCTAAGATGTAGCATTCATTCCATTCATTCTCCTTTTTTTTTTTTAAATTAAAAAAAAAAAAAATTTTTTTTTTTTTTACCCCAAATGGAAGATGTCTATGCAGGTTTCCATAGCTTGAACAACATAATGATGAACAAACTTGTGGTGGAGAATTTTTCTGATTTTGTAGTGCATATATACATACATGCCACAAACAACTTTTTCCTCTTGTAGAGCTTTCTCACAAAGGAAGTAGAATCTATATTCTATTTAAAAATGTACCATTGTAGCACAGGAGGAAGGATTTTTATTGCAGATGCATTGTTATCCCAAGAAAAATGTTGGTCTGTTTCAGAGCCTTGGTGGACCGAACACCTGCATGTTTCAGAGCCAGAACAATCAGTTTGTTCTCACTTGTTCCTGATCTGCCTGGAGAGAGTAATTTTCAGCTCTCGACTTGCAAATGGCATATTTTCACATAGGAGGACATGTGGCAGAGAACAGATTTTCTGCTGATAACAAGTTTCAGAAACCATTATCAAAATAATGTTACCTTTCAGCCTCTCGACAGCATTGTGAGTGTTTACAGAGGTCTTGGCAGTGCTTACTCCCCATCTGCATCATTAAGGCACAGCATGATTGGCCAGAAAAAGGAATTCTTACCAAGGGATTTGGAACAGACAAGCATAGGCCCCCAGAAAAAAAAGTTCATTTTAACACCAACTCAGATAATAGAATTTATCGAAACAATAGTGGACTTCAGGATAGTAAGATAGAGCTCCTGGAAGGATTCCAAATCGGGGCTACTTTGATCATTTGTTTCTTCAGTGTCCTTCAGCACGAGGGCTTTCTTGTCTCTGTCGCATGTATCTGGAAGCCTGGTGCCATGTGCAATACTTCAATTTATTAACAATTTTTTCTGAATGGCTTGCTTTCCAACAAAGTCTAAAAAAATACTGGTTTAAACATCCAGAAAACTTGAGTGTTTTTTGTGCCTGATAGAAAAAATAGAGTTAGAAAGTTTCATAAAAACTTCCCTTTTATTTCTTTGGAAACAAATTATGAATACGTAATTAGCAAGCTGAGTATTCCCAGTATATGAATTTATGGTGGTTGAACTTCACAAGAATCTTTCACTCAATTTTGTGGAGCTTTTAGCTCTAATGTCAAATGTATTTGAATATTTCCTATGATCCCTTCCTGCTAGAATCAAAGGCAGTATAACAGTGATGAACTCCATAAATAAGAGAAAGTGTAGGCTGTGCAATTACAAATGCTGCCAAGCAGGGTTTGGAACTGGTGTGTGCATCATGATGTTGTGATATTTGTGAAATGCTTACCAGTTATTTACAAAATGCTGACAGTCTGAGCACAAGCTCTCCGGGGAAGAGGAGCAAAAGAGCTGGCTTAACATATTTAGTTTGCCAGCTGTAGGAGTAATGCACTTTTTTTGGGATAGATATTTACTACAGGAAAGTAAAATATGGGCAATTTGGAGCATGAAGGAATTTACAAAGAAAGCTTGTTTTGTCAGATTGAAAAAGGCTTTACACATGATTTGAATAATTGCATTTGCCATTATGACAGCTAGATTTAATTGACTGTGTTCCCTCCAGGTCAAAATTATGTATTATAAACTTGGCAGTCATTAGTGTTTCTGGTCTTTCACTGGGCTGCTGCAACTTGAGGTTGCAGTGACTCACAGCTCTATGAAAGACCTGCAAGAATTCTCTTTCCACGAGAACGTCCTCCCCTTCTTTTTCAGAGCTGAGTTAAATATTCCAGATCCAATGTATTAGAGTTCTTTGTGTACCATCCCTTTTCCATTTTGCTTTGAAGGAGGAATTCCGTCAGCAATAACAGTATCAGCCAGTATCAGTCAGAGTGAAACAGTTGAGACTTTTCTGTGAGACTTTTGGCCCACTTTGGTGTTTACTGTGTGTCATCATCAGGTGATTGTGATGAAGCCATACTCAAATTTTTTGCCCAAGATAACTTTCAGAATTACACATTTAATCAGGTTATATGCTGACCTGTATTCTTTCTGAGACACATGGAAATAATGAAAAAATTATTTGGCACTTTTAGATATCAGAAACGCCTTTTTATTTGAAGGTTTGGAGCTCTTCTTCCCCAAACTGTTAGTCCTGGGGACAGCTTAAAAATTTTACTGTCTCTCTGAATATTCCCTGAATTATGTTAAGTATCTGTCTCTGAATATATTCAGAACTTTTCTTTCCTGAAGTGTTACATAGTGCTTGGGGTTCACTAAGGGAGAAACACAAGGACAAGCAACTTGGAAAAAATGAAGTTTACCAGCTTGTCTGTCCTCTCGATTTCTTTGAGGTGTTTTGACCTTTCTGTATTCAACTTCACACCCCCCTCCACTCTCATCTGTACTTGGGGCACAAAGATCAGCAGCAGTCATGCCTTGTTCTTCATCTCTCATCCTGGCAATGATGCAGGTGCAGGATAAGTGGCAGCTGTTTTAACTCTGTTCCAGGTGTGTGAAGCACAGCAGGAACTTTGTGTGGCTGCCTGGCTCTCACACCTGCCTGGCTGCACAGCTTGGGCTTCATTTATTCCCACCCTCCTCAAAAAGGCATTACTTGGGAATGACAGCTGAGTCTACATAAATACAAACAACGTACACAAAATCCATGTAAATGTACAGACTCTGAATCTCTATTTTCCAAGTGAATTTCCTGGCTGCAGGAATATAGTATTCTATGTAAGTAATATACCATATATAGCATCTTTATATAAAGTCATATTTGTGGTATTAATAGATCTGTAAAAATGTTTTGGGAGATGATTTGTACTAGTTCTTTTGGAATAGGAGTACTATGTGAAATGTCTCATAAAAAAGATGGATTCTGAAGACAGCCAAATGTTCTTTTAAAGATATTTTAGACAAGTATTTTTTTTTCTCCAATGTAAATTCAAACTCGGGTTCACTGCTTCCGTAAGTGTTCTCTAATAACTCTGAGAAAGTGATAATACCAATGCTTCTGTCATGAATGTTTCCAAATGCAAAAATAACTTTAGTGACACAATAAAATTTATATAAGTGTCAGAAAGAAGCGAATAGTGGGGTTTTGAGTGTAGGAATGTAATTCTCTATAGGACACCTAGTTTGTCTTCAGAAATAAAATCGAACTGTCTATATTTTGCACTAATTCTGTCTTTTGCATGCCTTCAGAGCTCTTAATGTCTAAACTGTACCTTCCAACAGATTTGAAGCGCTACACGTCCTGATTCTTGGTGTAAAAGTAAATGAAAAAATTGACACTTCCTGTGAAGGAGAGGCAATACATACACAGAGCATTTTGAAACTGTGAAGTCTCTAGCAGAACACCTGGCAGTCGTGGAGATACACTTCAGAAAATAGTTTTTCCAGTGCTTTCTTGAGTGAATAGCCTATCTAAAGCTTGCTAGGAAAAGGAAATATCTTTACAAGTTTTCATTGTGTTCTCAGCTGTGTTAAACCAGTTTATTAAGAGTGGATTTATGCAACTCTGGTACCTGAACAAAGTAATTTGTATTGGGATTGTTCAATGTGATGACAGAGCTGGAAGTCATTATTACATTACACTTGTATTTCTCTTTGCTGGCAAGTTCCTGAAGGACATGAGATTTTAGATGTTGTCACACTCAGTGACAGAGTCTCACCTAACCTGGAAACCAGCAAGATGAAAAAGCAGGAAATGACCTGTAAAGAACAAAGTTCTATGGGTTTTTCAGGGACTGGTTGGGGATTTCTTGAAAAGGAACTGAGTTAATGATTGATCGTGGAGGAAGGAGTGAAAATAATGAGGTGTCATTAATTTTTCATAATTGTCAACACTACAGGTGATAACTGGAAGTAATGTATTGCTTTGTCTTGAAAGCACATGTCAAAAGCTGTTTTAGATGTCATTGCACCATAGCAGCTGAGCAGAAATATACTATGCTTATATATGAATCTGTTAATCTTGTCTAATTTAATGCACTGAGAAATAAAATCTAACTTTTTTGTTTGTTTTCTCGGTTAGGGTTAAATGAGCAAGCAATTCTTTGACTCTTTAGTGAAAGAAAGTCTGTCTTGCTTGTAAGTGTTAAGATAAAATAGCACTGAATTAAAAGATGGTTTTAAACTGTATTTTTTTTTCAGTAGCACATGGACTGTTACAGTATGGGCTATGATTTATTTCTTTTTAGTGGGCCATCTGTTCATGAACTCTTGCTTAATAGCAAGAAAACAGGAAAGAAAAAAATACCAGAAAGTAACTGAGAAAAGTCTTATACTGCAGCTTGCTGGGGGGCATGTGAAAAATACAAGTTCTTCACAGACTTTTAGACTGTGTGTACATTATCATAGCAGCAGAAGAATAACTTTAGAGCTAAGGAGTTAGTACTGAGAGTATTTGGGGGGTTTATATTGGGTGGGTTTTTTTCATCTCTGCCTTTTCTTTTTGATATCAAGATCAAAACATTAAAAGTCTGTAATATGTTTAAGACATATTGTGCTAGAGACAATGATGGTTTTACAGAACTGTTTTTATAGTCCATTAGGCTGTAGTGTTGCTCTTTCATTATTCCTGTTACTACAATGCATTGTTTAGTTCCTGCACACCATGTTTGGTCAATAAACAAACATCCAGAGCATGTGGAAAGTTCATTTTCTAGAGGTTTTGGAAAAATCTAATTATATGAGATAATGCGTTACGGTAATGCAAAGGCTAAAGTATAAAATACGTTCACTTGTAACCCAAGCGGTGCCCAGACTGCTTTCTGTTAAATGTTTTCTGTTGGAAATTACGGGCATTAAAATCTCAGCAGTTTTTTTTCTGATGAAGGCAAAACCCTTTGAACGAGGCTGTTACTATGATTTTGCTTAAAGTCTTGACAAAATCTAATTTCATAACTTAGAATATTCAAGATGCTTTGTTTTCATGTAACGTTACCAGAGAAGCGGCCTGAGAAGTAGAAGGGAGATGTACCTGTTGCAGATTTTGCTTGGCTTCTTTGAATAGGCTCTGCTGGTATTTAGGGTATTTGGAACTTAATAGGATACGATCTTAATTTCTTTATGGTTGAAGGACACTGAGCAAAATTTGAGAAATAAATTTTAGAAATTAAAGACCGCACAAGATGTGTTCAGGGCCTGGATCTTTGAAGCCCAGTGAAATTTATATGTATTCATGTGAAAATACAGCATTTGTTCCTAGATAATGTGCAAAACTCCTACCATCTGCAAAAACTGAGGGGAGAGTTCTCTGTGTGATACCTCAATATACCATGAGCATTTTAGTCCTTAAACTCTTCTAAAATGGTAAATACTTTTTCCACAGCAGCTTGGGATTTTTCAGAATTACTGGAAAGAAAACTCAGTAGCTTTTCAGCAGTCTGACAGAAGCTCTGTGTTCATGGCACTGTCGTGTTTCCCAGGGGGATATTTGAGGATGCCCAGCCCTAGTGAAGGTAGTCAGTACAAGTGTGCTGAGCTGAGCTGCTCGAGAATGGAAGGGCAGAAAACACTCTGTACATCCTCATTAAACTGAGTTCCAAGAGCAAGACAAAGAATGTTCTGTGATTCGGATATATTTAAATTTTGAGTGAGCACTTTGTGTCTTGATGCTGGCAGTATTGGAGGTGCTTCTGAACACGTGCAGAAAGGAAGTGAGGGACACCTGCACTTCCTTCCACTGTTGCAAGGAAGTTTCCATGTAAATGTTTTATTCTGAGTACCTATACTTAAAAGTTACAATTAAATCTCTGAGAGACTGACTTTTTAGATATCCCACCTTTCAGCCATGAGAATATTCAGATCTTTTGGTTTAGATTTGAGTTTCTCTGATTCTGAAGTTACGGGTCACAGTGAGAGAAGCCCATGAGGTTATTTGTATAATCTGTAATTTGTGTATCTGTAAAATAATTTTCTTGCTCTCTCCAACTATTGCTGCTGTGTCTGAGTAGTTTTTGCTCTTTCTTTAGGCCTTACCTTGGAGCAGGGTCTCTTCTCACTCAAGCTTGAAAGTTCTGGGCTACTGTCAACTAAATCCATATTTAATGACGTTATAGAGCTAGTCTAATAATAGAAGTACAGCGTCTGCTGCTTCTTCATCTGGTATCTGCAGATAAAGTAAACTTTTACAATTCAGATGAGTATAGGTAAATAATGATTAACAGCCAAATATAGATATAAGCATCTGTATTTCGATGTTGGTAATTGAGCATAACCATATTTAAACACTGTGCCTGGAATATTTGGTATGCAACTATTGGAAACCCATGTGACGATCAGGGAAAACCTACCTCATGAGCAAGGCTGTTGAGTAATCTAAGGTAAAAATAATTCATATGAATCTTAATTACTGAAAAAAACCTCATCCCAAAACAACACAACAGTTAACCCCCTGAGAAATGCATAAGCAAAACAGCAATGTGTCAAACCTTATCTTTAATTCTAACTTCTAAAGTATTATTTATTGTGAATAAATAACTGCAAACTAATTGTTTGTAACCAGATACGATGTGATAATTGAGTTGAATTTCCAAGAACTGTTTTTAAAAGCTATTCTAATAGAAATTTTGTAGTGCTAATATTGCTCAAGAAAAGAGATAAAGATATTGAGATTCAGTTCCTCTTCTTACACACAAGAAAGAGAACCAACAAGTTAAGTGAAATTTTGAACCATTTTCAGGTCTGTTTCCTGAGCAAGAAAACCCTCGGTAACTTGACCATTTCTCATTTTGTGAACCAGTTATTGATTAATTCAGAAGAACCCCATAAAATGGTACTTATTCTGTATATAGGGATTGTTCTGTATGCATACATCTGCAGATGGGGAGAACATCAGGGTGTAGCAGAAGAACTAAAGGGGGGCACTCAGGGTGGCCCATTCCTTCCGGTGAACCACAGAAGTCCTACCAGCCTTTCTGTGGTAAGTTTGCTCCAGTGAACAAATTATTTGTCAGTCACACTCGTATTTATGTTTGTGATCACAGAGCTAACAATTTGTGCATGTACCTGGGAATATTTTTGTTTTCTAATTTTTCAATTAAATTTACTTTACCATTGTATTTTAATTTCTCAGTTTACCTTTTGTTTTAAGGGGTTGGATAATGATATAAGTTACAAATCAATTTAGGGTTCTTTTTCCCTTTTCCTATCTTGCAGATTCTTAACATCTGGTAGGAAATGCATTGCATAGGAGGAAGGTCAGAAAAAGAAATCGATCATCCCATCTTGAAAGACTAAATTGAGGCAGGTAATGGTGCAGTTCCTTGGCTTGTAATTCTGCCCATTTGATATGAGGCCTATAGAGTAGCTGCTTCTTAGAATGCTACATGATAGATATTAATGAAGTAAAGTACAGAATCACAATCATTTTACCTAATTGCTCTGTAAAATAAAATAAATTAAACCATCATTGTACCATTTTTTCCCTTAGATCACCCCTGTGATGGGATCACCCTGTGTACCACCGTTTTCCTCACAGAAAACATGAACAGTAAGAGGATCAGAGGAAGCCTGCGAAAAGAAGGATTACATTGCACTCATTTATTTCTATAAAACTATGTCCTTATGTTGTAAACTTTTTTGAAGGAAACGCTGTCATGCAAATGCAATAAGACAAAGAGCTTACAATAAAAGTATATAAAACGTAGTTATTTTTAAGTATGTTTTTATTACAAGTGCAAAGAAACTTTGGCGTTAGGTTTTTCATAGAATAATACACTTCCAAAACTGTGTGTACAGAGATATGGGGTTTGGAGGACTTGAGCAGTGAAAGAGACAAGTGCAAATAAGAGATCTAACTTAGAATGATGCTTTATTGTTGGCATGTTTGCTACTAAATGAAAATGTTACATCCATTTCCTTTATATTGCTTCTAGATCTGAGTAAGATCCTCAGAGTATCTTTATTCACTGTTATTCTTAACAGACTTGCACATGGTTTAATCTGCAGTGACTTTGCTGCAGTGATGTCCCTGGCTAGAATTACACTTGTGCTGATGTAAATAGGGAAAGAGTCAAACCATTGGTTCACAGAGACCTGCTGAGAGCTGAAGTTCAGCCTTGAAATCCAGCCTTCTGAAAAAAGGCACAGAGCAATATCGAAATAGAAAATGAATAATGCATGTAAAGGGAGCCTTTAGCATGCTGAGGTACTGACTATGGACCTGTTCCTGAAGATATTGCTGTTAGGTAGGAGCTGATGCCAAGAATTCTTGACATTTGTGGGATAAGTCCATCAATTGGCAGGATATGTGAAGAAGTGATTTTGAAAATGGAGGCCGTGTGGTAAGACATAGGGGCCTAGAAAATCTGCCTGACTCTATTGTGAGAGTCCATAGAGAGCTGTAAATAACCAGATAGTATTTGACCAAGAAGTAATGCAGTAAGTAAACTATGAAATAAATTGTTTCTGTAATATGTCAACAGAGTTATGTAGTTGGCAATTTTCCACCAGCTAACTTTTTGTATTCTCTAGGTTTCAGTTCTTACTCCACACAGTTTCTCTCTTCTCTGTACAGTTAACTTAGGTCTTATAGTTTTTAACCCTTAAACTAGTTAGAACTCTTTGTTTTGAATTATCTTGTGCCAAAATGTCTGTGTTTATAAGCTTTGTTATCTGATGTCAGTAGAGCTTGGGTAATGGTTATTATCAGCCTACTGCTATATTTAAATTGAGGAAAATCTGCCAATTCATAGACTTGCTGGGTAACTTAGCAGATTTTTTTTGTCTTTTAGTGACAATATAGTACATTCTGTACTTGTTGATAGCTTCTAAATGTAGCTTGAGCAGCTAGTTAAAACTATGGAATGTGTATGAATGGCATTTATGCCTAGACCAAAGATTTGGCATGTTCAATGAGTCCTATGTGCTTAAACCAGTGACAGATTCAAGCTCCCTAGTGATTTACAGAAGGCCTAAATCAAATTCCTCACAGGGATGTTTGGGAAGGCATAGAAAATAAACTGCCACATTTGAAAGAATTGTTAGGACTGACCTTGTCTAAGCGTATAAAAACTTAAGAAAGAGAGATGGAATAAATGTGCAATTAAACATTTCAGGTGGTATTGAGGTGAAGAGTTATTGCTCTGTAGTGTGAAGGGAGAATGGAAAGAGAAGAATAGTGGGTATGAGTTATGGAATCCTTAAAGAGAAGCATCAGCATTAACAGATGCCGAACAGAAGCATCAGAAGAGAAGTGTAAGAATTGACGGATGGATAAAATATAAATATGTTTAAGCGAGGGCTGATAGCTTATTGCAGCCTCAGTGCAGAGAAATTTTCTGTTAACTTGATAATCAATGAGTTAACTGCATTAATATTTATCTTCTAATTAACTGGGCTCAAGACTAAATGATGAAATAAAATTATTCCGTCCCCTAAAATATAGTTGTCTTTAAAGTGGAGACTTGGCAAGGAACTATTGAGTGAAATTTTGTAGTTTTCACCTATTTAGGACTTTTTGCTCAGCTATTTCAGAGCTACATTATTGATATGTCTGTGAGATTTTTTGAAACCTATTTGTAAGTAAAAGTCAGAAAAAGGTTGGTTCTCCTCTGTTATGCATATCATAATCCATGTGTTAGCACACAGCCTGAAGTTTTCTCTGTTTTCTGTTCTTTTAGGTCATAGAATATTCTGAAAAGAATTCATTTGGTATACGCTTACCTAAAAATTTTCATTATGCTAATTTTGTCAACAGTATATAGACTGTGAAGTGTTAATGTATTTATTAAGTGCTAAATAGAGATCAAGAATTTTTCTGATTTGCTTTTCTCATTATGGCTAAGGATTCTTTAGCAACATTCTGTGTTTTCCAAAGAGAATTGCTCTTTTGAAGTGAAACTGTACAAATCAAATCTCCATAGTAACTCTGGATCCTCTGCCAACCTGTGCTGTTGCAAATTTCCATGTCAAATTGAATGTAGTTTCACAGTTGTCTAAAAATGATCTTTTTCATGTAGTTAGAATGGAGAAGTAAGACCAACACTTACACTGGTCATTTTGCTGAGAGTATTTTATATCCTTTCTTGTTTACATTGCTGGTATTTTATGTTCTGGGTGTTTGTCAGGGGCAAAAAGTGTTCTGAAGTGGAATTTTAGCCAGTAGTAGTACTGCAGAACATGTTTAGTGCAAGACAAACCTTGAAGGAATGGCTTATTGACTGAAATGACTTTAACAAGTATTTTAGCATGTTGAGAATTCTGTTTCTATTCTACATATCTCTGTTCAGTAATGAGATAACTGACATTTGCATGTCATGGAGATCACAAGCTACTTGGATCAAAATGGCATAAAAATAATTGCTCTAGCTCAGAAATGTTTTCATAAATAATGAGTGAGAATTGTTCATCCAACTGATATAAATAAAAAACCTGAAACAGCTCTCATGTAAAGGCATCTATTGCTATTAATGCTCCCCTGTGCTGCTCAGAGGCTGTTCAGCTGAAGGGGAGCACTGTCTGTGCTTTCCTGATCCTGGAGGGATGTGCCACTGTGGATTCCTAAGACTGTGGATCCTGATTAGTGCTGGCACATAAGGTGTCCCATGAGTTGTCTTTCACTGTCCTGATGAAGAAACACTTCTTGGGTGGGACTGCCAGGGTTGTGCAGTTGTTAGACTGGGCAGATGAGGCAGCTCTGTATGAAACACTGAATGTGTGTTCTGACCTACCTTCCCACCTTAAAATGAGAAGTAGATTTAATGGATGATCAAAATGCTGTTGGAATGACTTGGTGACAGGACGTGTCTGCTTGTGGATGGGAAGTGTCTGTGTTTTTATACATAGAATGGATGTGCATTTGGTATTTTGATTAGTGATGAGTTGCAAGTTTTTCATGAAAATGGTAATGATGTGCAGCCTGGCATAACTGTCCAATGAGCAGAAAGGAAGAGGCTGTGGGCTGAATAAATTGTTCTGGTTTCCAACCTACAGTGGGAAGTTTGCTGCTGTGGTGATTAAAAATGTTTATTTTGTGGAATAGCAACTGGTATTGTGGTATCTATACTTAACATTGTGTGAAATGTATACAAGTATATAAAAGTCCATGTAGATGTCTATTTAATAATGCTGCTGATCAATATGTGCAAATCCTGCAAGGGGGGAGGAATTTATAATTTTTGTATAGATTTTTTTTATTCTGGAAGTTAAAAATACTTAAGTTGAGACTTTTGGCTGCTGTAACCCCTCTGCTTTTTACATATTCTTTAGTGTCTGAACCAGAGCTTGAAAGAGTTGATGGCATCTTGTCTGTGCATCCCATACTTGCCTTAGTCTGAGTAAGTTAAGGTCTAATTTCAATGCACAAGAGAAAGGAGAGATGGTAAAGAAGAGAAAGTTCCTTCTAGGGTATGAATTGAGGTGCCTGCAGTACCTCTGGGCTGGTCCATGAGCATTACATTGTCCTATGCTCCACATAAAAAAAAAGTATGTGTTCTTCTGAAGAAGGACAGTCTGGCTAAGAGCAGGAGAAAACATTAAACCTTCTTCTTAATAAAGTTCTCCTGATACAAAGTGTTACTCTGAAAAGCCTTGAGCTGACTCTGCCTCTTTCGAAACAGAGATGACAAAAGGTGTTTATAATAGCAGTAATTCCCAGTTTTTGAGTTTGAAAAGATACAGAAATCATAATATGTAGCATGTAACTTTTTTTCTCAGTATATTAAGGCACTTTTATTTGTTGAAACTGTACCTGCTGTATTTAGGCCTTCTGCAACAGGGGCTCCAAAGGTTATCAAAGCAAACCAAACCCCATACCTATATTGATGGAAGTTTAGTGCCTCAAAAATGTAAAACATGGAAAGTGTAGATAACTGTGGTTTTGTTATTGCTGCCACTTCTGTTTGTAACATGGTGGATTTTTTAAAATACATGTGATCGTGTCTTGTGTACAGAATTTAGCATCCTACATCAACATGCAGTTTTTCTCCATTTGCCTGTTTTCCAGTGTTACCCTCTGCAAGCATCATCGAATGGATTTCCAAAGTTTCGAAAATTCTCCTTTAGGGTCTGTTTTTAATCACAGCAGATAATAGCAGTAATTTCAGTGGAGATTCTTTTGATTTACATCTCTAGAGAAAACTAAGTATTTGGATATTTATGGTATCTGTGCATTCAGCATTTATTTTGAGGACTGATGCACAGGGGAGTAGTTTTTAAACTGTGCCTCAGCCCCTGGTCTATAGGTATTCATGTCAGCATTTAGATACAGGAAAGATGAAGTCTTTGAACTGTGTGAGGAAGTGGTGTCTTGCTCCTTGTATTGCCCTGAGGTAAGGAAAAGGAATAAAATAAAGAATTTCTTTTCCCATTCTTCAAAAAAAAAATTATCTGTGATGTGTTGTTTTTTCTAAGAGACAATATCAGACACTTTTCACTCTGCCATGATTTCAAAACAGTTAAGGATCTGTTGTATCTTTTATGCAGTGATAAAATATGTTGGTGGGGTTTTTTTTTCTGATCATATTTTCAGTTAAGGGCTGGGGTTTTCTGTTCTGATAAAAAGGCAAGACTGAAAGAGGAAATTTGAACAGATGGATTTGAGTTACCAAGCAACACTTAGTTTCCTGGGTGATGGAAAAAGAATTAGAGCAGGTGCTAAGTGGATTTTATTCCTTTTTTTTTTTTTAATTATTGTGAGCTAATGTGTGAGCTTCAGTTCAACAGACTCTTGACAAACTTCATAGAATGATAAATATTCAATTAGGTGATGATAACTACCTGTGCAGGTTGTTTCCTGTGTGACTTGAACAGTTCTTTTCTGTAGTTGTGGTAGCACACAGTCTGTGCAGCAAGGCTGTTGTAAAGGACATTGGTGTTGTTTGCTTCACTCCAATATTCTCATATATAATCAGCTCTATTTTTCTGATTTTAATACGTTCCTGTAATATTGGGTTCAGGCTCTTCTGCAGAATACTAGCTTCAGAGTGAAATAAGTGTTTTGTGTTCTCAAATGTTTAGACACGTTACCCCCCTACCTCTTCCCTCTTGAGAAAGACTGACGTGGTTGGCAAATCTCAACTGATAGGCAGAGCTGCGTGAATTGGTGGATGCCTTGAATTCAGTTTCTAGCAGAACCAAAAATAGGATTTTTTCTTTTTAAAAGTCAATGCAAACGAATTTCTTCCACTCTTTTTTTTAGCGAGGTTGTGGTGCGGTGAGTTCTTTTGGCAAGCATAAAATTTTAGCTTTAGGTTAAAAAGCATGCTGTTCACAAGTTTTTTTTTTTAAAAAAAAACCAAACCAAAATGCCCAAATATGCTAAAGCATGCCCAACACCCAAATTGTGTGAAAAATTGTCTGTCTTATCTCTGTAGGTTAGTGCTTTCATGTCCCTCTCTGCCATACATTTGCATAACCTAACAGCTGTATAGAACACTTGGGAGTGTAGGGATGACATTTCTTTGAATATCTAGGGGAGATAATTTTGTTAACTGAGAGCTTTGACATTCTGTTACATGATGGTATGATAACTGTAATCTTTGTCAGAAAATAATATCTAATTTTTCATCTACCAGTCTCTCCAACTCCTTTTCTGCAGGGCTGCTCTCAGTGCACTCGTTCATCACCCAGCCTGTTCTGGTACTGGGCATTGCCCCCACCCAGGTGCAGGACCTTGCACTTGGAGGTTCCTGGGAGCACATTCCTCCAGCCTGCCACTGTCCCTCTGAGCCATCCCTTCCCTCCATCACACCAACAGCACTGCTCAGCCTGGTGTCGTCTGCAAGCTTGCTTGAGGGTGTGCTCAATCCCATTGATTGAGGTATTGAATAGTATTGGTCCCAATATGGGCCCCTGACAGACACCGCAAATATTGTCACAAAACTTTATTTGCCTTTTGAAAAAACTTGCTATGCCACAGAGCCAATGAATTTACCCATTTGAAGTCTTACTAACTCTGATGCTTGGTGGCACTGCTGATTAAGTTGAAATACTGAATAGCCTAAGCCAGCAGTAATTTTAAATGCACGTAAGTAAAACCCACCCATATTTAGAAAAACACTTCCTGGAGAATAAGGGGACTGTAAATCAAACCCGTAAGTTATTTTAGCTAGTGATTTCACCAAGTCCACGTGAAGGGAAAAGAGACATGAAAAGGTAGGCTAGAAAAGGTAATAACAAAACAGTATATCCGTTAATAAGTATGGACATTAGTAGATAACACGATGCTTTTCAAAATTGAAAAGTCCCATGCTAATCAATTTGAAGTATTACTGCAACATGGGGATGGGCATCACACAGGGAATGCCAGCACTTGCCTGGGCTGGCTCAGGCTGTTTACACTGATTGATGTTTTATCAATGCTGAGTTTGTAAAAGGATTTCTACCGGAAAAGTGAACAGCATGTTTGAAGTTCTGTGCATGTTAACAGCAGCTAACACATTCTTCAGTAACCTTACGAGATCTGTGCAGCAAGTGTGAAATATGTATTACTTCTGGCTTCGAGGCGTCGAGTGTGACTCTTGTTTTGGCAGGGCTGTTTTGCTGCCATTTGAGAAGTAAGTTCTTAATTTAATGATTTAAATTGTTTTTGCGTCTGCAATCAGGCTGAAGAGGAGGACTGGTTCAGAGTAGAAATTAAACAAGTATTGCAGGGTGTGTGCATAGGTTGGAAGGCGGGGAAAGCACTAAACAGGATATCACCCTTTGTCTTTTTGTTTTTCTAGGACAGAACTCTTAGGTTTCAGCTTGTTTAAGGAAACCGTCAGGAGGTTAGCTGTATGAATATGGGAAGAGCTATTGGAAAACTGTTTTCCTCTACTTAGATGAACTGGCCTACAGAAATACCACAAGCACTCTGTGTTGGCACTGCTGGTAACATCCTATTTCACAGTACCGTCCACGTTTAAATGGTTTTGGTTTTTTATTATTTATGAAGAGTGGAACTGGCACACAGCAGCATCTCTGCTGTGTGTTCTGGATCTTGGGGTTGTATTTGGTAATTGCTGTGACTTTACCCTTTTAAGCTTTGCCTGTATGCTTTTGATGGCAGGAGCAAGGGAAGTCTATTCTTAGTTACACCCTAAGGTGGAATTCCATTATTACTCCATGGTTAGTGTTACACTTATTGTAAAACTGATGGGATATTGCTTTCTTTTTCAACCTTATTAAAAAGTTCTTTCTGTGCTCAGGCTTCTAAATGGGAGGGAAGTAGTGGAAATAAGTCTTTAAAATCATGGATTTGTTGGATAAGGATTTTTTAAACACTATGGATTACACAAAGGATTTGTTAGAATAAGGATTTTACATTTTGAAAATTTGAAGATGTGATTTTAATAAAAGATAGTCTTCTAAAAAAAGATCCCCACACCCAAAATCAAATACCTAAAAACCCTGGTTTATAACTCACAACAATATTACATTCATGTGTCCTACTGGGAATTAAGTGACTCCCTTTACTGCACCTGGGTTATTAATAAATGACTATTTAAACATTTAGCTTTAAAAAAAAAAGGCATATTTTTCCATGCAGTTTTAAAGCTTTATATGTACTGCAAAGAGAAAGTTTTTTAGCCAAGATATTTCTAGAATATATTTGCTTTGCAGAAGTGTAAGCAGCAGTTGGGACTTCTATTTTCTGATTCTAATTGACTACCCCTGAAAACAAATATATGGGCTTCCTTTACTGCAGTCACTCAAGGGTTTTGGTATGGATTCTTAAAGAAAATGGTGAAAAGGGAGAAAACTGTTTATCATTAAAGTTTCTTTTTCTGAAGATATGTGTGAAGCAATAACTCTTCCCTTTTCCTAAATTTGGAGAAGTAATTTTGGTAAGAGGAAAGGAGACTAATGATACTGTGCAAAACAGAAATGATCCCCTAGAAGCTTTATTCCGTCTACAAAGAAAAGAAATAATTTTTCAAGAATTCCAGTAAAAGTGGAGTTTCAGTAGCTCCTTTCAGGAAACATTCTGTGTGCTTTCAGTTATAAACTAAATTGTCCCACGTGCTTTTGAAGCTCCATATACAAATCGTGTTTTCACTTGACACTTTTTGTATGTGGTCTCTTGCCAAAGGCCACTCTTCCAGTATGACAATGCACGTGGCTGCTTAAGGTGTTTTTGACATACAAGTCAAAGAAAAGCTGAGTTTTTTAAATGCTTAGATTATTTTTCCTCATAGTCTGTCTTTAGGCATGTTAGTAAAACTTCATAAGCCCCTCTTAGATGCATGAATTCAGGAAAAAATGGAAGTCTGATCATTGCAAAGACACGCTTTGGCTCATGATTCAATATGGTGGTTTAAAAACACCTCCTTTCTCCCTCCTGCTCTTTACATCTCCAAGTTTTTTAATGTAGGCCAGGGGTGGTGTTGGACTCATTGTTCAAGAGTAATACTGAGTCTCTTGAGATTATTGTTGGACTTGTCTTTGGTGATGGACTATTGACCTTTGTTTTATAGTTTGGTGGTGGTGCCTGATTAATGTAATTTCTTTCATATTCATCAAAAGCATATCTGTTTATTTAAAATGATAAATGGAGAGAGAATTAGGCATGCGTCTGAGTATTTTGCTTAACTGTGATAATTTAACAAATTTAAATGCACCCAATTTACAAAAAGACTCTGCAGAACTTTTGTAGCAGCTCTTCGTCGTTCCTCTAAATTTTCATTTCATGTCCTTATATACATGTTTTCATTTCTTCAAGCTATAAAATTTGTTGGGATTTGACAAAATTTCTTTTACAGGTTCTCTCAGAGTTCAAATACCTATAATGGCAAATTTTTAAAAGATGGTCCATGGTAACATGATTTTTAAAATCCATTCCAATGACAGGGCTCCTTATTCTTGCACACTGGAGACAGACATGGGAATTTTGTGTTGTCGGTTTATGGCTTCCAGAAAGATAAAGTGTTTGATCAGGATTTTTAAAATCTGCTTTCATTTAAATTACTATGAGACTCTTTTGGGTGGGGGTATATGTGAAGAGTTAGAAAATAGAAAAGAGCAGATAAGTCTGTATGTTCAGAATGAATTGATTCCTGTATGTAACATTTTTCTAGTATTCTAGTTAAATTGAATTTGATCAGTGTTTCTAATGGTATTTTTGGCCGAAGAAACACTACTGTTTAGACACTTTAGGTAAGTGCTGTGCTGTTACTTAAATGATTGATCGAAATATTAAAATACTGCTGATCTAAATTTTAAAGTTCAGACAAGCTGATCCTGTAGAAGAACTACCAAGGCTTTCTTTTCCAGGAGAATGGAACCAGTGTGCTTTGAGGTGTTTGAGAGAACTAGCAGCTCCTACACCATTGCCTGCTGTGATTTACAGATTTGTACATTTTGTCTATGAAGGCAAAAAGCTGAATTTACTGAGACAATGGTTTCTCATGCCAGTTTTTATGCTGCCTTCTGTAATAATTTTTATTTCTTCTTCCAATGGTTATTTGATTCAGATGGTTTTATTGCTTTTATGTCTTTATTTTTCAGAAATCTTGAATTTTTTTGTTAATTTTTAAACATCATCTAGTTTTTGATTCTGTTTTCCTTCTGTTCTTTGATCAGTAGAAGCATACCAGTTGAAATGCAGACACTCACTGACAGTTTCACACCATCTCTAAATTGCCTATTTTTCTGAACATTTCCTTTCTAGCACTTTGTGTCATTATTTTAGGCAGTTTTGTGGAAATAAAGGTAAAACCTTGAACTACATTGACAGGGTTAGTATCATTGCCTGAGAACAACACAGTCACTGATGTCTTGGGAACATTAATAAAATACTTCAGAAATAAACTAAAGAAGGATCAGTTTGCAGCACCCTGACTTTCCTGCAGCCAAGGGATGAAGTGTCTTTTAATAAAGCTGGGATAAAACCACAGTTTTATTTGGGTAATTAGTATTAGGTTCAGATTATACTGCATAGTGGGGGATTTTCAGCACCAGTGAATAATGACAAAATCTTGAAATATCTTCTTATCAATTTCTGAACAAAAGGGTAGAATTCATCTTCCCACCAGGAATTTAGGATTATAAATATAATCTGCCTCCTCTTTGGATTTTTTTTTTGGTGTTTAAATTAGTGTTAAAATTGTGTGCTAAATTTACTTCTGAGGCCAATACAAGATGCTAATCTAATACTGTGGAAGGAGAAAGCAATGGCCAGGTTTGGGTTGAAACTCATTTTAGTCTAAAAACAAAGACTATTAAAGTAAATTTAATGTGAAGAAGATCTGATTACCTGTCAGTTTTGTGCAGGTGCATTAATCACCTTGACAACTAAGCATCATCAGGAAATATGAGGTGTGGGCATTTGGTTACACAGAATTACAATTAATTTGCATGTGGAAAGTGGTTACTCAGAATTGCTACTAATTGCAGATGTCATATAGAGGGATATAAAGAAAGTCTAATTTCATAAATGATTGCAGCTCTGAGAGATTTTTAGTATAGGCTTTGATCATTGCAGGGATGATGAAACAAGTACTTTATTGTGGATATAAGTATCAAGAGTTCCATTCAATAAAGTTTAGGTTAAAAGAAACTATCCCTGATAAGTTTTTGATTTTTCCCCCCCCACATTTTCTTATTTGTCTCCCTGGACTTTTTATTAAAAGAAATTGAAAACAAGAAAAACGCATTGTTCCAGAAATGATGTAATGGATAAAAATCTGGTTTCCTTAGGCTATGAGGACTTTCTGAAATCTCCAGAATATCTATTTCTTATCTGTTCAGGCAAATTTGAAAGCCTCCAGATGACCTCAGATAGTAAGAAAATCAGTGTAAGGTATCATGCACATAAACTGTATCTTTAAGTTAGTACCCCAAAAGTATATCCCTGAATCAGGTACCTCAAATGAAAAAGCACATGCATAGAACAACATAAATTCAAGAACTGAGCCTTGTGGGAGTCTCCAAACGTTTGAATCTGATTGGAAGAAAACCCGCACAAAAAAATAAAGTGGGAGTCATTTTCTGATCTTCTCCAGAATCCTAAAGTCTGCTTCATTTTACCATCAGGGATAGAGAAGAAAAGCTTTTAAGTCAGCCAGCATCAGATTGATTCATAAAGCAAACAGGAAAAGCATTATGAGGCAAGGCTTCATGCTATGGTAGACATCTCGGAACACGCATCTTTGGCAGCCTATTCATCTTTGGCTAAGGAGGTGGAAACTCTGGTTTGTCTCCCTGGGCAATGTGTGGAATCCTGTTTATATTCCAGCTCAGTTTATATGGCCTTGGGGAGCAAAGTCTGGTCTTAGAATTAGCTGTAATTTTTGCTGATCTGATAGTGGTATGACTGGCCAACTATTCTTTTGTATAACTGTATGACAAATTCATTATATACTCCTATTTTTTAAAACTGTTGTGCAGTGAAGGTACTTGTTTCATCTAAGACAAACAGCTGGTGGTGATTGTGAGAGTCCTTGCATAGGTGATTTGCAAAGATTTCTTTCTTTTTATTATATGGAGAGTCGCATTTAAATTAAAAGAAAAAAACCTACGAAAAAGGACTAATCAGGGATACTATTTCATAAATGCAGAAAGAATTCCATAAATGCCAAAGCATTTGAAAAATGCATGAAAGCAAAATTATAAGTTCACTGTTATGTTAGATGCAGTTTAAATATATGTAAATGTACCTGCAATATATTGAACCTAATAAAAAACCGTTCAGGTTTACTTAGCGTTAGGTACACTAACTTGTCTCTTTCAGTTATTTTAATATATTAGGCCACATATTTTTTTAATCTATTTTATAAAGATGTTTATTAGCAGTAGACTTTAGTTTAATAACATACAGTAAATCACTCCTACTACTTAGTCTTTGAGAACAGTTGTTTCTCACAGTTGTGGATCAGCAATATGTTTGTTGCTACACAGAAGAAGATACTGATTGATAGTTTGTGATGCAAAAAATTATGACTTTTAAACTTGTGGGTTATAAGGTAGGCAAGACCTAGGTGAATGATCTTGGCTCCTTGGCCTCAAGCATAAGTGTCTTTTTCATGGCTACAAGGTTAGTTCAGGAGTGTATGTGGAGCACTGCAGTAGAAAGAACTGAGACATAAAGACAGCAAGGATGGCACTCCTGTCCTTTAGAGCAGAAGGACTCCAAAGGAGTAGAAACGGGACTATATCTGTCCTGTTTCAGGTTTTTTAAATAAAAAATCACTCAGATGGTTTATGGGAAGGGAATAAGCATCACCAAATTCTCTAATGAAAATGTTTTGTCACACTGTTACTACATTTTTTCCAGGTAGTTATGTGAATTTTTATTGGGATATATCATACCAAGATACAACTCTGGTTTTATGAGACTGAGTGCTGCAGTCTTCATACTCTTGTGGGGGCTTTTTATTATTATTTTTGTGAAGACCAGTATGTATTGGTTCTGTTAACTTTGTCTTAACTAATGCAATCCATTTTTCTTTTGCCTGTGGATTAAGATGCATAAAAACCAGTATGAAAATGTGAAAACTGAAATGTAATTGCTACTGTAGCGTGTGCTGCGTCAGCCCGCCACATAATTATTATCCTTAAAATGTCAAATTTGAATATAACGTCTTTAAATTGCTTATTTCAGACATTAGAGGAAAAATTAAGAAGAAACTACTGTAAAAGATTTAACACTTACCAGTGTTTGAATTAGTAACACAATTGAATTAAGTTTTGGTGTTAAAGCAGCAATAGCAGTGTTGTATTTGGACTAAGAAGTTCCTTGCTGGGTTGTCACGCTTGACATTAATTATTGATAAGGCATTTCAGAAATAGCGCATGTGCTGTCGGAGTTGACTGTAACATAAGATAGGGACAGTAGCGATGGCAGGGGGGTTACAGCCAGGGAAGCACCTGTAGCACCTGGAGTTACGTGCTGCTCGTCATCAGACTTTTATTTTGTTGCAATGAGTTCATATGAGCGATTAAAATAATGGAAAGATGAGTCGTCAAGCTTATTTCTATCGTGTCCCTCCGCAGGAATTGCATAGAAGAACCCAACTTCAGCCTGAGCCAGCAAAGACGAAGGCTCTGCAAACAGTTATCGAAATGAAGGTATGGTCTTTGCATGTTTCCCTGTGTGTTATTTTTACAGCATGAAGTTGTGTCATTGGCATGACTGGGATGGAGTTAATTTTCCCCGTAGCAGCCTGTCTGGTGCTGTGTTTTGAATTTCAGACCGAAACAGCGTTGATAACATGCTGATGTTTTAGCTGTTGTCCAACAGGGCTTACACAGAGCGAACGCTTTCCCAGTTTCTCACTCTTCTCCCCCCCTGCAAGTGGTGGGTGGGTGGGGTGGACAAGAGGCTGGGAGGGAGCATAGCAGGGACAGCTGACCCAAATTCACCAAAGGGATATTCCATGCCATTGTGTCATGCTCAGCCTCAGCAAACTGAAGGGAGGACATTGAGAGTCACGGCATTTGTCTTCCCAANCCGTAGCAGCCTGTCTGGTGCTGTGTTTTGAATTTCAGACCGAAACAGCGTTGATAACATGCTGATGTTTTAGCTGTTGTCCAACAGGGCTTACACAGAGCGAACGCTTTCCCAGTTTCTCACTCTTCTCCCCCCCTGCAAGTGGTGGGTGGGTGGGGTGGACAAGAGGCTGGGAGGGAGCATAGCAGGGACAGCTGACCCAAATTCACCAAAGGGATATTCCATGCCATTGTGTCATGCTCAGCCTCAGCAAACTGAAGGGAGGACATTGAGAGTCACGGCATTTGTCTTCCCAAGTAACTCTTGTGCCTGATGCAGCCCTGCTCCCCTGAAAACAGCCAGGCATTGACCTGCCCATGGGGAGCAGTGCATGAATTCCATATTCTGCTTTGCTTGCATGCACAGCTTTNCTGTTGTCCAACAGGGCTTACACAGAGCGAAAGCTTTCCCAGTTTCTCACTCTTCTCCCACCCTGCAAGTGGTGGGTGGGTGGGGTGGACAAGAGGCTGGGAGGGAGCATAGCAGGGACAGCTGACCCAAATTCACCAAAGGGATATTCCATGCCATTGTGTCATGCTCAGCCTCAGCAAACTGAAGGGAGGACATTGAGAGTCACGGCATTTGTCTTCCCAAGTAACTCTTGTGCCTGATGCAGCCCTGCTCCCCTGAAAACAGCCAGGCATTGACCTGCCCATGGGGAGCAGTGCATGAATTCCATATTCTGCTTTGCTTGCATGCACAGCTTTGCTTTATGTATTACACTGGCCTTATCTCAAACAATGGGTTTTTCCCACTTTTGCCCTCTGGTTCTCTCGCCCGTCCCACTGAGGGGGAGTGAACGAGCAGCTGTGACACTCAGCTGCCTTCCAGGGTTGATTTATGACTGTGTAGTCATTAAATGCTTCATTTACCGTGTCAATTTATTTTGTTATGTAGCTAGGAATAATTAGTATTTATTTCTCCTGGTCTGTTTACTAAATAAAATTGATTAAAAAAATGAAGTGTAGCACTGCTGAATAATGATAAATGAATGTTGCTTTTAAAAAAGACTAGGATGTGTGTTTTAGGAGATCCGAAGTACATGGAATAAACAGGCAAACAGAGTCCAAGGCAAACTGTCCAAGGCTAATGTAAAATGTTTTCCTTCTCAAACTTTAAAACCAATTCTTCTGTTGGTTGGTATTAGGCCATAATTTTACAGCCAACCTAAGGAAAATATTAGTTGCATCAGCAGATATGAACAAATATGACGAAACAGCTCTCTTAGTCCTGACTATAGTTTTCTCTTTTTGATGCATAGTATTACTAAAGTGTTGTGGCTTTTTCCTCCACAATAACAAAGAATAAAAATAGTAATTTAAAAAGTGAAAACTGATATTTTTGCATAATTCTATGAGTCTGGAATGTTCATCTTTAAGAAAAATACCATGAGACCTGAGATAATTTGTGTGTTGGCAATGCTGCCTGAAATTCGTTAATAGATGGTCTTTCATTTCAGTCTTAAAAGGAAGTGCAAATTAAAGGCCTCATTTTGCCAGTGACTTCTGTTATGAGCAAATGAGTTCAGCATGTCTGAACATTGTGGTAAATACACAGTTAAAACAACAGCAGGACTTTATAAATACACTATCTATCTTTTAATAGACAATAATTAGCTTGGATTATATGAGTAACAAAGAAGGTACATGGATTACAGAATTACATTTTTTGATGTGTATTTGCTTTGGACATTAGTTCAGAAGTCTTTGTATGAAATCTAAAATACGCGTTTTTTGCCGTAACTCATTGCCTTAAGTAAATGGGAAAGTAAGGTAGTGGCTGAGAAACTTGGTTTTTCTATTAATATTCAGAATTATAAATGTGAAAGTTTTGGGATACAAAAACAATGTTAGAATAATTTCTGAACTTTCATGTGGGTTATTAACAATTTAAAGGACATGTTGAAATTGATTTTCAGTTTCTCTTCCTGTACCAAAACTCTTTGAAAAGAGCAGGGATGGGGGGTACACGACACACGAATGACACATGTGATGGCTGTAGTTGCTCCTGACAGTGGCTGTCCCTGAAGACAGTGAAGTGTTTTCTGTCTGGCACCCAGGAGAGGTGGGCGTGGTGCAATGTTCCACTGTTTAAAAATCGGATCTTTGTAGAGAGGCCTTTCATTTGTCACGAGTGAGCTGCAGTCGTGTTGCTGGAGTGCTGATGCCGAGCTGCTTTTCGGCTCTGAGGCACCCAGTTCTTTCTGTCCCTGGGAACACACACCCCTTTGGGGTTGCCCTGTCTAAAATAGGCTTAATATTGAAAAGAAAAAGGGACAAATGTAAGATGTTGAAATCCACATGATTAAACAGCAGTTTTCATTACAAGTTCCAGATTTGGACTGTTTTCAAGTAAATTTAAATTGTCTTAATCCAGACAGCATTTGTTTTGAAAAAAATGTGGAACATTTGTTTTGAATGATCAAGCGTTGAAGGAATTGTTTCCCTACAGTGTTGAGGGTAGAAGGAGGGAGAGGATTAGCTGTAATATGGCAGTCTCAGGCCATCCACTTCCCCACGCAGAGGCTCCAAGCAGTTTACATTTCTCTTCACCACACCCAGCCCCTTCCAGCCCCTCACCACTTTGGCTTTTGTCTGAGTCCCTTCCATGGCTCCCCCAGGCTCTGCCAGGATGCAACTTTCCCTCCTTTGTAAATCCTTCTATTCTTTCTGTGGTTTTCTTCTCTCCCTTGCCACTGCTGAATTCTTTCTGTCCTTTTTCCCAGTCTGTATTCTCTTTCATCCAATCAAGTATACCTATTTCTCCTACCTATCCTCTCTCGTGTTTATTTGCCCTAGACATCTTCTGAACTACCTTTCCTGTCCTGTCATCTTCTTAATTTCCCTCTAAAACTTTGCAAATAATTGCTTTTTCTTACAGCAGTTGCATTTTCTGCGTAACTGCTGTCTTGTTGACCAGTGTCCGTCTCCTGTATGTTCATGCAAAATAAAAAAGGGCAAACAAAAAAGATGACAATGTCACATCCTATGCTTTGACTCCTGTTTTTCTTGCTTTATTTATTCCTTTCCAGATATCTGTTGTCTTTTCAGATGCATTGCACAGGCCTTTCTTTCCTAACTTTCTGGTTTTGCTTCATAGACACATTTGTTTCCAGATGTCCCATGTCTTTTTCTCTATTGTTTCTCATGACATTCTCTACTCTGTTCTCTTTTCTGTAGCTGACCTTATTCTCCAGAAGCCCTTTTTTCTTCTGGAAAGCAGAGTCACAAAACTGAGGGAGGGCAGTAGGCTTCCCTTTCCCACACGGTCCTGTTATTCCCTCAAGCTAGTCTAGTTTTGATGCAGTGGTTGCTTTTGACTTTGTGACTGTGGGTATATGTCATTAAACTTCATTTTTTATCCTCAAGCCTAAGTCTTAGTCTGTTAAAGTATAAAATAAAACTGGTACATGGAAATCTGTCCTTTAATTGCAGTTGCACCCATGCATGCTTGCTTGCATATTGAGTGCTGGCAAATGCCAGATGACTGATGTCTTTGAATGTATTTTGAATGTCAGTGATATTCAAAGTTGATGGACACCTATTGATAGAATAAAAACATTAAAAGGGAACATACTTTTCACTTCATTTTATGATAAGTACTCCTGAGCACGTGAATCGGGTCAAAACTTGCTCATCTCTTGTGAGGCCCCACCTGGAGTGCTGCCTTCTGTTCCAGGCTCCACAGGACAAAAAAGACATGGGCCTTGGATGGAGAAAGTCCAGAGGAGAGCCATGACAATGATCAGAGGGCTGGAGCAGCTCCTGTACAGATGGGCTGGGAGAGTTGGGGCTGTTCAGCCTGGAGAAGAGAAGGCTCCTCAGTGACCTTGTAGCCTTTCAGTACTGAAAGGGGGCATGTAAGAAAGATGGGGACAGAGCTTTAAGTAGAGCCTGTTGTGATAGGACAAGTTAAACTGAAGTAGGATAAATTTAGATTGGACATCCGTAAAAAAAGAATTTCATGATGAGGGTGGTGAGGCCCTGGCACAGGTTGCCCAGAAAAGCTGTGGATGCCCCATCCCTGAAAATGTTCCAGGGCAAGTTGGATGGGGCTTGGAGCAACCTGGGATAGTGGAAGGTGTCCCTGCCCATGGCGGGGGGTTGTAACCCAACCATTACATGTTGCTATGGTCTAATTCTGTCATCACTAAAACAGTGATATTACTTGAGAGAGAAAATCAGAAATTGCCTACAGATATGGCCTATACTCCATACTCCTTTTCATCTCAAGGACAGGATATTGAAAAATATGTGGATTCTAGCAACTATAAAGTCTTTATAAATGTAAGCTGTAAAGTAAACGAAAATATTTGTGGTTTACCTTACTTGCAGAAAGAGCCATCTTTATGTATTGATCCAGCTGTGATATTTCAGGTATGGGTTTGGTTCTAGAGGAGTGTGTATGTGTGTTTGCAGTGCAACATACTCCATTGTTAAGATTGCATGAACTTTCACTTCCCCTCTCTTCAAAGATAAACCTGAATATTCCCTGTATTAAATTGACAAGGTAAAAATTCATACAGTAAGAGTAGTTGTGTATGGTCTGCTGACAGCATGTGTACATAAGTGCTTTATTAAATGTGAAGTTTCAAATATTACCTTCTGATTTCTTGTTGAATGCCCTACAAGCAAAATTTTTCACAGGCATAATTTAAATTTGTCATGTATCTCAAATGATGAACAGTAGCATTTCCTTACTTTTCCTTTCAGAGTAAGACAGCCTGGAATGCTGTATTATATAGGATTGAACTTGATGATTCTTGTGGGTCCCTTCCAGCTCAGAATATTCTGTGATTCTGTGATTATTTACAAACGTTTTGCCCTTTTCGTGCCCCTCAGTTTTCAGGAAATGTACTGTAGGACTCCTGTAAGGACTGATATGATTCATGAAACATAATTGTGGAAACTCGTTTGTAGAGTTAGTCTTTTTCTGTTGTGAAGTATTGTTTTCTTCAGCATCAGGGCACATACTAATTTTTTTCACATTCCAAAAGAAGTGGGTTTCTGCTAGGTCCAGCCAGCAGAAACCTGAATAGCCCTAACCTCTCCCAGAATATCTGCAACACTGTTCTAATAAAGGAGATAAGGAAGAAGTATTGGTTACTGCTGGAAGGAGGGGATAGATTAGGGTGAGTGCCCTGATCTCTATCACAAATCCTGCTATATAATCTTATGTCTTCTAACAGATTTAGAGGGCCTGGCTGGAAAAATCTGAACAAATGCTGCATTGTTGTAGAACTCAGAAGATGTTTATTAGTACCATTTAAAACTAATCTGCTTCCTTAATATTATTGCAAAGGAATCTTCGTTGTGATTCAACACAGACCATGTAGTTTTTTAGAATGTTGCTAATGGGGATAAATCTTAGAGGTTTGAAGGAAATATTGCATCTGTTCCCATTTCAGTTTCTGAAAGCTTGCCAGACCGTGTGCCCCAACAAGACTGGTTGAAAGTTTTCCAATTGAAATTTTCTGTGGGAAAACGCTGATTCAGCTGAATCAGAAGATTTTGTGGGAATGCGCCTGTTCTGTCAAAACTTTTGGCAAATTCAAAGCTACCTAACTTTCTAAGCGTCCTGTAAGTCAGCCCAGCTCCCCTGTGGCAGTACCCACTGGGAGCTCTGGGCTCTCTGTATTATCTTCGACCTACAAGGTTCCTCACTTTCCAGCAGTTATCCAGGCAGGAAACCTGTGAGGTTTCATGGGCAAGCCAGCATGCAACAGGGAACAGCACCTCTGACTTTCACAAAATTGGTGAAATTGCTGGCTTCTGTTTCAATAAAAAGTTAATATAAAACTTAGTGACAATTTTTCAAGACATAGGAAAATAGCTTTTACGCATCTCTAATCACAGTATGCAGAGATTGATTAAAAATAAACTTTTCTTCAGAGATTTCAATCTCGTGATGAAGTAGATGTACAGAAAGTGCTTCCACGAGTTAGGTTAGATATTTCTCATAAAGCTTAAATGTTATTCTGTGATGTATAAACCTTCTAAAGAGTGTAGCAGGCTGTGCTATAAATTGTTTCTGCCATATTATATTTGCAAACACGTACAATACGAAGGCAGTACAAAAAGGCAGACTCTTATAGACTTAGCTGGGGAGATTTGGTGAAGACTATTCCCAGATGTCATGTCATAACAGGTCATGTAAGTATTAATATATTTCATTGCAAAATCATTCCAAAGTGTAGTGAAGCTTAGGTTTTTCTTTTATCTTCAAAAATAGGAGGAAAATATTTCTGAAATGAAGTCTAATGGAGCAAGCTGAATTGATTGTATCTGTGAGAGCTACAATTATTTTTGTGTTGTGTTAAGTCTTGAGAGCTTTTAAATACTTTGTTATCTTGCAGTATTTTTCCTTTTGTGCAGCTTATCCTAATGAGAAGATTTAATGAGAATTCTTCCTTTTTTTCATTCCATCTCAATATTTGACTTCTGTGTTTTAGAATTAAAATTAATTTTAAAGTTATTTTTTTGGTGGAATAAGAAAATAATAAAAGAAAACTTCTCTCAGTTTGAGATTTATTGTTGACTATAAAGATAAAAGCAAAAATGTTTGAGGCATGACAGTGGGCAATCTAAATGGCAAGGCTTAGTCCTTAGCTTTCATTCTGTATGGATTTACAACAGTGGTCCTCAAAAATAATCTGAGATTCTTTTTCACTTCAGTACCAAAAATTCAGTTGCTTTTTGGAACTTCATCCAGACTCTTAAACTGCTAAATTTGCCTAGCTTTGTTATGAAAGAAGTTATTACAGGAGTTGTGATTTTTGCTTGTTTTTAGGCAGCGTAAAGAAAGCAACTAAGTTGCAGTGATTGAAGCTTAGCTTGTCCTGGTTAAAGGACCAATTCCATTTGTATTTTTTTCCCAAATGAGCTTTCTAACTTAATAACCTGGTCTTTGTGAATCAGGTAGGTTTGTTTTGTGTGGTGTGTTTTGTTTTTCAATTTTTATTTCATATTGATCTCAATGGAACAAGAACTTCATCCAGTCTCTAATATTTTATGGGTGGTTGATCCTTTATGTTGTTGACCAGATTTCCTAATGAGTAATTTTGCAATGTTCTTTCAAACAGAAAATTGTGCTTAAGTTTGTGTAATCGATTTTCTAATCTTTCTGACTCTCAAAGAAGGGACTTAGTCAATTTCCAAATGACAGGAAACAGCAAAAAACTTCACTGTTTTCCATTGCAGTGCTGGCACAAGTGGCAGCCATTGGCTGGGGTGTAGAAATTTTTAGTGGTTGTGGTTTTGTTTATCTTGGGACTCACAATAAAAAGTGCTAAATCTCCTCTTAGTGATGTGGCTAGATTAGTTAAGGAAAAATATATGAGGACACAACCTTTGTCCCTCTTGACAGCAGGCAGAGCTCCAGAGAAAGAGGGACCCTGAGCCTCAGGCTGAGCCCCACAATGAAGTGGCCTCTTGTCCCGCAGAGACATGGACTGGCCTCTCTAGGCTAAACTTGATGTCTAAGAGCTTGGAGGAACAGCCAGGCCTAGATGGTTACCAGTGATAACAAGGTTTGTTATCATACATCTGTGGAAAAATAGGGCATCTGCCATTCTCCCTTCATCCCTGTGTAGGAATTAAATGGAATTTGGACTGGAATGTATTTTCTACAGACTGTGCAACTATGGTGAAAGATGTCTGGTCTGAATTCTGCATTTCTTTAAGCTAAAACCAATAGAATTATTCCTGGTTTATGTGCATTCTCTATTTGTACCATCTATTTTTGCTGTCTCATTATTTGATATTCACTCAAGTACAGATATGCTTCTGTTACTCTTTAATATATGTCTCATATAATTTTCAATACTCTCTTTTTTGTAACTTAGGATACAAAAATAGCTTCGCTTGAGCGCAATATACGAGATCTTGAAGATGAAATACAGATGTTAAAGACAAATGGAGTTCTGAATACAGAGGACCGAGAAGAAGAAATCAAACAAATAGAAGTTTACAAGAGTCACTCAAAGTTCATGAAAAATAAGGTAAGATCTATTTATAAAAGAGATTAAGACTGTTTAAATAATGGAAAGAAAAGTTTTAACTTGACTGTTTCCAATGCAAGCAGCTGCATGTCTCCTTTTGGTAAATCTCTACTATGTAATAATCAGTAGACATGAAGGAGTGAAGCATTTTGGATAAATGAAAATTATTTTGATTTTAGCTTTCAATGTAGTTTTGTAGTAGAGACTTTTATTTCATAGATGCTATCAAATTGCACTCTGCTCATATTTTTAAGACTAGCAATTTAATGACTTTGTTCCTGCAGAGTTCCTTTAATTTCATGTTGCTGTACATAGACTATTAGGAGTTGACCACAGGCAGGTAGTAAACATGTAGTGATGTGACACATTTCCTGGTATCAAACTCACAAAACATTATTGCTTGTTCATTGTTTGGGGGTTTTTACTACAGAAGAAATGAAAGTGTTAGTGCCCATGTGGAATTAATCCGGATTTATTAAGAAAAAATAATAATCAAAGAACATATTTATTCTGTTGGAAAAAAGTAGCTTTTAAGCTAATAAAAAATAAGTAAAGCTCCTAAGTAGCATTATCATCAGGAAAATTATTTTGCCTACCTAAACATCATTTATTTCAAAGCAATTCAGTTTTAGTGATTTAGAGCAAAACTGCCAATGCATGTCAGCAAACCTGTTGATATAAAAATAAAGTACAAAGCCTAGAACTTTAACAATCTCCTGATTTTTTGAGAGGAAAAGCTTCAGTATATTTCTGTGGAAATATAGCATGGAAAGCAAATGAATGAGAAGAGTATTAAATATGCCTTGTTTTGTCACAGCCTTCTGATCTTTGATAAAGGCCACATTCTGATGAAGCTTTGTCTGTTTTCTTTTGCTAGTCCTTTTCCTCCACTTAAAATTAAGATTTGCAGCAGAAGATACTATTTTTATCACTCATCTGAGAACCTTTCAAGGTGGAAAAGTATTTATGGAGCTGTCAGCAAACAGATCTTGCTATACCTGATCTGTTGAACGTGAGATTGCTGATAAATTCTGATAAACAGGATTGATGGCAAAGAACAGTACAAAACTGTTCTGAGGTGCTTGAAGCTCGTGATACTTTTCATTTATTTTTGAAGTATAACTTGGTTTTTCAGTCTACTCTTGCTTTAAATAAATGGGAAGGTGTTAAATGAAGGCAAATACTGAACATCATTTATGGTATGTGAGTGGCAGACAATGTTTGGAAGTGTTTCTTTTCTTAACTACTTCTTAGTAATATTCACACCTTCCAAATATATAGGCTTTAACTGTGATTTCCAGTTAAATAAAAGTAAAAATGAGAAAGAAAAGTTGCTCAGATTTCTTTTTCTTGACCACTTGATAAGGTCTCTCCTTGCTCAGGTTTTGAAGGGAGAAGACATGTCATCACTCACACAATACAGAAATTGTCAAAACAGGCCTTAAACTTTGTATGACTAAGAGATCTGCACCTTCAAATATCTTAATTGAGACTATCAAGAAAACATATAGGATGATACGTACTTTTAATAAAAATTCTTGCTTTGGAAGAGTTCCTTCCCTTCCTAGGGTTCATCCTTTGGCTATCAGCCACATATTTAAATGCACACTGATGCATTTTTTTTTCAGGTGTGAGTTTGCACTCTGAATTTAAGTAGTTCTTTGAGTATTAGAACTCTCACACTATCCACTGGAATGGGTATGAAAATCCAGTGGTAGATTAGTACAATTTCAGCAGATTACCAGTAAAATGAGTTTTAAGAAAGGATAAAGCAGGAACGAGGTGCCCTGTAGTTAATGTGTGCCTGTAAGAACTTTCCAATGAAGGACGCATGCAAGTTCTAGGAGATCCTGTAGGGAAAAAAAACCCCACAACAGGAAAAGAGCTACAGCATTTTTTTTTTGGTGTGGATGGGCCTGGAAGTTTGATAACCAGTTTAAAACCAGACCTTAACCAACATAACCTGTGGAATCTACTGATAGACTTGTAGGGTCTACTGTATGCAGGCACATCTTTTGCATTGCTACTCCTTTTCCTTTGCTTAAATCCTTCACTTTGCAAAGCAGTTGTCATTTGTTGCATCAGACCAAATCCTACAGTGCGTAAATCAGCATAGTTTCATTTAATGGAATTATTTACTTCAATATTTAGCCCATTAATTTTAATAGACAATATTCAGAGGAAAAGCTCTGATTTTTTTTACCCCTTTGTTTTCTGGTTACTCTGCATAATGTCACATAAGAATTTGGTGCGTAAAAATAACAATAGAAGAACACGGATAATGGTTTTCTGGAAATGGAAAATTAATGGCTTCTAAGGAACTGAAATTGTGGGAGGTGACAGAATCGTAAATTGAGGAGGAAGAGAAAGGAATTAGGGTTTCAGGAAACGAGGTGAAGCAAGATCATATTGGGCAATGTTGAAAAAGCGGTGACAGGCAAATTACACATATGAAATATGTGAGATAGTGGGAAGGTCAGGGGCAGAGGACAAACTTGGAATTTTTTGATGCTACAGCACTTATACCCAGACTTACAGGTTATCTTCATTGTAGTCTGTATAAAGTATAAAAATGTTCTTGTTGTATTGTATGAGATCATGAGGTTTCATTGAATCATGACAGTTGGTCTTCCAACAAAGCAAAAATCTTTGCATATCTGCTAGAGACAACAATCTATTTCATGTCCTGTTTGATTAATTTTTTTTACACACTGAGATACTGCAGAACTTTAAAAAGGTGAATATACCCATGTCTAAAATTTCTTAATATAAGTTTTATAGTTTCTTGTTATACCTTTTTGTTTTCGTGACAACTTCTTTAAAATTGAAATTTTACTTTTACTTTTTCACCATAATACTTTATTTTAAAAAGACATCCGCATATTTATTCAACAATCTTTGTGTTGTGTGTGTTTGGTTTGTGTTTTAACTCTTTATTTTTTTTTTTTCTATTTGAGAGCTGTAACACATTTTTAAACTCCTGACAATTTGTAGATCTTGTAGCCAGAACTTTACACTAAACAGATTCTGTTTCTAAAACACAAAGAACACACCTGCAATGAAAGCAAAGCCTTTTAAAATTTTTTTTATTATTTCTCAGGGTGTGGGTTGTGTCATGGAGAGAAGGGGGAAGAGTTTCTAGAAGAGATTAAGCATCTGTGATGTTCACATGCGTCTCATATAAAGCCTGTGATGTAATTCAGATTGGCTGCAGATCTACGTTCTGTCTTTGTATCTCATAGACAGATTTTCCCATTGTTCATTTTCTATCCATTTTCTCTTGCTTGCCATACTTGCTTACATGTTCTGGCAAGGGATGGAGGAAGGTGGTTTGCTTTCCAGAGAAAGCTTTCTCTAGCAGCTTTTAATTGCATTCTTTCCTTATGTCTGGTTTTTGTATGCTTCTTTTCTTATTTTGATATTTTCAGACTTTAAAGGTGATTTCTTTTACTGCCAGAGTAGATTCTTAATTTTATACAGTAGCTCACGGGTGGCTCTCCAAGCACCTTAACCAGCTAGACAAACATACTGGGATTTATAAAAAGAAATAAGGGATAAATATATTAAGACATGCATATGGACTGTATTTGGAAGAAACATTGTTTTTAAATTTAATTTTTAAATATGCACTTGCAATGTAAAACAAAATAGAAGCATTTTGATCAGCAATAAATATTTCCAGCACCAATACAATACTGAATTTGTGAAATGTTTTAGTATGTGGATCTCTGGAATGTGATGAGTAGGGTCAGCCCATGGATACTCTTTTTTTTTTCCTGGGGATTTTTGAATCATCTTCCATCTACCACCTCTAGATTTCTTGCATCCCAAATGTCTGTTGGAACATGGAAAAGAGCTCTTCATATAAAGGAAGTGATTTTTCTGAGTTATGCAGATGCAGTGAGGCATTTTATTTCAAATAATCCTCATGAGGTGATGTATGTGGATTCATCTGGTGCCCAGTGTTATATCACAAGAATTTAAGAGTAGTTATATGCCACCTAATTCACCATCCTTTCACCTATACACATTGTTCTGTATATAGTCCAGTGCTTTGCTCTGATTCATATATTCTAAATCCACCACAATTTTGTGTTCTCTGTCTATTCTTCCCATTTATCATTGGGGAAAGAGGAGAATAATCACAATTCCATGATATTTACTGATGAACCTTAAATTCACTTAAATTCAGAAGCTCTGTCTTACTTATTGTGTTTCTGCTGTTTCCTCTGGGATAAGTTTTTATAATCTCAGCCCTTTCATTATGTGGAATTTTTTATGATGTTTTCCCCAGACTTCTCTTAAGTTAGTCTTCTTGGCTTGGCTTTTCTACTACCTGAGAATTCCATGAGAACTGCCAGGGAGAAAAATAGGAGGTGGGGATGGTGGGCAGCAACAAATTTGCAAGAAGAGTAAGGTTAAAATTCCACTTTTCTGTTTTCCTCTCCTTTCTAAGATACCTGTTTTTTCTTTATCAGACTCCTAAAAAATTCCTGATTCACTCTGGCCAATGATAAGTCATGGGAATCATGCTGTTGGAAGGATTGAATTTATACTTTTATGAACACTGTTTTTTCCTATGTGTTTTTGCTGTCCTGCCAGACTTGTCTCACATGGGATACATGCCTTTGAACTTAAGTGAGGTCCGTGGTGAATTTATAGGCAAATCATCACGTATAATCTTTAAGAGTTTCCTTTTAACTTCTGCAACAACAGGGCAATCGTTCTTAAGACAGGGTACGGTAAATTGCAAGAAACACCATTGAAGGTGTGAGTGTAAAAAGTCTGAATCTTAATTCTCTTCCAGAATTCACAGGTGTCTGATTTGTCATGTCATGGTCATTCACACCTTTCAGATTTCCAGTGGAACTATGAATTGGAGACAAAATGAATGGCCTAACTTTTTTTTTCCCCCCACTGCAGATTGATCAACTGAAACAAGAACTCTCAAAGAAAGAATCAGAACTTCTTGCCTTACAAACTAAGCTTGAAACCCTTAGCAATCAGAATTCAGATTGCAAGCAACACATTGAAGTGCTTAAAGAGTCCCTTACTGCCAAAGAACAGAGAGCTGCCATACTTCAGACAGAGGTATTGTGTCTCCTAATCATGAAATGCAATAGAAATATTGAGTTCATAGCCAGTATCAAGGTGGTGATGTGTTTGATTCAAGTCTGTGTAGCGGGAAAGTTGTTAAAGAATAATGAATAATTTAAAATGCTCTAAATGCCAATGTATTTAGTGTATATATAATTTTGGTAGTACAGCAGCTCTCATTCTAGAACTTTTTTAGAAGCACTTATGATTGCCTTTGAAGAAAATGTTTGTGTCTAATTCTCATTGGCTTCAATGGGGGGAGGTGGACCCTAATGACTTGATTGTTGTGATATCATGACCTATTTCCCCATCTGTTAGTTGACTGAGTTTTCCTTTTGGTTGCTCTATTTGATGCTTCTTTTCTTCTGTGTATTTCTGTTCTGAAGGGTGAAGTTACTGAGGTATTTTTAAGGGATCTGTTGAAAGGTGCATATTATTAATCTCTGGTTATTTTTTTCAAGTGCAATCAACATTTATTTTAAAACATGAATAATTTCATTTTTTAAAACAGACAAATATATTAATTATGTATGTATCTACAAAATCAGACCATAAAAATACGAGTAATGGAATACCCAGTTGACATGGTTGTCACATTTCAGGGAGTGTGTACATCCAGCATTTAAAATGTTGTCCATCAACTATTTTCCTGGTGTTTTAAAAAACTTCATAGGCTTGGAGCACACAGTACTGATTAGATTGATTGCTATTAGAAATTCTTGATTTTATTTCTAATGTATTTCTTTCAGGAAACAAATACCTGTGGAATTTAGTCAAATAGTGCAAATAGTTTCTATTCAGAGAACTATATTATTTAAGGTATACAGGAATCTTATAGAATGTTTCAGATGTCTGGCTAGCAAAGCTCTAGGAAAAAAAATGGCTTAAACTCATCATTCTTGTGGAAGCAGGAAATAAATATTTCTAAGATTCTGATTATCCCTTTTTGCTATATGCCTTGTGCTCTGCATGTTAAGAAGATACAGATGAAATTTGGCATTTCCAGCTTGTGTTTAATGGGCCAACCAGCATATGTGTATAATACAAAATAATCATAACAGAACAAGGATAAAAACTCCAGCAATTTCGGTGATCTCAATCTAGCATTTGTGTAGGAAAGATTGCTTATTTTAAATCCTGGGTTGTGCAAATCCGTTTTGCAAGGCTTGTATGACCTGTCGTGCTGCTGAGGATGGTGATGAATTCCATTGGCTCTCCACCGAATGCGCTTCCTAATTCCTTATCAGACTGGTTTGTATTCAGCGTGTTGCAATCTTATGGCTGGCAGATGGGCAGTGGTACAAAGAACTGAATTACAGTGCTCTTGATGAAGGGCTGCTGGGGTTCTGCAGTCCTGGTGGAGAACCGATTGCCTTCTGACAGGTATTTCATTCCTCTTCTTCCCAGTTTCTGCACAAGCCCGTTGAGCTTGAACCTTTTACGTGATCAGGCCTAGATTGTGCTGTGGTAGCAATCCAGCAGTGCTTCTAGATACAGCAGGTCTGGTTCTCTGGGAACTGGGAAAAGATTTTGTTTGCTTAGAGCAACTGAATTGTCTATCTCCAGGCCTCAGGTCTTATCCAAAGGGAGGGCAATGGCTTCCAGCAGCAGATGGGAAAGCAGCTGCAGGGAGATGCAGGGCAAATGGCAGCCCTCCAGCAGGTGGAAGTCATTATAGAAGGAATTTTGTGCTGTACAAGCTATTGTTGTTGGTCATTCCCAGATGAGGAAAGCTAATAACATTTTGGCCTGCATTAAGGCGCACTCCTTTCTTCCTGCGTGTCCACATTGTCTACTTGTAGAATAGTTTTTGTAGAATTTAGTACTGTCCTAAAACACATTCATAACTTGCCTTGAAGTGCTTCTTTCTGGAGGTGAAAGTAACCATCAAAAGGCAGTTCTAATCTTGTGCTAAGGTATTCGTAGTTGCAGTGTCAACTTCCTGCCCAAATAGGATTACTTTGTAATCACCTCATTGTAATTAAATTAGCATAGTAAATCCTGTAATAAAAGAAACCCTCCACAGGCTCTCAGTTATTTCATAAGAAGCCTTTTATTATTATTTAGCTTAATGGTACTCTGCAGGTTATCTTCAGGTTTTGCTGAAGCAGCTGCGTATGATGCAAAGGGATGTGATTCATAGAACCATGTAATGGTTGAGGCTGGAAGGCAGCTCTGGAGCTCATCTGGTCCAACCTCCTTCTCCAGCAGGGCCACCTAGAGCTGGCTGTCCAGGACCTTCTCCAGATGTCTTTTGAATGTCTCAAGGCGTGAGACTCTACAACCTCTTTGGGCCACGTGGGCCAGTGTGAGTGTTTCCAATGTTCATAGGGAACCTCCTGTGTTTCAGTTTGTGCTCATTGCATCTTGTCCTGTCACTGGGCACCACTGAAAAGTGTGGCTCCATCTTTACAGCCTTCCTTCAGATATTTATACACAGTGATAAGATGCCCCATTCACTTTTCTAGGCTAAACCGTTCATCTCTCTCAGGCTTTTGTCATATGAGAGATGCTCCAATGCTTTAAGAAAGCCCTTAATTAATCCTTTAATTTCTTTATGGCCTTTTGCTGGGCTGTCTCCATTATGCCCAGAACTGGACATGATATCCCAGGTGTGGCCTGAGCAGTGATGGACAGGGAAAGATCATGTCCCTAAACCTTCTGGCAGAGCCCAGGATGCTGTGTCTCCCTGCAGGGGCACATTGCTGCTGTTCACCATAGTGGCCACCAGGACCACAAGGTCCTTTTCTGCAAAGCTGCTTTCCAGCTGGGTGAGCTCCAGCACGTGCAGATTCTTGGCAATGTTCCTGTCCTGGTTCAGGACTTTACATTTCCTTTCCCTGAACTCCATGACGTTCCTGTTGGCACAGTTGTTCAGCTTGTCAAAATCCCTCTGAACAGCAGCATGACTCTGGGGTGTATCAGCTGCCCTTTCCATGTTTTTTCCACAAGCACACTTGCTCAGGCTGCACACTACCCCATCATCCCGATCATTAATGAAGACGCTGAACAGGACTGGACGCAGTATTAACCCCTGGGTGCAATACTGGTTCTACTGGAGTGTCCTGATTCTGCTTGATAGCCAGCCCTCACCCACCTACATGGTTCTTGCAAGCCAGGTCTGATAGGGCATGAGGCTTAGAAGTAATTTGTTGGTATTAATGACAGTTTTTTTTGTAGTTCATGTATCCCTGGAAGCTCATTGCTTTCACGCTACTTGTTGGCAAATTCTACCAGTGTTATTTGGTAGAATGGTTTTTTTTGGTATAATTTCATGTTTGGAATTTTCATGATGTCTTAGCAAAATTAGCTCAGAAAATATTAAAAGTATAGTTTAGGTTTGAGCTCTATCTTACACAGTTGGTTTCAACAGTAAGAAATGAAGTGTAAGCAGAGTTATAATGATCTTCGTCCTGAAGAATACTGACTACTATTGAGGCATGACTAGCAGGTAGATTTAGTTGGTTTACATGTGTTATACCAGATCATCAGAAATAAGAGGGCATTTGAATTTTTTTTGATGAGTTTTTGATCAGGTTTCAGGTGCAATGGCACTTTGTGACATAACGTGAGAAAAGTTAAAACCATTGGAAAACAAGCCTAGAATCTAAACACAATGTTCTTTTTGCACGGTGTTTCTGTTGTCCCAGTGATGTCAGTGTTTTGTTTTGATTTACATATGTTTAGTTGCCTTAAAAGTCTATCACTTGAAGTTTTTATTGACAGCTGAAACAAAAAGAAATAAATCCTGTACAGCAGTAACTATCACGGTGGCCAGAGTTGGGAGGTCTGAAAATGGTTTGCTGCCAGTAGGAAAAATGTTTGGAAGCAGTCTTTAGAAGGTTCACCACCTCTGCTACGTGCATTTCATTTTGTTCCATTTTTAAGGTTACGTATGATAATAGTGCCAAACTATGCAAACTTTTCCTACCCTAATATATATACCCTTTGTTTGGATTATCTCTTTATTAATGATGTGAAAACCCTGAGGTCAGACAAAAATGAGCCAATGTAAGGCTAGTCCAGCTATAGAAAACTGAAAATGTCACTGTGCTCCATAGAGAATTGCTAAAAAGGAGAAAATGTCACTTGATGAGGTTTTCCTTGCTGTGTGAAAAAGCTGTTAAAAGATGTTAATTCTTAAATGAAGCCTTGTAGTGTTACTGCAGAGGGAAAGAAGTTAAAGAGTGAATGATCCTTTTCATGATTTAAAAAGATTAAACACTGCCATTTGTATACTTTAAAAAGTGGTAGGCAGTGCAGTTTGATTCTTTTTTGTGCATATTTGTAGTGACTGGCGCTTAACTACTGGATTTACCATCAGGAAAAAAACTTACATAAATTGATTCAAATAAATTCAATTCAGCTGGGTAGCTCAGTGGAGAAAAACATTCTTTCATAAGCATTTCTGACACAAACATACTTTAGCACTTTATTAGTTAGTGTGTCATTGCTTTAGATAACACACCTGCAAACTGGCAGGTGTGCTGTTTGAAGGTTAATGAACTGTCAAATAAGTAAATGTCTACAAAGAAGTTTTGTAAATTGTGAGCATAGTCCTGTCAATGGAGAAAATGGATTAGAAAAATAGGTAAAATCTGTACTGTAACTGAATACTGATGTGTTCAGCATACACGTATTAATATAGAAAACCTAATAAAAATGAAGAGGAAGGGTGATTATAGTAGTTATTTATTGCAATCTGCTTTTTTGTTTAAACAAATCTGTTTATAGAGAAGGGTTGTGAAATGATTGACTTCTTGGCAGTTCTTAGTTTGCATAAAGAGCAAATAAAAGCAGACAGCAGGAAATACTTGGAACAAGACTAAAAAAGCTTTATTTTTCTTTCTATTACAATGTTGATATTTGATATTTCTTGAAATGTAAATCTGCTTTTAATTTTACGACAATAATGGTATAACTACGCTTATTTCACTCTCACATTTTTATTTTTCTGAGTTTTACTTTGAAATTGTGTTCTTCTATTGTTTTGTGATTTTTCTTGCTTCGAATCAGGCTGGGCCAGATCTTTCAGTGTGGTCTCTTTGCTGTGCTGCCAGTGCATTGTTCTGGTCGATGTGCTGTGCGTGCGAAGGGAAGATCCCCCACGGCACAAAGCACCGTTCTGGACACCCGGGCACCGTTTGCTCTCTGTCACCCTGCAGATGTCCACTGCTCTCTTGACAAAGGGTTCCACATTTCAAGTGCAGCTTTGTCTCAGGTGGAATGTGCCAGATGTTTCAGTTTCTGTGCAGCTTTCACGTTCTGTAGGCCCTGTGACTGTTCAGAACAGGAGAGAGGAGCGTGGAGGCAAAGCAGTAAATTCAAAGAGTTAAAATGAAAGAACACTTGGGTTAGCAAAATGCTGTATGCAAACAGAAATAAACTGTGAAGCAAAGGTGTGGGGCTTTTAATTTATGTGTTGTTTTTTTCATTTGGTGTCTGTCCGCCTATTGGAGGGTTTCAAGGCTGTTCAGAGGCACATCAAATGGCCTGGTCTGATTTCAGGCATCTCTGTGCTTTGAGCAGGAGGTTGCACTTGTGTCCTCCTGAGACCCATTGCAGCGACTTTATGGTATTACAAACGAAGCTCTCTCAAATACCTGATAGGTATTAGACATACAACCCTGTCCCCCTCGACTGAATCCATTCTTAACTGTTGCTTTGAATATTCTGTCTTTCTTTAGGGGACACCATTATTTTCATTTCAAAAAAACTGAAACAGAATTTCTGGTGAGCAAGGTGACTGAAAGAGTGGAGAGTTCCATTTGCAGGGCCTGTAGAAAGTAGTGCTCAGAGGCAGGAAAACAAAGATAAAAAGAAAATGGGAAAGTAGAAAGAATGGGGTGTATAAAGACTTTTTGCAAGTTATTTGGGACAAATAGGTTGATGAATGTTAGATTTATCTTGCTGTCAAAACACTTCTCATTTTCATCTATTTTATTGAATTAAAGTGAAAATTGAAGCGTAGTCCCCACCAACCCCGTTCTTATCTTTATAGAAAATTACCTTGTTGCCTTTGAAAACAATATTCAGTTAGACAGCTTTAATGGGCTTTTATAACCAAGCAAAATTTACTCTGATAAGATAAGTCACTAGTGGATGGAAATTATTAAAAAATATTAGGGCTGTTAGCTACTAATTTAAATGCTTTGCTCTAAATGGAGATGTTTGACGAGGAACTTGGATAGGATTTCTTCAAAAATGATTCTTTGTATACTGTAACTTCTGCTTATATTGTGATTGATCTAAAGGGGCCTAGTTATGATCCTGGTGTACTGGCACTACACACAAAGAAAAGCAAAGAAAAATATGCTTCAGAACAGCATTGAAATTTCACCCGGTAGATGCAAACTCAAGGAGAACACAAAAATGTTGTAATTAGCACAATAACCAGTAGATGTAACCCCCCAGTCTGAAACAGTTAATGGTGTTTTGCACATATTGCTATAGTGATGAAGTGCAAGGAGAAGTTATTGAAGTAGTTTTGTATTTTTTTGGGTTTTCTGCTCAAGAGACAACTGAGGAGAAAGGGCTAGAGCCACTTGGACTTTTAAAATTCGTGATTTCCTTTTTCAGTGAAGAGATGTCCTCTTCCTAGCACAGGTAACAGAGTCCTTAACTCACAACTGCTCTTAACCCCAACACTCAATCTGTACGAGGTGTAAAGATACATTCTCAGCCTGCCTCTGTCTCTGCTGAGGAACAAAAACCATGCTTACAACAGAAGCAGGGTTCAAAATAGGAGTGTGGTCCATTTGGAATGAAATAGCTTCTGCAGCTGTGGTCATCCAGAAATCTTTAGAGGTGCTTATACTGACATTAGACCTCATATGGCTTTTTGATTTTTTTCTTGGTAGGATTCTGAATAATATTTTCCTTTATAGCTGTGGGATGTGTGTTGTTTATTTTCTTCCTTTTCCCCTTGTATTACTTTTGAAAGGAAAGAATTTTCTAGTTCTTGGTATCACAGTGGACAATGAAAGTATAAGGATCTGAGCTTCTGAAAGATTAGTGGTTTCAGAGGTGACCTGCTAATATTTAGAGAAGCGTTTAAGTAAGATCAGCTCAGGTGAACAGAACTTATACACTTCATGTCCCAAGCGATAACATGATAAAATTACATGATATTTTACATTTCTCTAGTTCTTTCCATACTTAAAATCAAGTAATGCAGTCTGTGAAAATTTTTGAAAGATTTGTCATTGTTATAGGTAAAAAGTATTTAAAAACTATCTCCTGGAAAAGAAATGGCAGCTGTGTTTTCTCCTGAATAGTTTAATTCTGTCATTATTTGATATGTTTTCAACTAGCTGACGTGATAAACTTCATGGAATTCCAGTTTTGTGGCTTCCATTTTTGTTCTCTGTTAAAGTCAAAGCTGCTTTTTCATTTCACAAATTGGATGAAATAGAAACCCAGACACAAATGCACTGCTTCATTTAGGCAAGCAAAGGATAATACAAGTGTGGCAAAAGCTGTCTTTCTGAAGTAGATTTGGTACTTCTCAGCTCTGCCATGGGAAGTCATGGCAGTTAAGTTGTGTAGCCTTAAGGCTTTAGTAAATAAAAGTCCTTGAGGACTGTTGGCTGGCACAGACATGTGGGAACAATCATCTTGGTTTCGAGTTGTTGCAGGGAGGAATTGCAGTTTGCACAGAGAGCCATGAAAACAGTGGCCTGATGCTTAAAAAGGAGCTGGGCTAAACAGCTACCGTGCATGATAGCACCTAGTTAAAAAGGATATATTAATGTCCTTGGAGCAAAAAATTTTTAAAGATATATAGTTAATGAGATGGCTCTGAATTGAATTCAATTAAAGCGCAAAATGCTCTCAAATGCAGAATGCTAATTAACATTGGCTGGACTGGACTAAGTAAAAAGTGCTCGTAACAAAGATATAAAATAATCTGTCTCCTTTGAAAAGTATTCTTTTTAGATCTTAAATCATGGAAGTGGTTAATGGTGTTAGTAAACTTTTCAGTTAGATGACTGTGCCACAGTTCTCCATTTGTTTGATTCTTTGATTCTTGCCTTTGATTATTTAAAATATGGCATTATAACTTAGCTCTTCAAACAAATCCTTCACTTTTGCCTTTCCTACAGGAACACACACTTTCTCCCTGCTAACATTAAATTATTTCTATGCAATAAAATTTGTAATGCACCAATATTTTTAAAAGAAATAGTAGAATTAAGTGACATTAAATAACTTGAATCTGTATAATTGCCTTTAGTTATTATTGAGTTGCTTCCTCTGTGCTTCTCCCTTGAATGTGCTCTCTTTCTCGCACAGAAGATTAATTTACTCATGTGATTTTCACTATTAATTTCCATATTTTTGAGAAGGAATCGTGTGGTGTGAAAAGTGGTGACAGTACCAAAGTTTTATGATGTCATTACAGACACCATGTATGGGGGTTTTCTTGCTCTTTTATGATCATACTTTTCCTACCTGTGCTCATTCTACCAGCTGTAGTTGGTTAAAGGCTGCAAATGCATCCTGATGAATTTCCCCTGTAAACTCTTTGCCTCAGATCTGTCTGTTTTTGAAGTTCTTATTCCCAATAACTGGGAATGTTTCTAGTTTTACAGAAGAAACTGTGTAAGCAGTACCATGCTAGACAAAATGAAAGTTTTCAAAAGTAGAAAAAAAATTTGGTTTAAAAATGCAAATATTTCTGATACATTTGAAGCAATAAGTTACAAAACAAGGAAATAAGAGGACATTTTTGCCCAGCATTGAGAATAAGCTAAATCTAGAGAGGACAATGAGGCATTCTACAAAATCAGCAGGAAATGAGTGAAAAAGGAGCGTGAAATTGTGGAGGGGGGTTGTAGAAGATGCTGTTACGTAAGAGCACTGGGACAGGAACATCTGTACTCATGTGTAGAGCTCCTTAAACATTGTCTGAATCAGTGGAGTTCTGCTACAGTTTGTGTTGGAAATGTGTCTAAGTATTGTAAAACTAAGACCTAACAAGATAAAATGTGAGTTACAAGTCAGGTATTTAGAGTTTTGATAATGTTAGTACTTGTGTCAAGTTGGATTGAGAAGTAGATCAGAAGATGGAATAAAATGGATAAGGATGCTTTAGTTTCTGTTTCTGTAGTGATCATTTGTCTGCCTATTTTAACATAAGAGATCAGACTGGATTTGTAGAGGTAAATCTTCATTCTGACATTTTGTAACGTGTAGTGTTGGTTCCCCCTCCCCCCCCGTCAGTGATAATTTTCCTTTAAAGAAGGTTGATTTTGTAGATTTTCATAAAGGGCTTGTGAACCGCTATTGCCTTTGCTCGATACCCTTTTTCTTCTGTCTTTCAGTGGAAATAAGTTTGACACAAGCAAGGTGCATGTCAGGTACTGTTAGCAGGGCCGGCTGGAAATAGGCTGGAACGATTCTGCAAGTGCTGCTTTTATGAGGACTCTTCTTTCTCGTGTCCTTTTGCTTTTGTTTTTCAAATTCTTCCTCAGGTCAAACAAGCACAACAGCTGTTTCTTATCTATGAAGACTGCTTTCTTCCAGCTGCCCTGTGCTGTGAGAGCAGGCACAAGATCAGTACAGGGTGGGAAAGACTGAGGAGTGTGTAAATAAAAACAGTTCGGGTTCACATTCACTGCATGCTTATTTTCCCCTTTAAACTGTTTAAACTGTTGACGTTCCAAGAAAATACTTAAAATACTTTCCATTAGTTAATTGCTTTTACACTGTATCACTTACTCATTGTTCTGAACATTGTTGGAGCAACATTAAATTGGATTCCGGAATAGATTATAGTATTCATAAATACTGTAGAGTCTTCTCTATCCCTAATAGAAATTAAAATCAGTATCTATTATATCTGCCTATTTCTATATATTCCTAATCTTTTGCATAAGTAATATTGTCCTGTTTTACAAATATAGGTACTGTTTGTGGTTGACTTTAAAACATTTTTGTAGCAAGATCAGAGAAAGTGACTTTCTATTCCAAAATATTTAGTGTTTCAGTTGTAAATTTGGAGGAACATTGTCACTGTATGGAGGACACTAATGTTGCCTTAAAACTTAGGAGAAATAATAAAATTAGAAGACAATTGTCAGTAACAATTGCTACCAATAGCAATAGGAATTGCCAAGATTCTTTTTTCTTTGCTTTCTGCAAGAAGCGTTCCTGATGCCTGTGTGCCATAGCCAGTGTAACAGAAGTGATTCTTTGGTCAGTGGCTTGCATGGACGATGGATTACTGCTGGGAAGACTTGCACTGGAGGCTCATCTTTCACCTTTCAATTTAGATAAATAGCAAAATCATGTCAAAATAAGCAGAGTCCTTACTGGGCAAGGCAGGAGGAAAGTGTGTAGAGGAAAGTGTGCTCAGTTATATTGGCGCTCCAGGTTGCACTTCTCTGATCTTTTACATGTTTTGGAACCCTAAAACATAACATAGTGCACAGTTGTTAATGGACTCTATGCTACATTGAATTTCAAACAGAACATGTATTTGTGTGTCATGGTTCCACATTCTTTTCTGTCTTTGAATATTTATAGCTAAATTCTCGGCTTCATGTCAGGAGCAAGAAGGTTCCTGAGATGAGAAAGTGTGGGAATAAAAGATGGAAATCTTAATTCTCCTCAGTACCTAGTCAGTTCCACATTATTTGAGTTACAATAAAGTAGTCTTTTCTTTTATTATTAATTTGATTTTTTAGTCAAGTATAAATTTTATTTCACTCTATCAGCCAAAAAAATTCCATTTTCTTCATTAATGGGTACAGGTAATTACTGGGATATTTCATTGTGGAGCTGTTTAATCTTTCTGTATATCTGATATAAGAGAAAATCGGTTTTCCCTAACTAAATAATATATTTATTTTTATTTTAGGCCAGTTTTCTCTTTCTGGTGACTCAGGTGCTGGTTGACCTTTCAAAAGAAGCATTGGTTTGGTTCCTGGTTTATTTTGAAATGTTGCCAGAAACTGGGGGGAAGGGGAGAAGGGGAAGAGAAATTGCCTTTATTTTATCCCATTTTAGGATTTTATGCATGATTTCATAACATTGTGGTAAATACAATAGTACATATTTAATACAGCTTGTAGGTTTATGCTTGCAACAGACTGGAAACAATTGACAGTACTTTTCTTAAGCATAACCAAAAGCATAATGAAGTTTATCCTGCCAAGTGTCAGGCCACAAATAAAGATGGGCACATGTGTGGTCAACCTGCCCTCCATTTCTAGGAAAAGTGCCATTGGACCAAATAAACTCATTTTAAATCAGGCACGAAATCTTTGCCAGACTTGGCCTAGACTCGTGTGTGTTGGTGACTCGTGGCTCTGCCCAGCCCTGCAGCTGAGTTGGCTTCTGAGCTTCTCTGCACTGATGTGCCAGTGGCCTCTGTTATCTTTTTCTCTTCCAGGGTGATTCTGTGTTCCAGCAGTCTGGCAGCAGGCCCTGCTCTACTTTGTGTCATTTTCTGTCAAAAATTTTGAAGCAGTCTGTCACATACCTAGTGAGAGGATATGCTTAAATGATGTATGTTTTTCCTGGACAAAGAATGCTTTCAGGAATTCTTCAAATAGAGGAGAAGGTTTTCCTACCATGCATTTTTATAAATGATCAATTTTGTATCACCAAAATCAGCTTTTGTACTTCTCTAATCATGAAGCTAAATAAACAGGAATGACACGGAGGGTGGGAGCAGGCACAAGTGTCCTGGAGGAATAGGGAGACCTTCTCTGAGCATCAGGTTTAGGGTTAAGAAAGACAAAGCCTATCTGGGCTTGAATATAGCAAGAGATGAGAAGGGCAACAAGAAAGGTTTCTACAGGCATAGCAAGAGCAGAAGACTAAGGGAAATACGGGGTCACTGATGGATGGAATCTGATCCTAAAGGAGATGGAGACAGTCAAGGTACTGAATGCCTTCTTCACCTTGATAGCTACTGGGAAGACCAACCTTCAGCAATCCCTCTGAAGGGATTTCAGTTCTCTGAAACCGCTACAGAAGTCCAGTGCCAGGTAAACTTATCCTTGATGGAGGAGGATCAGCTCAGGGGGTATTTAAAGAAACCAGACACATACAAGTCCCTTGGCCTTGCTGGAAGGCACCTGCAAGTGCTGATGGCATTGTGTCAGTTACCTGTGGAAAATGATGGGAATTGGGAGAGGTTTCTGAGAACTGGGAGAAAGCCAATGTCTTAGAAAAGGCAAGAAGGAGGATCCAGGGAACTACATTGATTACACTGATCCCTGGAAAGGTCATAATGAAGAAGGAATAATCCTGGAAGCTATTTCCAGATGTATGACAGAAAAGAAGGTGATTTGTAGTAACTAGCATGGATTTATGGATTTCTGGGTAAATTCTCCCCAAGAAAAAAATGTATTTTTGATGGGTTGCTGATAGTTTGATTTGAAATCTGATTATCTTCCCTTTTTTGTGTTGCATTGGATAATTCTTAAGCATTTTTTGTTACAGTGTTTCTCTTTTGCAGTTACTGGCAGACTCTCTTTTTAAATAATTCATTTCTGTAGTGGTTCTAATGGTTTTTAGGCAAGTAGAAACCTTGAAAGATCATCTTAGTTCAACTTCATTGTGTAAAGGATGGTTAAAGCACAGGTACATAACAAATTCTCACCACTTGCCTCATGAACAAAGTTACAGGACAGCTGGAATTTTGGGACCTTCTAACTCTCTCTGATGTGTGCATTTCATACTCAGTCCACCCAGCTGCTGTGTGCCCATCTCTGTGCCCATGGGGAAATCCTCAGGGAGGGTTGGGCTGCAGGTACTTCCCAGGGTGGTGTCAGGCTTGGTGCCACCATACCTGGGTGTAGTGCAGAGGAACAGGAGACTGATGCAGATACATGATGGAATCGTGTCTCTTGGGAGGGGCTGTAGAGGTTATCTGGCCCAAACTTCTGATCTAAGTAGGTTTTAGTTATTGCAGGTTGCTCAGGACAGCATCCAGACAAGTTTTGGATACCTCAGTCACGGATTTTCCATAATCTATTTAGACACCTGTTTCAGTAGTTGACCAAGCTTGAGGTAAAAAAAAACCCAAACAAGCAAGGGTTTTCCTTATGTCAGGGTGGAATTCCCATGTTCCGCTTGTCTCATCCCTGCCCGGTGCTCCCTTGAGAAGAGCCTGGCCCTGTCTTCTCATGCCCTTCCACTCAGTAATAATTGAAGACAGCACTGAGATCTCGTTGTGGCTTTTTTGTCAGGGTGCCCAGACCTGGTGCTCAGCCTCTGCAGGTACATTCTGTGTGTCAGTTCCCGACCATCCAGGTGGGGCCTTCAGCTGGACTCATACCAAGTCTGAGCTGAGCTCTGAGTGTGTTCCAGAGACTGGCTCCACATCCCCAAGGCATGTGCTGCCTGTTCCAGTTAGCTGGCTTTGTTTCCTGCTGGCTTAGCTATTGTTGTGAGGAATTTTGTGTTGTGGTGCATAACCAAAAGAAGCATTTCTAAAACATGAGTTTGGAGTGGCAATGTGTTATTAATTCCAACAGTTATTATTAGTCATACGTAAGTCCAAGAACTATTATCCACTTACTGTTCTAAGAGAAACAGTTTGATGAAAAGCTTATCTTAATATTTGATGTGGTATATAACAGTTCAGTGTATTTAAAAATAACCCCAACATAATAGTCAATAAAAATAGAACCTTTCCTATCCAACAAAAATCTGTGTGTCAACTTTAGAACAAATATAACTGGGGAAATTATCTTATTTTTCTCCAAAAAGATAAAAGTAGTTTTTATGATTTGAAGATGAGGGTATGTTTTTTCAAGCTCTTTCTTGGTCAGTTGCAGGATTACTGTTAGATGGATTTTCTTGATCCTTTTGTATTTTCCTCATTTGCTTCTGTTGGAACAGTGAGCAAATGGTTTTGGTGAGCAGCTGCTCAAAGAGAACATGCAAAGAAGCTGTGTCAACAGTTTAAGTTAATCTGATAGCACCTGCTCTCACCTGGTTTCACCTCTTTATGGAGGAGAAAGAGATCCAGGGCAGGGTGATGTGATTCTCTGCTTCCATCTCCAGTTACTGCACTGAACCCCATAACCATCTCAAAGGGAACAGGAATAAAGGCATACTTTAAAGTTCAGGGCCTCTCTTTATTTATTTCATTATTTTTGAGCTGGCTGAAAAGTGTGTGCAGTCACATGCACGTGGGGGTTGGCCAAATGGGTAAGAATCAAACACAGATTTCAGATCTGTAACGTTGCATCTTGCCCATCTAGGAGAGACTTCTTGCATGGTTGTTATAGTTTCATAGGTTTAAAATGTAGTGGCAATAGTTAGTGCAAAATTTAAAAATATAAACAATCATCATTTAAAATGTCAAATGCAGCAGCTGAGAGAGAATTCAGGATGGCAGCTGTGATGTGCCATGTTGATAAATCAAAATAATAAATTCAAAACATATGATCTCAGTAATGTAATCCAGATTAGGTATTAGAGGGTAACAGTTGTGCGTTTTCAGTGCTAGAAGTTTGCTTTGCCTTTGACCCTGTGCCTTGATGTGCACCAAAGGTACAGTGTTGCTGTATTGGGATGAGTCATCTTTGTGCTCAAGTGGTATTACCAAGCTAATTTTCTATTCAAATGACACATAGGAGTTTGATTTCTAGTGTAAAGCTATAAATATGCTTATTCTGTAAGAATTATATTTTCTTTTCTTGCATAAGATGCAGAGGGGACTTTAAGGTATTGAAATTTGAGTGTGGGGGAGGTACTTGCCGTGGTAAAGTCTTAAAGTGAGTGTGAGAGCATTTTTACGCAAGTGATGAGAACCTCCTGGACATGATTGATTTAAATTAGCTTGATTGGTTTTTATCATTTGCAGCTGCACTATTTAGCATAAAAATGCAAAACATCCAAAAATCATTTGCCTTGCAGTGTAGTAGAAAGATGGTTTTAGTTAGTTTTTAAGATGTTTCAAATGTTTATTCTACACAGATTCTCTGAGAATGGATCCAGAACATATCCAGTTACGGAGAATTAGTATAGATATTGTAAACATTGAGAAAATTAATTAAGGAAAACATGCTGCTTTATGAATCACGTATTTAGGATTTTGGATTTTTATTTTCCTTTAACTGTTTTAGTAAGTTAAACAGTTCTGAGATTATTGTAGTGTCATAATCAGGCACCTGCCATTAAAAACTAAAAGAGAACGACTGGAACTTTGTGTGATGTACAATTGTCTGACTTGCTCTCTCAAGCAGTGTCATGCTTGAGAGAAATCCTAAATATTTCTAAATAAGACAAGAAAGTTTTAGACCAGTGTGGAGGATTGCGACCCAGTGTTGAAAACTTGATCAGGGGAAGGCTGCTACTGTTTCTTAAAGGCTGTATTCTGTACACTGAATTTTGATATATGATGTACATTTTCCTTTTTGTAGAACTGTGCTTGCAAACTCATGATCCTGTCTTTGTTTCAAAGTTTCCTCTTTTTAAGTGGCTTAATGATTTTTATAGCATGTGACATTAAGGCTAATTAAGTGCATCTTTGTATTTCTTGGATGCTTAATGTTGTCTGATTCACAGGAAAAATATGAATATCGAAAACTTGCATAATTTACTATTATTAATTGTAACCAGCAATTATGCTGAAGAAGAGCCCTTATTCATACGTGAAATAATAGATTATGTTAAAGAGTGAGATTACCTGAAGTCAATCTTTTGTACACTTTTAGATGGTTTTGATACAGGATGCCTGTGTTAAGGTCAAAGCCTTTTATTATTCCTTAGATTCATTTAGTCTTACATGTTCCTAGCATAATGGTTCCAATTTAGATCTTTAGACAGATACTTGGAATTAATATGTAGAAAATGGAAAACCATCCAATTAAGAGCATAATTAATGGTATAATTTCAGTGGTGGAAAAAATGAAATGTTTGTACATATGTGTATATAAAATTTATAAATTTATACATATATGTAAAGACATCAAAAGAAAGTGTGGAGACTGTTTTATTTTATCCCTGTGCTATCAGTATCATACTTGGCTGACATTCAAAATCACATCTATATACACAATTCAGTAAATAAGTTTTTTACTCCTCTGTTAGGCCTTGCAATCCAGTACAGAGATGAATGAGGGTAGAAGGTTGTATTTCTTCTTGCATACATAATACAAGGGTTTAGAAAGTTTCAGTTACAGAGGCACTTAAACTCCCCTGTTTTTTGTAAAGTGAGGTAGAAATCAAAGAGGCTAATACACCTCTGTATTCAAGGATATGCTTTTGTATTCCACTGTTAAGGTAGATGTAAACTTAATAAATTCATTAAATTGGACATAGTTGCTGTTATTTGCCAGCTACCCGCTCTTCACTTCTTAGAAAACATCCTTACTAAAAGGGTACTTGGAAACTGAATTCTTTAACACAGCTTGGCAGCTGCAGGAAGAAATATTAACACTTCTTTCACATGTCTTTTGTAACTTACTGTTTAGAAAGGTGAGGGTTTTCTGGGGGCTTGTTTTTGCTTTTGTTTTTTTGCTTTGCTTCCACTTGACAGATGGTACTGTGCTACTCTCGTAGGTTGATAAATACAATTAACTTTGCATAGTGCAGGATCCTATGTAGTTAATCTGCGCTAAACTTTACATTAAGATTCCTTTTGTGTGCTGGCATTGTCCTGTTTCTTGAAATGTATCTTTATTTTCTCAATCTTTTGAGGAGATTGAAAAAAGGAGCAGAATTTCACCCATGTGCAGAATTATCCATGTCTGGGAAAAAGATTACTTTCAGAATGCTTTCCAGGAAAAGAAAAACAGATGAGGAATAGTACTTGCTTTATTTATTTATTTACTCTTAGATTTTTCTTAAAGGGCAGATTTATAAGGCTTCTTGTTAATGTCAGCTGTCAGAGATTGGGGAATGAATTTTCATACTCAGGTTTCATTTCTATGACTAGTAAATCTGATTCCATGTAGCCTCTCCTTCTGTGTTAAATTATTTATACCCTGATTTTTTTAGCAGTAATATTTGTTTATACATGAATATGCATAGACATCTCTATATATGCACAGAATATTTAGATATAGACTCAAAAGAATATACTCAAAATATATATACTATATACACAAAAAAGAATGTTAAGAATGATTAAATAGTAAATTTTTTAAACAAATGAATGTTTCTTCCATGTTTTCTATAGCACATTAGCCACATCATTTCCACCATTGTTTGTATCTTTATATTTAAGGATAACCTTTGTTGAAAGGGTTGAAATCCTAGAGGGTTCAATCCTAGAAGTATTTCAAAGACATACTTTCAAGTCCAGAAACTTTCAACCGAAGTCTTTTGAGCATAACCAATTGAAAAAGCAGGAATTCTGGTGATATTTTTGGAACAAAATCCAAAGTTTGCAACTTCATTGGTAACATAGGATTTCGAACAGAATTTTACCACTCCCATTCCCGGACAGGATAGCAAGCTTGAGACAAATAGTGAAAATCCATTCATGTCTAAAATAAAAACATACCTCATTCTGACTATCCCCCTTTGGATTTGCTGTAAAAGATTATTTCTCTGGTGTAGAAAAAAAAACCTTTTCATTTTTACAGAGCCACTGTACATCCATTTTGGTTATGAATTCAGCTAAATTAGGCTAAAGCAGTATCTTTTTTTGATAAGACTGCTGATCTTTAAACAACAAATGTACATAATATCTAATTTAGCTGAATCTTAGGAGGGCTTTCCATGCTGTATCATATCCAGGTGTTTAAAGTGGGACATGCTTCAGTCCAAGAATGGTAGAAGTGGTGAAATATTGGCTAATAGAGGAGCAGTGCAGCAGGAAAAGGAAAGACCAGGTTGGGGAAAAATATTGGTGAAACACCTCAAGACCTGATATTCAGTGATCTTGATTTCATATTTTCATTGCTCAGCTTGCCAGAATTTGGAAGCACACGCCTGGAGACACAGAGATTGGAGTCATTGGTGAGAATCCTAAATTCTGAAGAGAGAAAAGTGGATGATATATGTTAGTACAAAACCCAGGAATATGCCCCTGAGGACAAAAAACTCGAACTTTGTAGTGTAAAGGTTTAGGTGAAGGCACTAGTAGTGTGTTAGGGGATTGCTGTTAATCACCAATAAAATGTGGCTGTGGAAAATCTGATACTAGAATGTATCAGGAGAGAGATTTCTCTTACAGAAATTGGGGAATATTTTTATGTACTCTGTGAGAGTACATCTGAGATGCAGTCATCCAGGTTCAAGAAAGATGAATTCCAGATAGCGGAGATGAAGAGGAAGGTTACAGGGATGATCAGGAAAATAAAATAACCTTCTTATGATGCGAAAAAGGCTCAAATCTATCATTGGTTTGTGGTTTCATTTGCAGGAATCATCGCAGCCAATTCATTTTGCTTATCACTGTTGTGAACTGGTGACATTCCTCTTTTAGCTATGATATATTGGCTAAGGAATAGTAATTTCCAACTCAGGGATGAGCAAGTTTTTAAACAACTTCGATTGTTTACATGAGGTAATCTGACTGGACTATAAAATACTTTTTTAAAAAAAAATCTTGATTTTACCAAGGTAGACTAATCAATCTGTGCTCAGAATCTTGTAGTTTAAATGTTATTTGATAACTTACTATTACTTACATGTCATACTCTGGTGTGTAAACATTTTGAGTTTGTTTTGCTCACAGAAATATGTAGAAGGTTTCTTTCTCCTTCCCTGTTAAAAAAATGGAATCTATTTGCCTTTACATGAGAATTTTGTTCATGCTTTTCTCACACTGACTTTTTAGAGGAAACCAAATGAAGGAAAGGTTTCATTCTGAAAGAAATATTTTGAAAGTCCATTTTTAAAAAAAAATTTTTTTGGCTCAGCTGACCTATTGCTTCAAGCTTTCAAATATGGGAAACTTTTCACAGGCTACCTGAATAGGAGTACATTGCACTTTCTGGGGGCATTGATGAGATTTTTGCATGATCTTTATCATAATACTAACAGAAATTGGTCTGGACAGTATCTGCTCTGTGGATGCTGCACATCACATTGCAGGTTTCCTTCCAACCTACTACTGTAAAGTATAATAGCAGTTCTTTATTGTCTATCAGAAGTCTTGAAAATACTTCACAAGTTTCAATGGGACAACTATCATTATGGGACTGTGGATCTGTCCTTGGGAATCTTTGGAAGAGATCTTGCTACTAAAGGTCTTTCCAGAAATTGCTCAAGTTTCCTGCTGTCCTGATTCTACACTTCATTAGAGTATCTGTCTTTTTGGGGCCTTTGTGGCATGGTGCTCCTCTTTTTTGTGTAAAAACACTTCAACACTGTTTTAACAAAATGTTGTTTTCTTGTGGCTAAATAGTTCCCTCACTTCCCCACTGATTGTTTCTGTTTCTTCATTATGATTATAATAGTTATATTTCTCCAGCATATATTTCCTTTTAGCAGATAGTACATTGGATCAAGTATACAAAAAAAAGTCTCTGCAGGATTTATAGGGTCTTGGAAATTAGTTAAGAGATCTGTGGGTTCAAGACTTTCCTGTGAAGAGCCAGAGCTGGCCTGTGTTCAGCTCAGTTGAGGACACTCTATTCATTTAGTCCCCGTGTCTTGGCCGTCACTGTTGGTTCTTGGAGGTTGCATGGCTCTTTCTCTGAAAGTAGTTTTTGAGAGTTACTTCACTGCTGATTCTTTTCCTGAAAGCATCCCTTAAATATTTGACAGTGTAAGACCATTTCTGTGGTAGGGTTTGTTTTTGTATCTGACTTTCCATGGCTTGTTTAGTGTCAATGCTGTGAGGAAAGCAGCACTTATCAGTTTTGCTTTATCTTGCTCATGCAGATGCTGTTCTGTCCTGAGAAACTGAGTATGTCCCAGATGGAATATAATTGTGGTAAACTAGTAAACCTATAGCTTCCAGATGAATAATAAATAAATGCAAGATCAGATCTTGACATGTCTCTGACTTGCTGCTAGATGATCTGGCAGACTGGATCCAGTAAAAATATTTGGCAAGGTAATCTCTGTTAGAAAGTTAGGCAGCCTGCAACTGAAACTTGTCTGATTTCATTCCTGCATAACTTTTTATTTTTAATTTACCATTTAACCTCTCTTATAATCACTGTATTTATAAAAGGAATGAAATTGTTGGGTTTATTTCCGTAGTTCCAATCTCATGCATTGTTTTGCAGTATTGTTTGGGTCTCATTACTCACCTTAAACTTTTCAAACGCTTAAAATATGAGGCGAAGGTCTATAATTCCTGTGATTATTGAAGTCCTTTAGAGTAAAATGCCTTCTCCAGTTCTACCTAAAATGCCTAAAAAATGTTGCTGCAAAGGTGACATAAATAAGGAGTTACTAGTTTGGAATCTGAAACAGTCCTTTTAGTCTTTTGACACGCTTCATCTTTAGGAGCCTCTCATGATCTAAGTAGCCCTTCCTTGTCTGGAATTCTTATCACAAGCCAGCACAATCTCTGGAAACTGATTTGGAAGTCTGTTCCCAGCATAAAGAAGCAAATATATTTGCAGTGTCTAAGATAGCCAGAACAGTTGCACTTTTGTTTCAGTAGGAGCAGTCTGCTTTTTGGTTGAGGTGCTTTGTATTAAAAAAATATCAAGCCTTGCCATTTTCAGCTGATGGGCCGTCTACTATCTGTAAGAAATCTGTGAATAATGACTTACAGAAATAAATTAATATATGTCATACAGCATTTCACAGAGCAATTTCTTAAAGGGCTTGGATTATCCCTGAACATCATCTTGCTCACATAGGCAGGGGGAATAAGCAAGAGGGTTGCCTTGCCTTGCATGGCTCGAAAGCCAGAGCCAGTGGGAAAGTTCTGAGTTCTAGAAGGGCCCAGAGGACTGAAGGTTTGGCTTGAGGACGTGTCATGGAGTGAAGCAGACTTGTAACTCTTCCTGGTAGTCAAGGATGTTATCAAACCAGCTGATGTTTCCTGTTGTCTAGGAGATGATGGAGCCTGGCTTCTTGAGAGAGAGAGAGGACTTCACTCTCATCTTTTGTATTTGGAAAGTTTTAGAGGTGAATTTTTAATTGGAGTGATTACAAGTTGTTTGAAGCTTATTCACTCTCATGAAAAATACAGCAGTTTTCAGAGAAAATGCTGTAACCTGGTTTCTGGAAGAATGTGAGCAGGAGAGATACAAGAGCCAAAGTGGCATATTTCATGGAGAAAATGCTGTATTGTGTTTAAACTAAGCAATATATGTTTAGCGTAATGTTTTAACCTTCTTCTCTGTTTGCCATGTTTTTATGAATAAATGACAAATAATCCCAAGCTATTTGATGTCACTCCCTTTGTGAGCTGCCTGTGGATTCTGGAAGATAAGTTCGTAGTCGAGCTGATGGCAGCTGGACCTGCTGCTGTAGGAATGTCTGATTATCAAGAAGGTGACACAAACAGGTGCTGCAGTTTCACAACAGGGTGAATCATAAGATTCTCCTCTGTGAGATGTGTCTCACTCAAAAGATGTGACATTGAGAGGTCAAGGATACAGCTCATCCCTACAAGCACAACGCAGGCTCTCTAGCTCAGCTGGAGACAGGTTTTACCTACAGGCGCCTCCTTGATTCTGAGGAGGTTACAAACATAAGTGTGCTTTTTGAAAATCACACGTGCACTGCTGTGTCAACTATTTGTAATTACTGAATCCTACTGTAAGAAAAATTAAACTGAGAAACAAAGTGCATGTAAAAATTCTATTTTTACCATGTATAAAGCTAATGGGTATTTACTGATGATTCTTTCATGGAATTCTGCACTGTTTTTTTCATGAAGCAGTTAAACACATTGGCTTGACTTTGAAAAAGAACACTATAACCTTCTAATTAACTTTCTATTAATCTGTTACAGTAGAATAAAATTTGAATGTTATTGAAGACAGAAATTTCAAAAGTTAAAAGCTTCCAAGATTGATAGTTTTGTAAATTGGTTTTAAGTATTTTGAATTTATAACTATCATTATGTTGCTAAAACATTGGCTCTGGAATGACTGACTTCCTTTTGCTGTAATTCAAAAGTATTATGATAGCTATAGTTTTATAGTGAGCATAAAAATCAGTGAGGTAAGTTCAGTGAGGTAAGGTTGGTGTTGGAAGTTTTATTAACAAAAACTATAAGTATTAGCACATGAGTTACAGTTCCCATGTGTTTTCCAAAATTTTCTGGAACTAAACTGAATATTAAATTCTGAACTTTGGACTAGCTGCCTTTAAACTGCGTAATTTTAGCGGTAAGAATAGGCAAAGATATAAATTAGAATAAAATAGCTGGTAGGCAGTTGGCTGCATTGATAAGCTGCACCGACCAGAATTCCTTGTGGCATATGATGTTCCACAAGGACAACCTTGGTACTGCCTGAAGGAACCATTAACATCTTGTTTACAATCTCTGGTTCAGCTGAAACCTTTTCTGGTACAGTTTGACCAATTTTGACCAATTGACCAGTCAGTTTACCAATTTGCTCTTTTAAAGAGCAGCATGATCTGCACTGGTGGATAAAAAGATTGTAAGCAAAATCAAGACTGGTTAGTAGAGCTGGTGGCTGCCGAAGCTGTTGGGGATAGAGGCTGGGAAGTTTATGAAAACTGTAGGTGTCATCTTCAAGGATTGAGTAAGTGATTTTGAGGTGTTACAGCACTGGGTGCTTCTCCTGCCCTGGTGTGGAAGGACTGAAAGAGCTCGTGGCAGGGATTCTGTCAGGGAAGTGGCACGAGTTTGTTTTCCTGATGTGAGCAGCCAACGCTGTCCTGCGTTTGCAAAACATCTCCTGTTGCTCACTGTCTGTTTCCGTGGACTACAAAGTACTCACCTGCTTTAAACACCTCTCCTTGCGTCGGTTCTTAAATAATGAAGTCGTGGAAATAAAACAGTGAACTAGATTATGCTTTAAAGAATATAAAGCCTATAAACTATCAGCTGAATTAAAATGTGACCTAGAGCAACCATAATACTCAGAGTAGTAGAGGGGTGAGAATGTTGTTTGAAATAATGCTTGAAAGTGTAATTTTCCTCTGTGAAGTGAAAAAGCTAGCTAACTTACTAGAGTTTCAATTTGGAACAGAGTGTAAAGGATATTAATTGTACAAAATTCAGGTGTCTGCAGCTTCAAAATGTTCTGCCTTTTCTGCCTTGAATTTTACATACATCAGACGTTTTTGATAGAAATGAATGTATGGCTTACCGGGTACAGCTGTTGCTTTGAAAAAGATAGTATTTATCACATCAGACTGAAAAATGAGGGGCAAATATGATGGGAGAATAGTTTTCATTATATTTTCTTACTTTAGAATAGGGGGTTTTTTGGGCTTTTGTTTTGGTTTTAAGTGGCTCTGAAGTGGAGAGTACAGTTGGGACACACGATATCCTTTCTATACTTGTAGTTCAGTTCTCATATTTGCAAAAGGGCCCGTGTGAGAATATGCTCTCTGTACTAATAATTCAGTATTTCTGAATGGAAAATTGGAGTGACAGCTCTTTTCTTCTTGGTTTAAATTGGTTTTCCTAGTAACAGCTTAGAATTTCCCCACATATATGTGGATGCATAAATACAGGCACTACGATCTTTAATAGAAATTTGGGGGGTTTTTTAACTGAGGTCTTTCCTCAAAAGATGGCTGCATAATACACACTGAGAGAGCAAATAATAGCCCAGAAAATGTCAACAGGCCTGTGGAGCCTGTAGTGGTCATGAGGAAGGGAGAGAATGATGGTACAGAAGGGGAGGAGCTGGACTCTTGGGCACAGTGGTAAATATTGGCTGCAGTGTGTGCTGGAACAAAGGTGGCCCAGGAGGGGAATTAACAATGGGTTACAGTTTTTTGTCATCCCCCAGCTGTGGTACTACAGCACACTTAGGACTTCAGTAGGACCTTCAGGTTTAGTATAAAAAAAAACCAGTCAAACATTTGCTTTAAATGTATCTATTTATGATGGTAAAGTAAATAATTCTTAACAGTGAAACACAGTAGTGCTGCTTCATGTTTTACTTCCCCATGGAGCTCCACAGCAATAAACCACTTTCATAAACGATATATGTAATATGGCATCTAAGTTAAACAGTTAACAGTAAGGAGCTTCAAGGAATAGACGTCACTCCTGAAGCTGGTCATGAGTGGCAGGTGATGACATGAAGATTAATAAAGTTCGACTTTGAATTTGGCAATTTTTGCCACTTACATGAACTCTTTTTTTCCAAAAGTATAACCCAATTCTAAAGTTTTTACAGTATGTTGTATATATCCAGAGCAAGTGACAGAGTTTATTAAATAGTTGAAATAAGTAGCTGCTGAGGAAAAAGAAATTAGACAAAATTAAAAAGCAATTTACCTGGAGAGAGGTCTTTGAAATACTTTATGTGTTAGCTATCAGATCTGTTTCTGCTTTATTTTTCTGGAAAATTATGATGTTCTTCAGACTGCCAAATTTTACTTGTAAATATACTGCCAGAGCTTGGGAAAAATAAGTGAAGGACTCTTAAAATTAGATAGTGTTGAGTGAAAAGCCGAAGAGAAGGGTTTTGTGTACCAGAAACCCTTGCTCTTTCAAATATAAAAAATATATATCTGTTGATGTAAAATGACCCCTATTTGATTTCCTTTCAAATCATATTTAAAATGCCTTAGATGTAAAAGAAGTAGTAACAAAATGGCAGACATTCCTCACAGTGTACTGGCATGCTCCATCTAGAATACTTCATTGTTGTGTTATTTTTGGGAGATGTGATTTCACAGTACCATTTTCAGGGAAGAGACCATTTCTTATATTGGCAAATTCACCCTGGCCAAAAATGAAGTAGTTTTGCTTCTGGTCATCCACAAGGTGAAGAACTGATTTAACAGCATTTTGGTTTTCTGCCATCTGGAGGTTCTTATTTGACTTATGAAATGATGTCATACGCTTAGTGCTGAGCAGATAGTGAAAGGTTGCCTGCAGTTCAGGCTGAGGTAGTTTTATTTCCTATTACAAGGAATGTAAAAGTCTTGGTTCATCATTACTAGAGGCAGAAAGAGGACTTTAGGGAAGGAGAAAATGACTGACATAACTGATGTTCTCCTAAACCTCCACATTGCATTGCTGTGAATAGAAAATCAATCTGCACACTCCAGACCACACACAGTATGAGTTGTCTATTCCCTCTCCCAGGCTGGCACTGGCTCAGAGTTCTGCCTCCGCTTTCAGAAGGGCTCCTTGCTGTGAATCTTAGTTTGGGGATGATACACGTATTCCATCGAAATACTTCATTGTGTAGGTGGATTTTTGAATTAAAGTGCAGTGCTCTGTATCAGTCTCAAGATGAGGAGATGTAAGAAAATAGATATGTATTTGGCAGATGTTTTCTGCCACCTAAGGCTGTGGTGGATGTGCTGTGCTCTTTCCTTCCCAGCTCTTGCTCTGCCCTTGTGTGAATTGGGGTTGATGGGATTGAGATTCTTTGGCTGTTTCTCAGTGCAATTGAAGCTGCACTTTGGTTATGCTTTAAAGACTTTATTTGAAGCTAAAGCAGGATTTGAGCCTGAGAAGCTGGAGTGGACATGGCTCTGCTCCTGTTTCCCACACAGGCTGTCACTCTGGGCATTCAGAGCCATTTGCTCATCCCCTCCACCCTCCTTGTGCTCTGAAATTTTATTGCCTGAACCCCCCCTACCCCCTAATCCAGAGTTGAATCTAGAGAGCCATGCTGACAGGGTGCGTGGGGAGAAATTTGTGAAGAAGAGTGAGAATTATGTTCTCAGCCCTTGGGGTGGGCACTGGATGGACAGAGAAGAAAAGAAAAGATTATTTACTCAGCCACTGCGTGGTTCAGCCAAGCAGGACAGAACTGCATCAGAGATGTGGAAGCTGCTGTGTTATCCCAGCCACGGGGGAACGGTGTCAGTGCTTTGTTTGTCCAGGGATCTAATCACCTCCAACTCCCTTGACTTGAAGCTTTGGGCTTCTGCCTCGTGGCAGCTGGAAAATGAGCCTGGCAGTGCCTGGCGGGGGAGAGCCGCTTTTGGAGCGCCCGCTCCAAGGTCCTGAGGAGCTCCTCAGCCACAGCTGAAAGGCCCAACAGAGATTTCTGTGATTTGACTTCAAGGATTGCGTTCAGACGGGAAGCAAATAAGTGATTAAGTATAAAGAAGATGCAGTAATGAGTTTCAGATGAGGTCTTTTATGTTTATTAAAAGAGGTCTGAAAGCTTGCTGCTACTGCTACTGTTATTTCTTGTTTTCTAATTTAAAAAGTCGTCTTTGAATCCCTTACTGCACACTGCTTACAAACTGAGAGATCCTATTACTGTCATACTGTAAAAAAAGTTTTAAAAATAAAATAAATCCAGTGGAATATAAATCTTTTTTCCAGTATGTAGAAAGGCAATGAGCCATTTTAAAAGCAGGAAGAACATGCATTTTGAGATCCAATAGATCATCTAAATTGGTCCCAAACCAAGTTTTAAAGTGGCATTGAAACTACTTTTGCTTTGAGTAAATTTAGCATTACAAAACTCAGAATATGCATAAATATAGATTTTCTGATTGTTTTGTACTTTGATAGTATTCTGATTGGCTAGGGAAAAAATTGCTGATTAGAGCAGACCCTTTCTGAGTGTTCCATCTGCAGAACTTAACAATGCTAAGCCTCTGTTCATGCCCTTTCAGTTTTCTTCCATCTAGCTTTTTACTATAAATTAACCTTATGCATGTCTAGGTAATATAAACTTTAAACTCTTTTTCTCTATTTTCTAAAATTTGTGTGTTTGAAATTTGGATTAGTGAATCTAAAATTCTCACTTGCCTGACTGCCTGCAGCTCTCTTGGAGATGGAGAATTATTCTAAGTTGCCACATCACACATTTTCAATCCAAACCTTGTCTTCTCAATGGTGAACCTTGCAGCCAAAACAAGGCTGTGAGCCCACTTAATGTGAACACCTCATGGTTCAGAGCTGCAGAAAAAGCCTCTGTTCAAGGAAACTTGTCTCTGTAACAATAAAATGGTTGCACTCCCTTTATCTTAGGTCTCTGTAACAATAAATGATTGCACTCCCTTTATCTTAATTCTCTGCTTTCCATGATGTTTATTAGCACTGACTGAATTTTGTGGGTGTAATGTTTCTTGTATTATTTTATTTACAAATAAGCTTTCAATAATACAGAGTTCACATTGACCAAAAAAAAAAAAAGTCTCTCTTGGTTTTCAAAAACTTCAAACATGATGAAATCTGTTCTTTACTCCCAAATATTCCCCACCCCCCCCCAGTATTATATACTGAGTGTTGCTCAGCAATTCATTTGTAGCTGCTTTTCTGCACCAGAATACGTAAACAGTGGAAGTGCTCCTGAAGGCACCAATACCTATCAGGTGTGATTCTTGTAGTAATGATGGTTAAACCCAAACATATTCTGTTTCTGTAATGAATTGAGATCTCTGCTATTTTATTACTGTTTGAATTACACTAAGAGAATAACAAACTTGCATGCTTGAATATTTCCACAGCAAAAAATGAGAAAATCAAGGGTACTTACACATTCTGGGCTGTTGGAATTCTTTTGGGTTTTGTTTTTTGTTTTTTTTCTAAAGAAAAAAGACCCCACCAGTTATGTATGCAGACCATTTTGCTTAGGAAAATCCTTGAATATCCCTTATTTTGTTTGACAGGGATTTGTGCTTACTACAGAGAAATAGACCCATTTGGTAAGAGACTTGTGAAATAAACACTGGAGAAAAGTGTAACAAGTAAAACAATGTCTTAGAGTTTCATTTGGAAAATTACATAGAAGAGAAATAAAGCATCTCTTAAGTGTGAATAAAAGAGTATTAGAAAAAAATACACTAATGATCTGTACTGAACCCTAAATATGTTTGATTTACTTACTGTAGGTTGATGCCTTGCGGTTACGATTGGAAGAGAAAGAAACCTTTCTGAATAAAAAAACAAAACAACTTCAAGACCTCACAGAAGAGAAAGGAACCCTTGCTGGAGAAATTCGAGATATGAAAGACATGTTGGAAGTAAAAGAAAGAAAAATTAATGTCCTTCAGAAAAAGGTAAGATCACTGATGAAAGGATACGTTGAACAACTTTTGAGGCACATTTAAAGGAAATACTTCTGTTTCTTAAAGTGTATTACTTTCTTAATATATGAAAAAGATACAGGAAGTCTGTAATAGTATTCTCTAATATGAAATGTGTTACTGTTATCTGTGGGTACATCTTTTTTTTGTATTATATCTTATATATATTATATCAGAAAAATATTAGATGCTGCAGTAGTCACAAAATTATTGGAGTTAAATGGAAGTACTAAAAATCCTGATAAAACTTCTTATCCCTCAACGTGAGGGATTCCAGTATCCTTATGAACACTGATTACTACTCTTTCTAAATAATGTAAATAAAATCTGTGGGCCTGCTAAAGGATCAGGATACTGCGTTTTTAGCCTGAAGGGCTTTCTTTTCTGGGGGTAAAGGAGGGGAGTGGAGAAGGAACCTAAATTAAGTCAGTTATCTGCTTTCCCTGTGGTCTAAAGACATAAGAAGGGAGGCTCCCTCCAAACAGCCAAATAGTCTTATTTCTAATTTTCCACAAATTTAACTAACTGCATTTGCTCTCTTTGGGAAGTTGGATTCAATCATTACAGTTTCCACCTGGGGGAGTGGGGAGGGAATTTCCTGTAGATGCAGCTCTGCAAGGGTTCTGCATACAGCAGTAGAGTGTTCATTTCCCTATCCTTTTTCTCATGCTCACAAAAAATATTTATGCTTCCAGGTGTGTACTGTTTGTGTCCTGTGTGTCACTGTTTGCCACACAGAGATGCACTTGTGAGCATACCAAGAAATGGGGCAAAAGTTCCTGGCATCACAGATATTTTACTGCCCTTCCCTCCTTTTACAGCCACTCAAAGAATGTCTACTCCTCCTTACTCTGTTATTATGTAGGTAGTTCATGTTACTGTGGTTTTCCTCCAGGATTCATACAGGGGTCACATGGTCTAGTTGTGCTTCTGTCTGCAATTGCTGAAGCACCGAATTTAAAAAGCCAAGTCCTTATTTTCCAGAAACTGAGAAGGCTGCTTTTTCAGGCCTGGGAAATAAGGCCTATCGAAACTGCAATATGAGTACACATCCACTTTAATCCTATTTCTGAATATTTGCCTTGTTAGCAATGCTGATGAACTAAAAGAAAGCAAACTTCAAGGCTTTTATCCTGTGCTGAATGCTAACTAGTTTTGGACATTTCTTGAGCATTCTGAAGAACAGAATGCATCTTTTCTTGTTGTTTGTATTCTTAAAAATCCTCCCAACCCCCTAAACAAACCAACAATTTACAATTTCTCTTGTACTTAGATCTTGAGGAAATGGGCCAGTAAGAGGAATGTGTAATCAGTGGTGAAAATTTTGTGATGAGTAACTATCACAGAGCTACCAGCACTGTCTGTCGTGGCTTTGTCCTCAGAAATGTGCAGCTTAACACCTGTCCTCTTTTTAATAACTCATGGCCATTTTATTGGGGTGTGCAGATGGTCTTGCCTCTTTTGCACCTACTTCTTAGTGGACATAATCGTTCTCAAACTGCACTCTCTGTCTTCACTAGATCATAGAGTAAAATATGTCATAGCCTCATGAGCTCTAGTATACAAAGAGATAAATCCTGCTAACAGCTGGGTGGAAAATCAGAGTTAGTATTGAACTGATTTTTTTTTAAAACTGGAAGTTGCACTTCCAGTAGCATTTTCTTTTTTGGAGGTTATGTCCCTTCACTAGGGGACTTGTGAAGTTCAGTTTTTCTGCTATGGGCTAAATACTGGGTTTACTTAGAGAAGAATGAATTTTGATGATTACTTTAAAAAAAAAAAGGAAAAATATTATGTTTGCAGCATGTAAGTTATGTGTAGATTTGCTTCTCTGAAGCATTTTTAATAATCACATTCTTTTAATGAGTAGATGTTAGCATGCCCAAAATTACTAATGCCAGATTGTCATTATACCATTATTTTGTTTATAGGAGAAAAATGTTGTATTTGGAAAATACATTTTTAAAGTTACCCTTAGGTCACATTTTCAGATTTGGATCTTTATTTTACTTGTGTTTCTGTTCCAATATTCAGTCACAGATCATTTGACTAAAGAGAAATTTGATTGAAATATTGTCCTGCTCTGCTCACCCCTTATTTAAGTAAATCTAGAGTATGGTGCTATAAATTATGCTTTCAGTGTTTACTTCTCATGTGTCTGGTGTACAATTCTGAAGTAGAAAATCCTGTATGTCACCAATGCAAACCCAGGCTTTTACATTCATCTGGAAAAAAAAATACAACAATCTACTTGTCTGGTTAACCCAAGCGTTCAGCTTCATTTTGGCAGTGCTTATTAGATCATGACTTTTCATGTTTAGTGTCCTTGAGCATTCCAGTGTCCTTGGCAGCAGATGAAATCCCATCTCTGGGTCACAATACTTGCGTGTAGAAGGGAACATATTCTTTGTCTATTTTTTTTCCCAAGAAGCTTTCCTGGCACAGGTGCCTTTCAGTTCTAGATAACTTTACCCTCCCCAGGTGAAGTGTCCCAGGACATTCATGCCTTGTGCAGTCCATGTGTTCTGCCAAAGGCAAAGGGGGCACAGCTCCTTTTGGAGCACATGCAGGTTGTTCATTTGGTTGTGTGTTACTGCAGAAGTACTTTGGACTATGCATAGTGCTAATTCCTAGTGCTGTGGTATTGTTATAGCAGCGTTTTTGAACAGTCCCTTTTCAGGGCTTTTCGGAGAATGTAGTAGTGGATGCTGTGCTTTAAGAAAAAGATTGTCCAATGCACCTGTTTTCTTTCCAGTTTTGAGAACATGCATCTCCAATTGCAAGCATAACTAAGAATAAATTTTGATAGAAAAGTGTTTAATATATCCCAATTACAGTAACTTTATCCTTTATTTTAATCTAATTACCATTTTATCTTCTACTCCTGTCTAGATTGCATGACTTTTGCTTTTTTTTTTTTGCTTTTTTGATGAGTTTTTGCTCATCATCTGGCCTTTTGGCTGCTTCTTCCAGTATTGATTTCACTTTGGGATGGCAGCCAGACATGTTGTCTGTGTTGAGGACTTAGAAACTTGTTCTCATTGTGCACATAGATGTGGAGAATTTAGGGAGTGGAAAGCAGGATGGACCATTTCCTATGACACTCAGGAGGTGGAACAATGACAAGGCCTCACAGTGGATTGTCCTGTGTTTACATAACCTCCCTCATCCAGGACTACTCTGGTTCTGGCTTACTCTCCTGAACACCCTTCTGAAAAGGCAGGAAGTGCTTCCAGTTCTTTTTTCCAGGTTCTATCTGGACATCAGATTCTTCTGACTGTAATATTGTAAAGCCTGCCTCCGTTTCCTGCTTTCTGCTCAGGACCAAATTTTATGCTCTTGTATTTTTGTTTACTTTTGATATGTGACTTGTGAATAACCAGTTGTATTCCTACCTTCAGTTGTTGATGCAAGATAGATGGCTACATCTCTCTCCACTCAGCCTGAAGTACTTCACTCAGCCTAAAACAATATTTGTTTTAATGGTTGTATTCAAGTAACTGAAGAATGAAGAATTTGTGTATAGTGCCTAAAAATATTTCTGTCAGTAATAACCTGAAAGCAAGTAGGAAGGAATATGTAACTTGGAAATATGCAATTTCTAATTTGTATTCCTTCTCTTATATACATTATCTGCTGTATGGAAAAAAGAATACAAAGGAGACAAAACCAAACCCTGTAAAATACACTTTGGAAGCTGGAGCAGTTCCTTCTCTTTTCTGGATAGCTCTCACACTGGGAGGGCAGGACAGGTTCTGTTGAGGGCTCCCTACCAAAGGTGTGGAAGAAAAACCTAAACCAGCTGTGGTGAGGCCCGTGGGATGCCATAAGAACAAACACAGGGTAAGCAGTCACAGAAAAATTTATGGGCTAGATAAGGATCTGATGGCATTGTCCTTCCATGCAGAGATTTGGGTGTAATTTTTGACCAAATTGAAAGACTGCTGCACTATTCAGTATAATTTGCAGGCTTAAGGGAGGCCCAGCACTGGAGCAGCCTGTGTTTAGAGGATTTGGATCAAGGTAGATTGGCATGGAGTAATAATAAACTTATGTCAATGTCAGAGGTGCAATATTACTTAATATTTCTTTCTTTTAGAACCTTTGGCACCACTGTTCCATTTTAGTGCCAGTAAAGTTGGGTATGCTGTTTTAATAGCCTTGTTTAACCTGGCAAAGCTAGTCTTACACCTCATATCTGTCAGTTTAGCATGCAGAGGGGCAGACCTCAGAAATCTTTATGTATTTCTTACCAGAACGTCCCAGTTCTATGAATATGGCTGAGTTGTAGGCTGGAGGGCAAAAGTGCTGAACTGGACGATGTCCCTTTTTGCTCCCAAATTTCACCTTTTTTCAGTAGGTAGAAGTGGAGTCTTTTGTCCTCTAGGGATCTACAGATACTTAAAAACTCCAGTTACATACTCTGCAGTAGGAGTCTCAGTGTTGAAAACAGTAGCTGTTGAGACAAGAACAGCATACAGGATGTAGACCTGGATCGTATTAGGACAACAGCTTGTGGAAATTCTTTTGTGGGGACTATCATAAAAGAACACCGGCTAAAGGGGGCTAATATAATATTCTACCTTGACGTGCTACATAACTTTTCATGTAAAATGTTACAGTTTCCATCTTTAATAGTTTAAGCTTTGTGATTGATGAAGTGCTACATGACTAAGGGCCTTAACCTACCAGCTAATTAGCATTTGGAGGAAATGTCATAAAGTCTTAGTTCTCATGTAATAATTGGAATCTGTACTTGAAGTGGCTGGACTATGCACTTTTGGTGATATTGTCCAGTTTGTGTTAAATTGTGTTGCACAATTAATTGGATGCATTGCTGTTGGCTGTCTTCTGAAAAGGAGGAAATGTACATGTGGTCAGGTTAGGAGTGATTGGTGTAAACAAAGGAGTCCTACTCTTGGGCTGAGAAATTTGCATCAGTATTATTGCTTGATGCAGGCAACAAGTGGAACGTGCAAGCACATTGCTGATAGAAGATGCCTTTGGATTCTTTTTTTTCGTGGTTTAATCAGCTGGGAGCATGTTTTTGTTTTCCCAGAAAGGAGTCAGGGCATGACAGAGGACATTTTTTATTAACTTTTTCAAATTCTATCAGAACACTGTAAATAGGCTGTTATATGAGCTGGGGTTTTGCAATCACAAATCAGAGATCTGTTCTATTTCTGGAGTCAGATGACAAATTCTAAACCAGTTGTTCTGCAAAACAGATCAATGTTCTGACTGTAGATTTCAAGTGTTAAAAAAAAAGAAAATTAGGGAGTCTTTCTGGTGTAGCATGAAAGTTTTGATGTTACAAAGATGCTATGGTGACTATAAACGGTTGTATTATTTAAGAATTCAATCTTCTAATAGTATATGTCCATTTTAAGAGTACAGTGTTCAGTGTACTGAGTATTAGGAAATCATACTTTGTTGGCTACTTATGCTTGTAGCTTTGCCAGATCATGGTATGCTTTTCAAAACAGTCTGAAAGTGAAATTGAACTTAATACAGTCAATTGTTCATGCAGGGTGGTGGTGTTACTGATCCCAATACATTATCAGAAAAATGTGTCCTCCAGGATTCTGCACAATCAAATGCAACTTTGGGACTGAACACAAATCCCCCGTGAGCCTAACCAGAACAGCTGTTGGGATGCTCTCAACCTGTACACAGAGACACTGAGAACATTGTCATTAAGATCAGAGCCAGGGATCATTTTCACTTTTCTTTAGGTTAATTTCCCATTCTTTCTAACACATTACACTACTAAGATTTTACAATTTATAAAAGATCACTAGAAATATGTGACCTAATATACATTTACTTAGTGATGCCAACCTGAATGTTCCTCCAGCCTAAAACCATAGTTATGAGTCTAGGTAAATCCTTGCACATTGAAATTCAGGATCATTATAAACTTTTTCCAGTCTCTGCTTGGATCAGTTGTCCTTTCCAATGAATTTTGTACCCACTGAGGCTAGAAGTCCACATTTTGTTGTTCTCACCTCCTCTGTTCTCGATGACCTGCTTGCTACTGCTGTTCTTTTTCAAGCCTACCCTTCAAAAGGAGAACAGTTGGATTACACACTTCTGCTTACTGGTCTCTTTGAAAGGAAGCACTTATCTTTGTAGGAGAAAATCACCAGATTCTTCAAATACATTTTCATGAGATTACAAAATTTAAAAACTTTTCTCAGATACCAGTTCTGTAAACATGGTATTTTTTGAATATCAGGTGTAAGAAGAAATATTGACTACAATTGTCTACGCTACAATAGTAAGTTATTGTCGATCGAGTTATACGAGCTGGTTTTGAGAGGGTTCCTCACATGATGAAGAGAATGGGCTCGTTGAACACTCAGGTTGTTCACAGCATACACAAGTGCTCCTGGACACAGTGTGTCACCTGCAGAGTGGGACTGAGCTTAATGAGGCAATTACATAAGGGTTTCACACTGCTGGTGTGACACCAGTGCTGCTGGGGAGGAAGGAAGCTGCCCTTCAGCTCTGAAATGTCAATACTTATTAACAGAGTTATCTTTAAATAAGATACTAAGTTTTATTCATGCTGAGAAAACAGCCAACTCACACGCTGGGAATTTTAAGCTGCGTGAAGAGTTATATTTTCTTTTTAATAGAGTCGGTAGTGTGAAAGAACTCAGTTATTTGTAGTAGACTGGGCAAAGAGAAAGTAGAAGTTGTCATATTTTGGAGGTGCAGTAGACCATACAGGAATTATTTAGGGAAATTGATGGGTACCTATATATCTGAAAAAGAATCAGGGAAAATCAGAATTGTTTAGGAGAAATACATATTTTTTGGGAAGAAATGAAATTTCTTTCCAAAAAATGTAACAGATGTGTACTGGTTGGAATTGAAAATTATACGGGAGAGTTTTGTAAGTGTAATTGAGAATAATTTTACATAGAGAGGTATCCTGCTGTCATGACTCACTTAGAATTTTTAGCTGCTGACTGAGGGTGTATTCATGTGATTCCTTGCTCTTGAAACTGCATCTTTGAGTGGCAGCCTGGCTATTTCCCCACTGTCTCAACATGACAGATTCAGCTGGTTTTGTACCTGCCACCAGTTTAGCACTGTATCCTTGACAACTCATTGAAATGACACAAAATGAGATCCCCCAAGAAGCAGTACATGGAGCAAAGTATTGCACAAGCCCAAAAGGCTTGCATGGCTTATTACATGCTGATCTTTTTCATGGAAGCTCTTTCAAGGTCCATGCTCCAGGTGACTGATTTGTGGCAGGGAGGAAGGAGGTTGGGTGGCTTCTCACCTTCAGTGACTGACCCAGACATTGATGAGGGGGATTCGCAGGGATAGGCAGATCTCAAATTGTGATTTTATGAAATGTTCCTTAGGAAAATAAATGAATCAGCTTGTTAATTATCTGCATGAGATACCCATGAGAAACCCCACGAGAAGACAATTTTAAATCTTAAGTGATTCAGAAATTATATGTTTTATGTATGATTTCATCTGAGAGATTAATTTTTTTATATTCTGATGTATGAAGTATTCAACAATACAGCGACTGAATAATTTATTAATCTGAGAAACCATCCTTGCCTAATCCTGAAATAAATAGATCCCACGGCTGTTGTTCATCTACTTGCTAGGATAGGCAGTTACACTTGATCTGCAGCTTTACCTAATGGATATCCAAGTTTGTTATATCTGGAAATAAAAAAGAAACATTTCCTACTAAATATAAAAAGTAGGGTTATGCATTAGTAGTTGGGTTTTAGCAATTTTGTAGTATATTGAAACTCTACCCCTCTGTTGGCATAGAATCAACCACCTTAATTTATACATTGCTAGAGCTCCTTGATGTTGGCAGTTGTGCTTTCCTGGTGGTATTCCACTGCTGTCCTCTGACTGAGCACTCTGTGACTAGAGACTCTAATACCTTGGTAAATTGGATACTTAATCACATTTGGAAAAGCATCACCCTTCACCTTTGAGTGGACCTCTTATTGGCTTTATGAAATCATGAAGTTCAAAGACTCAGGAGTATGCATGCAGATAAGTTTAATGGTAACAATAAATGAGAATTGTTATCTTCATACTTCTCCCTTCATATTATTGTTACCAGATGTGGCCAGAGCTAGTGGTGCCAATTTGGTCAGATTGCTTTGATAATTTTCTTGTTGCCAAGTAGTATGTATTTCTTGGTGGGATAATCAGCAGTGGTATGTTTGAATATGAGTAGAATAAGTCCAACTTTAGAATGGAATCTGAATCTAATTCACTTCCTTCTAACACACCTGACTTTAATTTTTAACGCCCAGCCAGGCACAGCGCTAAGATCAAAGTGAAACAAAGAGAAGGGAGTAAAGCAATTCTTGGAAAGTAAAAAGAAAAATGGCATAACATTGTGTAATCTTTTTATATGAAAGAAATATTGCGCTTATTTACCATTCACTTAAGAATAAATCTGCAGTAAATTTGCTAAAGGTAATTATGCCAGCAAACCCCCTTACTTATCAGGGAGAAAAATCAGGCCCTCTCTATTTGTTGTCTGAGAGATGCCTTAATTTAGCAGCAGAAATCTGCATTAATGTCCCCAGAAAGGCATGGAGTCCTTTATTGCTCTGTGCTTAACCCCATGCCAAAGTCAGTGTACACCATAGGAACCTCTGCATGCTGCTCTCTGTAGAGCCTTCTGCTGATCTTGAGGGAGAAGCTGCTGAAGGTCCACAGGAATCTGTCAAGTCTTCATCTTAAAGCTTGTTGACAGACAGGATTGGGAGGGTGTTAAAGCATAATTTAAACTTGAGTGAGATACATGCTGTGTCCTATGCCAAAATCTTTGTTTGTGGTAAAGTCTGAGATTTTGTCGTGGCTGTCATGGGAACCATAAATAGTTTGATTTGTATGTTTATTTAATAAAGATCCATGACTTTTGAGATTCTTTGAATGTTGGGAGGTGGATGTGATAGTAAACAGCTGAACAAATGGGAAGAACTTCAAAGTATAGAAACAGAATACAGTAATAGAAAACAGGAGCTTGCTAATTTAGGTGCAAAAGAGGTCATCCCTGTAAACTGTCCATGGGAGCTTGTCTTGTTGTGTTAGATTTACAATAATTAGAATTACAAAAATTTCTTGCATGACATGGTGTTTATCAGTTCTCACTATTTTCACACTTCAACTGTTGTTGATTTCTGTATACTGTCACTTTATGAAATTTAATATAATTCATCCTCTGTCTTGAAATTTTTGGATTGCAGCACCTTCCATGAGTCCTTATAAATCATTCCAGCTTTGTGGAGGGGAAAGAAGATACACCCATGGACAGGTAGCTCTGTCTCTGACAGTTCTGTAGCATTGAACTTGCCATCATTCAATCATTTAAAATCTCCAAACTGTCTATCATCTGAATGGCAGACACTGAAAATGGAGGTGTTGTCAGACCACTCTGTAGCTTTATTGTTGAGTGATGCTCAAGTTTTTTAGGAGAATTTAAATTAAGTGCATGTTCTTAAGGAGAAAGCCTGATAAAAATTAATTTGTAATAATTCTAATGCTTGCAGAAGTAGAGAGATGAAGTAGTCAATCTGCGTAATACATTGATACAGCCATCATCTCTAAAGGACTTCCAAGTGCTCTTAACTTCAAGCTCCTGACTCACCACTCTTGTGAGGATTTTATCCAGGGCCTGTCAAACCCCACCACGCAGAGTGGCACGTGGTTCAGGGAGTGAACATGAAGCTCAGTGGGAGAGAACTGCATCTGACAGTTGCTGAAACTTCTCATTGTCCAGCAAAGAAACATAAATCAGAGAAAAAAATATGACATTTTGGTATAGTACGAGTATGTCAGTGTCACTGACATTGTAGCAGCAGGTGACCTCCAAATGCATCTTTAGGATTTTCCTGTAATTGCCAAAGGGACAGTGAGTGTTCTTCATAGATCCTTTTATCAGAACTTTTACAAGAAATAAAAAAACCTGAAGGAAGCCAAATGGATAAGGGTGGCTAAATTGATTAATAAACTGTAGGCATCAGTGACCTAATGAAAAACTGATTCAAAGAGAAAAGTATTTCTGTGTCCTAGATGCACTTTATAAAAATTTTCCTTTATTTTTGTGTAGTTGATGGTATTAGAGTGAGGCTAAGTTTCACGTACTGCTGGTTTTGAGGAGATACAAGATAAAGGAAATCCAGTGAATTTTCTTTTTAGAAAGGGACATTTTTCATACCAAAAGCAAGCTATCTCAAGCACAGAACCATATCAGATTACAGATTACTTCCTATTCAGACATTTCCATAAAAGCATTGCTGTCTTACCTTTGCTGCTATAGAGAAACTAAACTGTTCAGCAGATGTTGATTAAAGACATCCAAGTTGCTGCGTTTAACATTTCAGTTTAAGTTTAGTGGTGCTTTGATAGTTTATATGTAGAAAGACTGTGTCTGGCCTGCAGTAACTAATGGTGAAACTCAATATGTGCATTGTCTTTGGTGCAGCTATAGTGAAAATATTAAATTACATCTCAGAGTAACAAGAATCTGAGTTCTCTGATGAACATTTTGAACACTTCAACTCTTAATGGGTCTAAACCTATGTACATTTACCATATGTTAATTTAGAATGATTTAGAAAAGACATCTCTCAAGAAAGGGGGCAGGGATCTGTTATCCTTCTGCAAAGCTTTTCTTTCACGTAAATGTATTCCACTGTCCCTTATATATGAATATAGATGGTTTCTGTAACCAAGGAGCTAAAAGGAAACTTTCCAATAGAAAGAATATTATTCTTTCTGATTAATTACTGCCTAACCATTTTAGCTGCGCTGCTATGGGGTTTTTTTTCCTACTTTTTACCACTGGTACTTCAGGAAACTCATATAAAATAATACCATGTGAAACTGGATTCTCCATTACAACCTTTTTAATGCGCTTTCTAGGGCCAGGGTGCTCTTACAGTAGAAATCAACATATCTGTATTGAATTCCTATATCCATTATTTCTAGTAGTGAGGGGACAGGGCTGTTATTTTTACTTTCAATGTATAATTTTTTTGCTATTATAGATTTCTAAAAATTTTTTTTCATTTAAAATAAATTTCAATTTTTAGGGCATCCCTCCTCCCTTTTCAACCTTTCTGCCCCTTTATGCCTTAATTTGAGAGTAAAGTAGTATAAAGTTTAACATTTTTCCTCTGTTGAGTTTGATGAAGTATTATTAAGTAGAATATTTTACAAGAAAACTGGGAAATAAGAGAATATTGGAAATCTCAAAAAAAATTGTAAGACTGTGGAAAGAGATATGTAATTAAGGACTAAGTATGATTGAGCAGTTTTAAAGCACTGTAATTGCAATTTTTTTCCCTTAAGGTGTGAAATGTCTGTGATTTACAAGTTCTATGCAATTAATTTATCATTTTGAATTAGGAGCAGCGCATTTATCTGAAAGTTTCTCAGTTAACAAAAGTATACTGGGATTTCTCTGTGTTCTGAAGCAATCAAATAAAACTGACATTATCTCTCGAGTGAATTATCTGTCTGTACCTTTGAAGTCTTTATACCAAGTATGTTTAATATTGTCACACAGTTCTGTGTTAAAGGGATGTTGTGAAACTGTTAGTGTAAGGAGATCTAAAATTACGGTTATAATGTAATTTATGGCCAGGTCTTCTGACAAAATTAGTTGTAGCATGCTGCAATTAGGCATTTGCTGTCTTCTGAATTGTGTATGGTCTGAGTTACACTGTCCTGCGGAACAGTGTGATGATGTTTAAATGTGCATTTGTTTTGCTTTTGTCTAGACTCTTGCATCTTTTATAGCTTTGCATTGGAATCAAAACTACAGGAGTTGTTTAAATGGGAAATGTATTGAGTTTCAAATTCAAACCTTACAAAGCATGTTAAATATATCTTTAAACTTTCCAGGAAAGGAAATAAAGGTATTCTTTTCTTTCACTCAAGCTGGTGATTTAAAGAGTAACCTTAAGCCATCAATAGAAATATATAGTGGTGTTAGTAAAAATAAAACAGGTATTTTGAAAGTGTTACAGTGCACATGTACATAAACAAAAGTATGAAGAATAGGCAAGAAAAACTGGGATACTACAAATTATGATAGAGTTTAAATTTGGTGTCAATTCCTTAACTGGATTGCTTACATGAAGTATATGGTATTTCAGTGGAGCAGTGGGTTTCTAGATTTGAAATACTTTATTATAAACCATAATTCTGGATTGAATATGAAAAAAAAATTAATCCAAGAGAGCAAGAAGAAAAGTGAAAAAAAGACTTTAGGTAATAAAAAAAGTTATTTAAGTTGATTGAAGAGCTATCAAAAAGAATAAAAACAACTGCAGTTAAGATGAGAGGGACTGGAGTGAGACTTGGAGTGAGAAGACTTTTATCTCACATATAACTTTCTTCAGCATTTTAATTTAAAAAATATTCTTCAGTGTTTCAGTTGGGGAAAAACCCCCAGCCACCTTTGAATGCAGATGGGGAGAAGGAGATGATGACCAGCCCAAAACGAAATTTAGAGTGTTAATGCCAGGAGGCTGAAGGCAGTGATTAATACAGTTTGGAGAAGTGTTTCAAACAGGATGTGGTAGTGAAAATTGCCAATATTCTGTCTGCAGAAATAATGGGTAGTGGAGCAAAAGATGATAAGTGCTCTCTGAATGACTTTTGTGTCATCCCACCTGAAAAACCATGTGTGATTTCAGACATCTCGTGGTCAGAGGAGTGATGGAAATGTGAAAGTGTCCGACAAGAAGAATGATTGGAAACCTGTCGGGTTTGGGTATCTGTCTCAAGTCAGTAGAGCTTAGTTTTTTATTCTAACATTCTGAAGGTATAAGTATCACAAATGAGGATAGATTATTTTGGACAGTGTAAATCTTAGAAAATGAGTAGCATGAAATCAGATTGACAAGGTCATCTATTAAGTGATTGGATAGCCTTCAAATGGGAAAGGAAATTCAATTACTGTAGGTTTTTCATTGATGGGTAACATAGGCAGTCCTGGAAAGGATCTTAGAGTATTGTAGTATGTTCCACTGCCCACAAGCAGGATTTGAAGGAGATTCCTACAGTGAATGAAAACATTGCTTTTTCTCTAGGGATTAAGTCAGGCTTCCAGCCTCTCCACATCACAACCTGCTCAACCTTTTCACTTTGAAATGAAGCAGTTTGTAAGGTTTCTGCCCGTTATTCAGAACTCAAGGTTATGGCTCTTTTCTGTAATAAAATTTTTTTTTTCTGGATATCTCTCTGTTTTCCTATCCTAGTAATTTTCCTAAGCATGTAAAATGACTGTATTGCTCTTTAATAACTACATTGATTTTAATAACATGTTATAAAGTGAAATAGTTTTAATTAAAAGTAAGGAAATAGGCTTTTTAGTGTTTTTCTGGTAATACTTTCGATATCCAAACTAAATCTGCTTTCAGAACAGACTGGTCATCTATTTTACAGCTTATTTTGTTTTTCCTTTTCTATACATATATTTCCCTTCATATATTTCTGTATTTTAAAGCACTGCACACAACATACACCTCTTGTTACTCCCTGTTCTTTTGATGTCTCTGTGTTCATTGCTCTGGAAAACTTCCCAAGCTACTGTTGAACCGGCTCCTACTCTCTTTCTCTAGCCTCTTGAGGTGCCTATTCTCACTCTATTTCTTTTGGAGCTTCCCTTTTCAGTGTTCCCTGTTGCCCAGCACTTGACTGTACATCTTGTCAGCTGCCTCTCTCTTCTCACCATCTGTTAACTTTTTTATGAGATGTGCTGTAACTTTTCAATCTGGGCAGAGTCCCCCAGGTCTTCCCAACTGATACAGACATAGTAGGAATGACAAGATACACGCTAAAAATCACATTCAACTTCAATGATCTGTATTAAAATTACAAGAATGCCAAAGTAGGTTTTTTTTTCCCTCCATGTGAATTTACATTACAGTATATTAAAGTATATGTACTTCTCTCACTGGCATATGACAAAATGGAGCATATTTTCGTGCAAAGCCTTCTTTAAAAATTCTTGTGTGAGCCAAGATAGCTTATTTTATAGGCATATACACAAAACAGTACAAAACTGGCCATGAGTAAAATATCACCAGATGTTTTCAAGCACCAGAAAGGTAGGATTGAGCAGAAAGGTATGATTTTTCATGGTTAACTTTGATAAGTAGTTTAGGTGCTCTCAATCTGCAAATTGGGCTAGACTTCAAAAAAAGTTCCGTAATCAGCCTGTAACTCGTAAAATATTGTGAGATGTAGGTACCCAACCAACCCAGCTTGAAAATCTGGCCCGCACATATACAGACAGACATTGTAAGAAGCATTAGCTTGTTAAGAATGAATGTCTGCCTCTTGTCGTAAATGGAATTATGTGCTAGTCTATTTTGTATTTCTGTATTTACTATCTGGAAAATACCTATTGCATTCTGAATTACATCACAGTAAATACATATAATGAGAGCAAAAGCTTTTCAATGGATGTCTCACAAGATTGTGAGTCCTGCTTAGAAGAGTCCAAGAGTCAAGCTGTTTTGTTCGGAGAATTTATTGGCCCCTGAGGAGAAGGAGACAGAGACTGAGTATTTCCAGATACACAAGTGGATATTATCAGCCCAGGCTTCTTTTGGCTAGCTTCCTGGTGAAGGTTAATTTTAGCATTAAGTTCCAGCTCTTTCTCAGCTGGAGTCTGGCAACAGAAGCCAAGCTTTCAGTCCAGGAGCTCCTTTCTGTGTGACAGCCTTCTCCTCTCTTGGCTCGTTTGCCCACTGACCTGCTTTTATAGCCCTGTAAAAGTATCAGCTGACTTGAGGGCAGAGCTCTTCCCTAAGCAGCCCTGGGGGAGTTTTCTTCTGCTCTCTGTATGAAAACCCAGAGCACACCTCTTCTTTCTTAATGCTTGTTGAGTCCTCTGAATCCTTCCTGTACCTGTACCTTTGAATCCTGTATTATGGAAGGATCTAGAATCTCACAATAAGTAAAAATGGATGAACTATTTCCTTCAGTGACTGCACAATAAAACAAACATACCTGCTTGTTTTGGAAGAAGAAGAAAAAACACTTATCACTTTTGATCTCCAATTTTAGTTGCATTTGCTTCTATTTATTGATGCAATAGGATGCTCTCAGTTTCTGTGTGTACGAGACAGTAGGCTGATGTTTCCAATCATGGAATAAAGACAATTTTTGCCAATCACATATAACAGGTACTGACCAGAGAATATTACTGCATGTCCCAGTAAATGACGTATTTTTTTCCCTAGTCATCAACAGTTCATAGGTTCTTTTCCTTCTTTATATATATTTTTTTCCTCTTTCCAAAATTATTTGGTATTTGTATTTTCTATTTACATAAACTTCAAATGCTATTGGGTTTTTTAATATACTGTAATAATACTTTATGCTTCTGTACTGTGCTGTTTTCCCTGAGATTTCTCTAATCCTCAGTTGATGCATTTAACAAACTGAATCATACGGAACAAATAATGACGTGGAAAAATACTTGCACGTTATGTGAGTAGATCTTTGGATTCTACCACAGACTTAATTGCTTTCCTTAGCCTACTCTAGGAAAGTTTAATTACTGTGGAACATCTGTTCAGAAGCTTGATATCAATGTAAATTTCATTTCTACATTAATATAATTTTTTTGTGTTTGCAGCTTTATGACTATACTGTGGTGGATGTGTTGAGTAGACTATCAAATGGATGGATAGTCAGAGTGAACATATGGGACTAAACTGTTTATAGCAAGAATGTCTTCTAGATCTTAAAATATTCCTCTATTCCTAAATTGCTTACTCCTAAGGACAGAGATTTGTTGTAAGAAAATGTGACATTTCTAGTTAAGATACAATATAAAAGCAACTCTCAGTGCTGTTCAGGTGGCAGAACCCCACAGCTGTGATTCTGCTATCAGTGTTAATTAATTGATCATAGGTTTTATACCTTTCCCTTCTTTTTGCCTATTCTATTTTCTTCATTTCATTCCTTGAAAATTCCCATCTCCAGATATCAGCATCTGTGTAAACTTGCTTTTGTTTGCCTTGTATTTTCTTTATATTTGGTTGCTACTAGAGCTTTAGTCTTCAATTAGACACCAATTAGAATTTGAAGCCTTATTTTGCTTAAACACTGTAAACTAACTTCCTCCTGGCCCAAAGCACTTGCTGCTACTTTGGAGACAATTTGCGTGTAAAAATCAGCAACTTCAAACCAAGGAAAAAGGAAGATGATGCTTCTGCATTGGATAAAATGTACACCACCGTGCGGATAATAATGTAAATGAGTGTATAGAATGTAATAATTTATGCATATAGAATATAGATATAAAAATAATGATCAGCCATAAAATTAAGTTTTCAAACCCCACTATTAATCTGATTAACTGTGTGATCCTAACAGCAAAAATATGGGTTTAAAGTAGAAAAAGTGTTGTATTGAATTGCTGTAACTTTGTGGGGAAACAGTGCAAGTGTACATCAGGAAAAATGCTCTGATTACTTTTTTTCATTCCTGATTTCCTATTCTGGTCTTATGTATATTTCTGTTTTTTAAGCTTGTCAAGTAGAGCAGGATTCAGAAGGATTATTTTCTTCCTGCTCGGATTAGGTTGGGAAGGTGGAATTACCAGCTCCTGCCACTGCTCCATTCTCTTGTCATCGAGTCGAGGCGAGGGCTGATGTCTGAAGCAGCACTTGCTCCGTTAGCTCCTTTGTGACAGTTGCTTTGCAGCTGCATTGTGGCACTTTGAGCTGTCCTCCTGAAGGCAGTTTGAGGTAAAAAGTCTCCAGACAGATCGATCTTTTTTTGTGGAAACCTTGCAGACCTATTGAACTGGAGACTGCTTTCTCCTTGGGCACACACTGTATCCATCATTGGAAATGTTCTTTCACATAACCTAAAGGGCTGAGTAATATTCATGGACAGCTTTAAAAATAACTTTACTTTCTCTGATTTAGTAATCCAGTAGGATTGACCTGGCCATGTGCTTTGGGCCATCTAAAACTTCTGGTGTTTAAGAAAGCCTTGTGGGGCAAAACAATGTAAGAATATAGAGCTAAAAAGTACTCTTGAACCTTGAGGTATGTTGTAATCTGAAGTGAGTAAAATGTTGCTGTATTACTTCAATTTGGAAAATATAAATTTGCAAGGTAGTAACAGGAAGGCACTTTGGAAATATTTTAAATTGAGAACATACTGTGTAATAGGCAGCTATCAGGAAGAAGCTTTATTCTTTTGAGACATAATCAAGCACTTTAGTGGATATTGGATCTGTGTACGGAATCCAAGAGTATTTTATCATGTCATCATAAGATTAACAAGCTTTTTTCCAGTTACGTTAGTAAAGCAGAAGATTAGTACAAATCTTACACTTTAATGAACATATTTAGCTGCAAGCAGCAGCCCCCTATTTTATAATATTTTAAGGAGTTTTATATTATAGGATAATTTTTTAACATCACATTTATTTTAATCTTTGGAATCTAAAAATATGTGATTTTTTACTTTTGAAAAAATATTCCTAATTAATGCTTGTCTGTCTGCCTACTTAAAAAGAAGAAAAACAAAGTGAAGCTTACTGGCAATGGATGAGGAAGCACTTTTGGGGCAGTCTCTTTCAAGACGAAAGGCATTCTGCAATGTCAAACTGTTGAAGCAGAAATTGTCCTTCAATGGGCTCATTTTGTTAGTGGAAATTCTGCTTAAACTAAGAACTGCATTTAGGTCATACCATGACTCTAAGGAAAATTTCCCCTCTCACTCCATAGACTGAAACTTCAAATAGCTTCCGTAAAGCCTGTTAATTTTAAAATATTTTATCTGATCTGATATTTAGTAACTGTACACCATTTGGTAAAAAAATTCTTGCTAAAACTCTATAGTGCTTTCCAAAAACTGTACCTCCATATTAAGTCTGCTGTTACTACTCAGGTAGTAATATTTTTACAGTCATGGTAGGGCAAAGTGATTTCATTTTTTTCTGGGTGTTTTGTTACAAATTAAGCATGCACACATCCACACATACCAAAAGGAGATGTTGGGATGTCTGTAGACATCTATTTTACTGAGTCACTACCAAAGCTGGTTTCATGTTCTGGGACATCCTGAGATGTTTCTGAAAAGGACCATATGAGCCAGAACATTTACCATGAGTCTTACTAATAACAATAAATTATGTGTAAGTAGCCATTTAGAGTTTTTCTGTTTGAACTATGCCATTTTTTTTTTCTGTTTTGATTAATTGTTACATTACTTTTGTCTTTTGTTATCTATGTCTATAAGGCAGAAGCTAAAGTCTGAAAATGAATACTGAGTTTTAAAGTAGTCATAGATAATGCTCATGTTGGATGAATGCTGTTTATTAAATCTCTTTTTTTTGTAATGCCATTACTTTTTTAAAGTAGACTGTAACAGTACTTGGGAAATTGTTTAGTAGGATTTGTTTTCTTCAAATACAATTTTTTTTTTTGTAAGTAATGCAAATGATACATACAAAAGTTCTGTTTTCTCCCCTGGGTTTCAATTTTAAATTTAAATCAAACGAATCTTATATTATTGATCTCCTTCACTGGAATTGATGTGGTCTGTGCTTCAAGATGAAACAAATCTCCAAGACTTCTGCCTATAGAAATTTAGAATAGAGCAAAATGAACTTTAGGAGTAAAAAACCCCATTGTTCCAAAATACTTATTGTCTGAGTTATTTAAAACTCAAATACAGAACAGAGAGGGAAATACTTGCAGCTAAGTTTAAATATATGGCTTTATGGTTTCATTAGCTAGGCCCAAGAGGTCTTGGGTAATTTCTCTCTTACAGGTTCTTAAACTGTCTTATACTTTAATGTGTATCTCTGAAGGCTAATTGTTACAGCATGGAACATTTTCTTTGATTATATAATTTTCTTGCAAGTTCCATGGTACAGTACCTTAATTTTGATAATGAAAGGAATTTTCTTTTGAGGACTTGGGTTACTGGAGAATTTGAAAGCCTGTCTGCGGGTGAGATTTAATTTAATCCCTTGAGTATTTAATAAGCATTCCTGAGACCGTCGCCAAAAGGTGACAAGATTAGCACTTGAGGTTTATTGACAGGATGCCTCATAGGAAAGACATTGATCTGTAAGGGTATTGTTTTAAAAGAAGGAATAAAGTCTGGCTTAAGCCCTGGGAATATCCACACTTTCTGAAATTCAGAAAGAATAGAGAAGTTTCTTTTCATCCTGGCACAGGGACATAGCAGTTCACAGAGGTAAGAAATAGATGTTGCCAGAACTTCACAGTAACTAACTTCCCATCAGAAAAAAAATATAAGTACTTGAGGATTAAGAAGGTCTTAACAGTCCTTGCCATAGACTGAATTCAGGCATGCTCAAAAGTCATTATTCAATAATAGAATTGTATCCTTACATACATGCTTGTACCCAAATATATGTGTGTGTTGGAGAATGACAGAGGTTACCAGAGGGTTTGTTGTTCTTTCTGGGTTTAAAAAACTCAGGAAGAACTAAATCATATCTTGTGTTCCAAGATTTTAGCATGTGAGACCGCTCAATCTCTTTGTCTGCTGTAATCTTTTGGAGAGAACTCTGTGATTAACTGGTTGTAAAGTCTTGTCTGCATCAGTAGGTCTTTGCTAAGCCTGTGCCCATCCCAACAAACCAATACTCTGTGGTACTGATTCTGCTTTCACATACCCCAGTGTGGTCCTGTTCCCATCAAAGTATTTCCTTCAGTTTTATATAGCACAAATAGAAGAATAATTAGATCCTTTCCTCAAATTTTATCTATGGAGTATGTATTGAGTGACTTATTTTAAAGCAGTTGTGATTCAATGGGGATGTTTTTAATTTGCTGCCTGTTCTCTTTTACCTCTGAGGAAAGAATTTTGTAAATGCTGAATAATTTTAGAACATGTTTTCTTGGTTAAGGCTTGGCTCATATTTTCAATTAGTTTTAAGAGGAAGGAAATCGTGTAAATGCTGTGGAATTCAGATAAGCACTGTGCATAGGAAATAAGTACTTTAATTTAGGGTGCCTAGAATTGGTAGGTCAAGCTGATGATGATAAAGGACCAGATCTTAACTATGTTTCAAAGGACATGTAATCAATATTCACTCTCCTGTTTTATTTCCCTTTTACTTGAGAATTTGTTTTGGTGAAGCTGAAATGTGCAATTGCTTAAGTATTCCACAGGGTGTCATGAGGTAGTTGTTGGAATCATTAATACTTGGATGAAGTAAAGAAAGAAACATAGTGTGCAGTCCTCTGAATGCCAGTTAATGTAATTTTAGATGTGACTAATACACATGCCATAAAATAAAAAGTTCTTAACTCATTAGCACATGTATCATGTTTCTGTATCTGTATAAAATATACACACGAAGAAAAATATTGCAAGAGGTCATTCACAAGAGTAAGCTATTCTATGTCAGGTCTTCCCAAAAAGACCCTTCTATATATTCCTTAGTACTTTATAGTTTACACAGCAAGTGGAATCTTTGGCTCATAGCAGTAATCTGATATACCAAACTAGGTATGTAAAAAAAAAAAAAAGAAGGAAAAAGTAAAAATGTACAAGCCTTTTATTTGCCATACTGTAAAGAATTTCTAATTGAATTGTGCTCCTCCAAATTCACTTTCAAATTTTATTTTTATTTTTATTTAAGTTCTTTTAAAATTTAATTTTTTTAAAAACACACTCTGTACAGTGCACACAGCTGTACTGTGGATTTTATGACCTTTTAATTATAGATATACATGATGTCAAAACTTCAGGATTTTTTCTCCTGCACTTGTATAATGTTGTAGGAGGAGAGCTTTTACCAAGGTGAGCCCCAAATTAAAGTGCATTTGATTATGGTGGTACATTCTTGCATACAGAGATCAGATTTTTATTGACATAACTGTTGACTTCTGCAGATCTGCACATGCATTGAATTCAACTTCAGGTTTGTAAAGAAATATTTAAATACAGTTTAACAGTAACTGTAAAGGCTCCTGCTTCTTTTAAAATCGGAGTTGGTTTAAATGGAAAGATATTGGCTATGTGAAGAAAAAAAAATGATTACATTATAAAATGAACAGGAAAACTGAATTCATTTCAGTAGCAAGAGAACGTGATCCAAGGTGAAAAATCACTGATGAAAGTAAGAATTTGAATATCTGTTGACAGTAATAATTTGTCTAACATTGACAACATATTTAAAACCACTTTTGAACAAATGATACTTTATGGATTTTGGCATATTTTCTCATATTATATAAAGTGGCATACTAAAATAACAGACCAGTTAATTTCCTTGTTCCTATTTATTTGTGTGAAGTCTTAAGTAACAAATCTTGGGTTTGTGCCAGTTTGTGCATAATAGTGAGTGGCACTGAGAGTGCAGGATGGAGGGAGGTGGATGCTTCTGACAGACAATTAATGACATTTTACAGGTATGACATAACACATCCCCCCTGCCTTCTGCCCAGAGGTCAGCGTGCCTTACAGCCACAGAAGGGGACTGCTGTGTCAATCAGAAGCTGAGTGCTTTTATTCACGTTTGCTTCCAAAGTCCACATTGCTCTGTGGACAACTTTTTGTGCCAAACCTTTGTAGTTTAACTCTTCCTAATTTAACCACTGTGCATCATGACCTGTTTAACAAACAAGCGTGCTTATAGGTACTTCAGCAATGTGTTCAAATACTTTCTAGACGAAGAACCAGATCTAATTAAAGCAGTTAAAATATCCAAAATAGAGTGACATACTTTCAGTCTTCATGGAGATGAAGAAAGTGAATGGAAATGGTGGCCTTTGCGGGTTTTTTTTGTTTGGTTGTTTGTAGGTTGGGCCTTTTTAAGTGTAAGCATCCTGATCTCTGCCCAGGTGAGTTTTCTTTTCAGCAGGGCATCATGGAAGAAGAGATTTTTAGATAGGCAGGTTATCATCTTTCTTCTTCCTTGTTTTAAGACTCACTCAACTTGCTTTGCCTCGCCCTGTCTTTGTCCTTCTTATTGAACTAGAATAATCTAAAGGGGTAATTCCAGACATACTTTGAATTACTGAGATAATGCAGTACCTTAAACTAGAGTGTTTAATATCAGAAAGTATTTAAATAATAAAATACCTGACTGCATTGTGATTTTTCCTTTATTTTATTAGAAAATTATACTTCTTCAGCAAAAGAGAATAAAATAGAAAGGACTGAAGTTTAAAACTGTTGGTGATATAGCAGGTACAAACCTGGCAGTATACTGGGGCACGTGTATCGTGTGTGTGATATGTGTGCACTCAGCACCCAAGTCCCTCTTGGAATGTTATAACAAGGTTGATGACTATTAAAATGTTTTTATTTTCAGATTGAAAATCTACAGGAGCAACTTAGGGACAAAGACAAACAACTAACTAATCTAAAAGACAGAGTGAAGTCGCTGCAGACAGATTCCAGTAACACGGACACGGCACTAGCAACCTTAGAGGAAGCTCTATCAGAAAAGGTAATGTTTTCTCATGAAAAGCTTCATGTGCTGCTCTTGTGGGTGAAGTGTGTGCAGAAAATGTCCTTCTAAGTTGTCCTGACAGCTGTCCCAAAGCCTGTGAGCCTTGTCAGGGAAGCGGGTGGCCCTGTTCTGGTAGGATGAGCAGGGAGTGACTGCCAGGGGATGAACTGACACAGGACTTGGAGGGGCAGGAGTGATGTCCTTTGAATGCTCATGGAGAAAATGTCCCAGGGCATGGGGAGATTTTCCCTTGGTCAATGAGATGAGTGCTTGTTCCCTGAAAGAACTGAAAGGCATTGGACCCCTGACTTAAAGAAGGTAGAGTTTTCTCATTTTTTTTTGTCTTTGTGATCTTGATTATCCTGTTCTTTTGTTCATTAAGCAGGGCCTAACTGAAGGGCCAAGAGCAAGTGGCCTTATCAGCTGTTACCTTGGCTTGCTGTGAGCTCTACTGGTTTCCTACACTTTATTTTTAAGGGAAAATGTGTGTCATTAAAAAAATAATTGAGAATTACCTTTTTTTCCTTTACAAACTCTATGCCTTTAATTTGAAAATACCTAGGAGAAGGGATAAATCTGGACTGTTTAAATTAGTGGCAACATTCCTACCAGTTTCAGTGAGGTCAGGTTTCTTCTTTCAGTTAACTTTGAATACAAGGTAATGCAAGTGAATTTATATGCCCAAAAAATTTGTACAAGTATCCACATTTTGCAGCTCACAGATCTTAATATATACCACTTAAATGTGAACAGGTGAGTGTGACTAATTAAAGTAATATGTGCCATTCTGCAGTCTGTAATCCTATGAAGGTATTTATGACTAAATATGACTTGAAAATGCCACTGTGGTGTTGGCACTGACACTTACAATGTTAATGTCAGATGTTTTACTTCTTGTGTGTTTAATTGCCTTCCTAGCATTTGCTTGGTCAACAGCAGTGAAAAAAGTTGTCATTAGTATTGATTCATGTGGATAAGCATCCACCACTTAGACAGTAAAATTACTCATTTCTGTCATCTTTCACTCATCTTTCACTGCTAATCTGGACACAGCGTTCATCAATTTCACAGCATATAAATAAAAAATGACCGAAAGTACTTTTTAACCTGTTTACTCTCCTTGTAAACTATCTTTTCTGGATTAGTCACTTTCCCAAAATGCCCATAGAGGCAGCTGAGGGGTTTTTAAAACAGTCCTTTGGGAAGCAGAGTGACTGTCACAAGCAGACTTGCATAGGAGTAGGAGGAAACAACACTGCAGAGTTAGGATTAATATTAGCTTTTGAAAAACAGAGTGCTTGATCTGAGAGCACGAGACACAATGAGGAGAAAGTTTCCAAGGTAAAGGCATCTCTCTGTATGATTTTGATTGTTTGTTGTACAGGGAAATCACCCTCAGTTTCTTTTCCACTGTAACTCCCTTGAAGGCCACACTTGGCAGGGCAGATTTTTCGATGTTAAATGTGATTTCTGGGATGCACTTACACATTGAAAGAAACCAGTAGCCATCTTCTAGAAATTCCAAATGGACAATTATACCTGGCTTTCTTCTGTCTTCTGGCAGCTAAATACTTCGACAGTGTATGTTTACACATGCGCCTCATTCCTTTCAGCGTCCAGCTTCCCAATTCATCCTAACGGCTCTCAGTAACTTTCTTATCCCTGTTCCTCTCTGCAGTAGCATTCTTAAGACCTACAGACTTTATCAATAGTTATTAAATATTTCCACTGGAAATACTGGTAGAAATCTGGAATAGATGTTTGTCCAAATGGAACAAAACAAGAACCCTTAGTGAGTTTTTTTCTTAACAAGTGCATCAATATAAGTACTTTTATCAGTTCAGTATGTAATGCTGTCAAGAAAGGATGATGCTTTCATTTAAGAATACCTGATTTCCATTTCCATGGAAATGCATTGTTTGTGTGCTTTGTTTGTTTTCTTTCTAGAAATTGTATTAGACCTACTTTGCAACTATATCATTTTGGTTTATACTCTGAGATTAGGCTGGGTTTTGCTTTATATTAATTCTTTGTCCATTCAGTAGTTTTTAGAATTTTAATTTAAAAATAATGAATAAAATTCTTCAAGAGCATCATGGGAGGCTCTTTTAAAATAGAAATAAAATTTATTCATACCAGTTTAGCTAACCACAATTTACTGAAATCTAATTGAATTGCTTTTCTTAGCTTCTATAGGAAGAAAAACAAATTAAAACACGATCGTATGATATGAATGAATTATAAAGCTATTTTTAAAGTCTAAGACTCAAATGTTTTCCTGCATTTTTCTTGAAAATACACAGACTAAGTTTTTGGCTCTGAATTAGAAAACATGTCTCGTTATTCTTTATGAAAATAGATTTTTCCAAGTATCTGTCTCTTGATTTTCTTTCATATTTAGTGATTAGGTATCTTGGGAACACTAAATGAGAAATTAATGTAGACATCATAAAACAACGTCAAATTTTCCTGAAATGGACTTCTTTTAATCTTAGTATTTTTCTGATGATATTGCTGGTGTGATTTGTCCACTTGTCAGGAATCAGACACAAAACAACTTCAGTCGCATTTGAGTTCATTTTGGAACTAAGTCGCAAAACACTCATTCAACTATTTATCCCTAATTTCAGAGCCTTTTGTAAGCACTGGGAATTCTTAACAACAACAGTAAGGATTACGTTGCAATTAAAAAAAAAAAAAGAAGTTTGAAAATCAGACTATGCAAAAGTGCTATCAGCTTCCTTGATGTTATAACAAGAAACTTTTCAAAGAATATCTCAGCTCTTGGACTGGCCCAAAGCAGCTCAAGAGGTTGCTTTCATGAAGCTGATATTTATAAAGTTGGTCCTACTGTAGCAGCATACAGCAGATAAGCAGTGGAGTATGTCTGATAATGGAGCTATATGCTGGGGCAATTCAGTTCCTGCTTCTGTGATAAAGTGCAAAGAGATTAGACCTGTGAGGTCCCAGATTAGTGCATAAGGAAAGCTGGCCAATGCAAATAAGACTGAAACAGGAACACATTGTTGGGATTTCTGTGAGTTAGCTGTTAATCAAGTAAAACATGGTGTATTAGGGCCTTTTAACACGTTTTTGACATTTAGCCTTATGCAGCTGACAGATAAATTAGTCTTCTTTTGTGATTGACTGAGAAAAAAATATACTGTTCATTAAAAAGATGAAATAGTGTTATGTTTAATTTGTTATAGATGAAAAAATCGTTTGGGTAAATAAATCTTCAAGAAGGAATTGGTGTTAAACTAATTCTGAATATAACCAGGTGGAATCTGAATGTTTATGATGATTAAACTATTCCACTTTATGGAGGCTGGCATTTTAATATTAATATTCAAGGAATTAAGAATTTATATTGTTTGTTATTAGGAATAATTTTGAAGTTATTTAGTATCATAGGTTTAGATTGGAAGTACCTTAAAGAGCATCATCTAGTTCCAACCCCGTTGCTGTGGGCAAGGACAACTTCCATTAGAGCAGGTTGTTACAGCCCTTAGATCTCTCTGGCCTTCCTCGGGACTCTTTCCAACACATCTGTGTCCTTAAGCTGGGGCCCCAGGGCTGGATGCAGTTCTTGTCCAGGTGGGTGTCTCCAGAGCAGGATGGAGGTGCAGGGTCACCCCCCGTGACCTGCTGGCCACGCTGCTTTGGATGCAGCCAGGAGCACAGTTGGTTTTCTGGGCTGTGAGTGCTCATGGCCGAGTCATATTGAGCTTTTTGTCACTGTGCACATCCAAGTCCTCCTCCTCAGGGCTGCTCTGTCTGTTCTCTGCCCAGCCCGTGTTTGTGCCTGGGATTGCCCTGACCCAGGTGCAGGACCTAAATTATACTGCTTCTGCTGCCCCCCTGACTGCCACTGCCCAAATGATACCAGTAGTTCCCCTGATACTCTGCTTAAAGATGTGCTCCCAGCTGAAATGCAATTCTAGTGGTTATTTCACTGTACCCTAAGTATTTCTCTCTGATTAGTATTTGCATCCTTCAAGTATTGATAGGATGTGATTTTGTAGGACATAATCAGAGTTTAACAAAACCATACTACTGCATCTGCTTTTTTACATTTCACCCTTTGAATTAATCACCCAACCAATGACTGGTGATTTTCAGCAAACCTTGTGATAGTTATAGGAAATCAGCAAAATATGCAAAAACATGGTTGACTTAAAATGTCTATAGGGTTACTGTTAATTAGACAGAGAAAAACCTTCCTTTGGATTTCTTAATTTGTATCAGGGTACTTTTTCTGTGTCTTGGACAACTGTTTTTTTTGACATCTCAAAATATAGTACAAGTAAACTGTAAGTTACTGATAGTTAGCAAGTGATTGATTTCTAATTAGATTTGAAACCTTGACAACTAATTGCAAGCACTGTGGAGTAATAACAAAGTCTGAGCTGAGTAAACCAGTCATGGCCTCTGACGAAACTTGTCATGGCCTGTTTTGGACTTTTATTCAAGACTTCAATCACTTGTGAATACAGGAAATACATTATTAAAGTGAATATCTTTCCACATCTATCACAAAACTAAACATGTTCATATCAGTATAGCTCTTTAATGAAGTTCCTGTACTTGTTACTGTTATCAAGTATTTAAAACCTTGATCTTACGATTTTGAAATCTAGAGAAATCTTGCATTGACTTTGATACCATTAACTCAATCATTCTCTGCTTCTGAAGATTTTTTTTTAGTAAGTGCTACGTAATGCAAACAAATTTAATTCTGTCTTTTTAAAAAATGATTCCCAACTTTTCCATTTTGGAATTCTTTTTCTTGTTAGGAAAGAATAATAGAGCGTCTGAAGGAGCAAAGGGATCGAGATGACAGAGAAAGACTTGAAGAAATTGAATCTTATAAAAAAGAAAACAAGGACCTGAAGGAGAAAGTTAATGCTTTACAGGCTGAACTGACAGAAAAAGAGGTCAGTCTTTTCTTAAAAACTCTGCTCTTCTATCTATGTCATTATGATGAAACAAAGTGCATTAGGATTACTCTTGAATCGTGTCAAGTACTGAAATTCTGCCATTTCAGTGGTCAGCTTCAGAACTGCTATTTTCTTAAGCATTCTTCACAGTCCTCATTTGTACATAAAATATTGCTTCAGTTTTTGCACAGTTGTGTGTCGTAATCTCTACTTGGTCCTTTACCTAAGCTTCCACTAGGCTCAAATATTCCATTGCTGCTCCTGTTTCCGTTTGTCAGTTAGAGAAATAAATAGTTTTCAGTGTGTTTGTACCTCCAGAATATGACACGAGCTCGTCTGTATTGTGAACGTTTCCATGTTTCACTGCATGCCAGCTCCTGTGGTTCCACTTGTACCCACAAAACAGTGTCTTTTGCTATCAATCCTTATCTTTGAGTCAGCTCTTTTTGGGGGAGGGGGAACAGGATCCAAGTGATTGCTAAATTGGCAATGAGTTAGTGTCCTGGTGACTAGGAATTAACTTTTTACTCTTGGTCATTTTCCAGTCTAGTTTAATCGATCTCAAAGAACATGCATCTTCATTGGCATCAGCAGGGCTGAAAAGAGACTCCAAACTTAAGTCTTTAGAAATAGCCATAGAACAAAAGAAAGAAGAGTGTAGTAAGTTGGAAGCACAGTTGAAAAAGGTAAGTTCCATCTTAAAACAAACAAACAATCAGCAAAACAAAAATCAGCATCCCATACCCTCATTTTGAAATGATGAGCCTATTTACTCTTCTGGAGTAAATCTAGAATCTATCCATCTTATGCTGTTTGCTGATGCTTGCATCAAATACTGCTTTTTCTCAAGAGGTTTGTACCAAAGCCGCTAGTGAAACTCAGAGATTGTCCTGAGTACCTCTGTGAGGGAATTCTGAGAAGCAGCAACAAATAGATGAACTGAGAGCAGGACATTGGAGGGAAAAGGGAAGAAAGAAATTATCAAACCAGCATTTTATATGTATGTGAATTAACAGCACTTTTAGAAGTAAACTGAAATGTTTGCAGTATGAGAAAAAAATTAAAGGCTTGTCCAAGAAATGCTGGAATTCCTAATCAAAAAAATCAGCTTCCAAAATGAAAACTCTAGCTCGGTTTTATTTTGATGTATTTTTGGCTTTGTTGGTGAACACACGTTTGTGATAATTAAGAAAAATAATCAAAAGTTTATCTCAGCTGGCAATTCAGTGTTTCTATTCAGCAAGTGGTGGAAGCAAGCATTTAAAGGAAAACATACAAACCCTGTGTTTTATGACATGGTTTTACTTAAATTGCTGCATTAAACTAGATTTCGCTTAAATGATTTGCAAGTGTTTTGATACCATTGTTTCTTTGACCTTTCTCTGTGTTGTTTGGTAATGTCTGCTCTCATTGTTCTCATTACGTATTTGATGGGGTCAGGCATTACGTTTGCCTTCTGCAATTCATGACTAAGTGTATGCAAACTGTTTGTTTTTTGTTTTTTTTTTTTAATATTGGTATAATTTTTCGTTTTCTGGTAAATAATATTTGTTCTGTGAATGTTATCACTGTTAGTATAATATTCTGACACTCTTTTTACCCAGGTTGAGTAGTATCCTGCTCAGTGATTAAGCATTGTTTCAATAGCCTGACCTGTGAAGAAGGTATTGCAAAGTATAAAGGATACCAGCGTGTAAACCTTATATTTGTGTTCTGTTTTAATTCAGAATGAATATGTGCAATTAGGTGCCTGTGTTAGATCTTTAGTTGAGAGGAAGGGAAGCTTTTTCAATAAACATATACAAATGGAAACACAAATACTTTAAATGTCTGATAGCTTAAAAATGCTACTGATGGCAGAATTAAAATATCCAAAGAAAAGGTTTCTCTGGAAGCCACTTAGTTTGTTTTAGTTTGTTAGAAAATATGTTTGTTTACTTTGCACTCCACTACAACATACACTTAATTATAATCTGAAATATCTTTTTTTCTTCATTTAAAAAATATAGTTAAAGGAACCCAGGAAGCACAGATCACTTAAAAAACCCCCATCAAAATCCTCTTGAAGGTCTTGAAGTCCTAAGTCAATCGTTTATGACTGCACATATAAACACATCATACAGTCATGGAAAAACAAGCACATATAAAAGTCAGAGAGTGTCTGGGATGTCTTTTGTATAAAAAGGGAGCATGTTTCTTGTGTATAAATACAAACAATTTTGAATGAAAGTTGAAAACATAATAGTTTTATTATATCATAAATACAGCATAAAGCCCCAATGGAAATTCACCCACCATTTGTAGGAGACCAGGTATTTCCACAATAAAATGGAATTACAACCTTCTTTCTGGGCATGCTTAATTGAACAGAAACAGTGACTGTTAATGACAGTAGACTCCAAGCAGTCATTTTCAATTCACATTTTCTTTAATGAAATACTTTATGTTCAAACCTGTAAATACCGTGTGTTAAAAGTAATTGGTCCCCAGAAAAATACCTGCACCGTGTTCTCACTCCTCAGGAAACTGAGTGAAACAGAAACCTGGGTCACTCTTGCACAAGTCTGGGTCAGAGGAGGAGGGGACAGGGACGCGGGTCATAAATGAACTCACGTGTCCCACGAGTGTGCTCACGTGTGAGCATCAACCACGGCGGAGCCAGAGGGACCTGGCACAGTTTGCATCTCTCTTTCAAAACCCACTCCAAGGGGCTTTCTCCTTGACAAAATTCCATGTAGCTTACACAGTACTCCTCTCTAAAAATACCCTAGAGAAGGTACTTTGTTATGGTGCTGTAAAATAATTATAGTTCCGTGTTGGGTTATAAGTTTTAAAAAATTAAACTCAGAAATGTGAAGATAGTACTCTGTGCACGCTTGTTTGGAGTTAGTTTTGCATGAGCACTAATGGTACCGAGTGCTACATCTGCAGGAAAATGTGCACAAGGGGCAAGTCCGAACTGAATCTGTAAATAAAAAACACCAAAACAACTTTTAGAGTTTCTCCTCCCCAGCTTTCCCCGCTTTCTGTTTTTTGGAGACCATAAATTTATTGATAATAAAGATTGGTTTTATTGGATCTGATGAGATCCAAATATTTTTCAGTGCTGCGTAACTGGATTTTTTGCATTTTGGCAAGAAAAAATATGCTGATTCTAAACCCACAATTTTACACATTAGGCACATTTAAAAATAGTAAAGAGGATATTTGTACAAAGTAATTATTCATGTGACTGTGCTATATTTTGGTATACAAAGTAATGTTTTAAATTATAGGCGTGCTTATTGAACATTTTGTGACAAATGTTATAAATTAAAATTCATTAAAAAAATTTAAAACAAAAATTTCTAAATACCAGAGAATGGTCAATGCTTTTTTCCCCAAATTCCACAGATTTTTGTTGACTTACTTTGTATAGCTACTAGTGAAAGAACAGCAGGAATTACCTAATAGGTAGCAAAGTGTTTTATATATATGTGTGTATATATAATCTTTATTATCCACTCTAGAATTTCCTCCTTTTGTTGTTTTTCATTATCTTAAATTTACTTGCTTACTGGCATATTTGCAGTTGCTAAAATACTATTTGCCAAGCTGTACTGTTCGAAAGTCATTCTGCATAGAAAATTCTGTCTTGTATTAAACAAAAGGAAAGTAATAAATTTAATGATACTATTTAATTAATCTTTTATTGTTACTGTCTTTGAAGCTTTGGTGATAAATTGCAGCCTCAGCCAAAAGCACTTCTCGTGATTCATTGCTTGAGACCAGCACTTAATGTATCATCAAAAGTGGACACCTTTCTTTATTTCATGGGTTATTTAACTTGAGAAAGGGAAAGTAACACAAACCTTAAATTTCTTACTCCAGCTATTCTTTTTTAGGAGCCAAAGTCAACATTTATGTTTCCCCAGTGCCTCTCACTTTCACCAAGGAATGTTTAGAATCTTAAATTTCTACTCTTTTTTTTTTT
>VWZW01000500.1:1051714-1299432 GCA_013397115.1 Edolisoma coerulescens
CCCCCCCCCCCGCTTTCAGGATGACAGAATTTGACTATGTAGATATTTTCATTTCTTTTTATAATGCATCTGTAGAAAAGTGTCATCAGACAGAAATACCCATAATCCTTTTTAATGAAAACTTGAACTCCGAGACTGAAGAAGTAAAGCTCTTAAAGCCATTTAAGTCTTTGTCATCCTTATCTTTTTTGAAATATTGATTCTGAAGGCTCATGAAGCTGAAGAGGAGGCACGGATGAATCCCGAATTTGCAGACAGAATGAAACAGCTTGACAAAGAAGCATCGTACTATAGAGAAGAATGTGGCAAAGCTCAGGCTGAGGTTGACAGACTTCTAGAAATACTCAAGGAAGTAGAGAATGAGAAGAATGACAAAGATAAGAAAATTGCTGAGTTAGAAAGGTAATTTTCGTATTATTTGTCTTACATTGAGGTGCATTTTTGCTTACTTGATCTTCATTTCAGAGCAGAGAAGTTAAGAGCAGAGTATGTTTTTTAACAGAATATTTGTTATGCCTTGTAAAAGAACAAAAAAGGGCTACTTAAGAGCTGCATCTCCTGTCTGCTGACTTTGGAAAAAAATAAGGTTTCCATTTTTTAATACTCTTCATAAAACAAGCACATATAGGAAAAGTCATGTGCAATTTATAGGGACAACAACCCTCCCAGAAAACCGTGGTGGGGAACAAGCCTGTCTTTCTAGTAACTGGTGAATCAGACCTGTCCCCACACATTTCCTCAAGTGTGAATATCATCACTCGTTCTCAGAGGTCCTGAAAAGTACTGGTAAGTATTTCTAACCTGTCTCATGACTCTTTAATAATAGTTGTAACTATTTCCCAGTGTTCCTGCAGTCTTTGCTTCAAAAGAATATTTTCTGATGTTGACCAGGCAGTGATTGTCTTGTTTCTGGGAAGGTTGTAGAGACTTTCCATAATGGAGAGAGGAGGGTTTTGGTATTTGTCTCATGCCCTTTGTAATTAAATAGATCTTGGAACCTTCTCCCGTATGGTGTACTGCTATTTATTTGATTGATCTGTTTTCTTTGTTCCCTTCTTTTACTTAGACACTCTTGCTTGAATGAAAGAAGGAATTCTACATTTTAAAATAATTTATAGAATTGCTTTATTGTGATCAAGTCAGAAAGAAAACTGTTTCATGGTTCCAAAAAAGAAGTTTAAGTGATCTCATTGTTGTGATCATTGCTATAGTTCCAGTCAAGACAAAGCACCCATTAGGGAGCATTACCATGAAAGAGAGGAACATCTGTCTGAAGTGTTGGTTCCTTGGGGGACAGAAAACAACCAGCATGGAAAGAAAGATGTGTAGAGCACCTTTTACTGATGGTAGCTTATCAACCTTCACAGCTGTCTGCTGCCAAAACTTGTTATTCTTTGCAGATGTTTGGTGAAGTTTAGTAATGGTTAAGCGTCATGAGAATGGAGACCTCAAATTCAAAGTGAGAGAAGATTTTTATTTGAGATAGAACTGATTATGTACATAAGGACAGCTTCAATTGGCATTTGCCTCTCTCATCACATCAGAGTTTAGAATATTCAAGTGTTTGCACCTATTTTAATGTGTAAAGGAGGTCTCAGAGGCATTGAGTAACCAAGAGCAGTCGATCTGGGCACCATGCCTATGAGTTCTGCCTACACTCTCCAAAATCCCAAAGCAGCATATTGGAAAAGACACCACAATTAGAGGTTTTGTGTGGTTGAGAAAGTGCTGCCTTTTCCATGCAGTGGTACAGGGGCTGTAGGGGCGATTACAGACCCAGGCTTGTAATGCAGCAAGTCCAGGTGTGACCACCAGGTGTGAACAGCAACTGATCCCCTCCTTGCACTGTAAAACCTGAATTATTGTGTGACACCAGACTCAATAGTAGGCACAGTAATCTTTTGTTCAAGAGGATAATCTTAAGGCTTTTATTAGGCAGGAATCACGAATGTGTTGAGTGTTTGAATATTAAAATGACAAAATTAAAAGACGATCATGATGAAGTACTGAAGGTTGTGATCTCAAATTTCTGGAAATGTTAATTTGATTTAAATAGTTTATGTAAAAAGAGATAAAGAATTGATAGAGACCAGTAAATTTATTTGAATTAAATTGAAAATTATTGATTACAAAACAACAATTACAAAGATACAAGGAACTAAGGGATCCAGAGATACTGGTAAAGCATTGTCAGCATATAATCTGTTTTTATTGTCTGAGAACCCCTTGTAATGGGTGATGCAGTGGAGAGAATTTTCAATTTTTGTATTAATTTCCTTTTCAAATTTGTTATACTCTTAGCAGTGAAGTTTTGGAACACCAATTTCTAGTCTGTTATTGTTGATGAGGGTGTTGACCCTGAAATAACTTTTCAGAAGATAATCTGGTACTGCTGAGTGAACACAGACTTTTGAAGAGGTTGTACTGTACTGGAGTAATTAAACTTTGCTATGGACCTTTAGCATATATTTGACATTTCCTCAAACTTCAGATGCAAGGGCATCTCCGGGGTCTTGTAGGAAAATGAATGTGATGTTAAAATGCATTTATTATTCATAGCTTACTGGAATCCATGTTTACTGCTGTGCCAAGATCTTTACATTGCAAGATAATTGCAACAATATAAATTTTCAAAATATATAAGCATAAATTTCTGAGGAAATGATAATCTAAACTATTGCAAGCTGTGGTATCCTCACAGTATTTATTTTATTCACATATGAATTCATCAACATAATGAGGTGTGCTTGTATAAATTAGTTTGAAAAGTAAAAATGGTTGTAATAAAGTTATCATTTACAAATTCAAACAAAAATTAAAGCAAGATGATAAATACTAATGTTCTACTAGTCAGAAAGTATTGACACAGAAAATGTCAAATACTCAGGGGCAGAAATATCTGGTTTGAGATATGGGCAGTTAAATTTATAAGTGTGTGCTACCTGGCAGATGAACATTATTAATAATTATGAAGTCTTCATATGCATGGTAATTCTTTTGGTTTTAATGTGATTTTCTTGGCTCAGAAACTATTACACTCCTGAGCGTCATCACTTCAGATTAATATTATTGCTCATATATAAAATTACGTTGATCTGTTTCTTAAATTACTCTCTCTATATTAATTTTGTATTTTACAGTTTCTTATTACTACACAAGGGAACCTACTCCTTCTTCTATACTAAAGCTATTTGATAACTTTTATTAAAATTTTCACAATTTATCTGTTTATAATTTAAAAAGTTTAAAATTAAATGCAAGATATTACATTTAATGTATAATGTGCTTTTATTAAACTTAGCATGCTGTTTTTCTTTGGTTTTCTTGATGAAGGAAATGTGGTTCAGGATTTTTTGGTTTTTATTTTTGTGGTTTTTTTTTTTTTTTTAAATAATGTAAATGAAACTGAATAAGATAGTGATCAGCTCCAGTTTTAATGCAAAGGGCCTCACCAAGGAGAGGGAGCTGCATCTGAAACAGAACTGTTGGGATTGAAGGAGTATATTGTTTAAAGCTTTAATTAATGGGGTTAGAATGAAAAGTATATTTATGAAACGTGATAGAGAGTTTGAATCATGAAATGCAGTGAAATACAATAGCATAAAATGCATGTTTGTGAAGTTTGGACCAGTAAGGCTGCCTGAAATAAACGAAGGATAATCCTTGATACAGTTTAGGAAAAGAAAGATTGGGTGAATATGCTTATGGCTGTGTCATTATGAGCCATATAAATAATGAAGCAGAGACCTAAATAATGAGGAGTGAATCCTGATATGTCAGAATAAATATCTGCAGTGAGGATAGGAAGGTGTTAATGTCATCAGGTGCTGGCAAGGCTCTGTGTGGGACACTGCTGTGTACTTCTCATCAGTCATATTCCAGGAAGTTGACTTAAAACTGGAAGCAGGTGCAGGGAGGGCTGGTAAGCAGGAATGAAGTGCTCATGACACAGGAGGGGTCTGAGCAACAGTGGTGTGTTTCTCTGGCAAAACAACAGCTCTGTGTAAATATGGGAAGGGGTAAGCACTGCAGGGAAAGAAGAGTGATTTCAGTAAATGAGTACTGGCACATAATACGATATAAATTATCCACTGGTAAATTTAGACTGAAAAGAGAAGGAAAGTGATGACAACATGGTGAAGATTGCAAAATCTTGGATCCACTTTTCTCCAGTGGTATCTGAGATACTCAGTCATTTGCTTGGCTAAGTGTAGCTTCTCAGCAAAGATTGCAACACTATAAAAGTCCATTTAAAAATATCATACTAGCTATGAGACAAACCTCTTTGTTCTTAAATGAGAAGTGGGTTTTTTTTTTTGTTATCTACTTCTCATATGCAGTGGGTATATAACAGTACAGATGTGTATTTAAGCTCTCAGGTTATTCAGACTGCAATTAATTCATTCTGAGTTGATTTGGATTTGAATTCTCATGAAGGTAAGTCCACACAGCACTGACAAGTCATTGCACAAGAGACAAAACGTCAGCATATGGATTAATTGCATTTTAAAAAAAGTACTTTTGTGGCTGTTGAATATGCTCCTTTTCCTAAGTGCACAAAAGGCTGTGTGTCAGGGACAGTCTAGCTGGGTGGGAATTGTTTTGGCCATACTTATTTGAAAAGGGTGTGTTAGGTATTTTTTTAACAAATAAAATTACCAAAATCAGAGTATTTTCAGTGCTGAAGTATTAATTCTCTTCTTTATACTGAATTAAAAATTTGCTGTCAGCATTGTAAGGGGCTGCATTTCCGGGGTGGTGTGGGGTGTCAAATCTTTGTCTTTGATTATTAAGGTACAGTGCTTTGTGAACTTTTAAATATCTTTGAACAACTTGCCAAATTGTTTAGCTGCTTTGACTTCCATTGGAAGACTTGATGAATGAGGGTCACCAAACCTATGATAATTCAAATGAAAGACGTTGTGGCATGTGAGATTTTTGTGTTGCAGCAAATGCTACCAGTATTCATCCAATGTATTTGTTCTATTTGGTGTGTATATGAATTTGGATGGTTGTAAATATGGATGTCTTTCTGCCATCCACCAGTGACAAGACGCCCTTTTACTTTAAAGTTTGTTTTCTTCAGTGCACAGCAAGGATATAGCTCTGCAGAAATTTTATTTTAGTTGTTGCTTTCCCTTCCCTTTCCTTCCTTGTTTTGTTTTCTTTTTTATATTTTTTTAATAATCTGCTAATATAACATCTGCTTGTTATATTTTTAAAGAACTAATGTGTTCCTCCCTTTATTCTCTTTTGCTGTCTTCCTCCCTATCTGTTTTTCTCCAAACTGCTGCTTTCTTCCCTACTCCAACCAGCTTGACTTCCAGGTCAGTATTTTCTGCTCTCCTACTTAATGCTCCTTCCACAATGAAGGTTTTCATTGATGCTTCATTTATTTGGTTGTTTTGATTCCACATTATTAACTTCTGTTTGTATTTTGTTGGTTTTATTCTGCTTGTCCCTGTTGTGAAGTTTTTGGTCATTTCATTTCTAGACCAGAAACTTTACAGTAAATGAATCTTTTTCTTGAAAGCCTGTAAGAAAAAAATGTTTATTAACAACATATTCAATTCATATGTTGTTTTGTGTGAAGATTTTTTTCTTCTTTTAGTTTTGCTTATGTTATCTTTGTTTAGGGAGTTCAACATTGGGAATAATTTTTTGGTAGATAACCAAACCCAGCAGGTAATGAACAGTGACAGAGTATACAGAGAGATTTATACCTAAGATCAGAGACTTATTCTTAATACTTTGCCATTGCCTCTTTTACTGTTTACAAACAGAATACGGAGAGTTTCAGTGGTTCAGAAACTTTTAGCTATTTTTGCTGGCCACATTCTGGACCAGCACATAACTGTAAAGGAGTTGTCTGTATGTGTTTTTTATGCTGTGTTTGTATATAACCTCATCTAGTCAGATTCGTGTTTTAAATTCTTCCAGGTTGTAGAGTAGTTTAGCTGGCATTTGTCTTTGGGCACTGTTTCTGAGTAAACTTTTCAAGTATGACATGTCTTGTGCTGCTTGTTGGAAGTAAAAATTGATCTAGTTGACATTTTTTTCTCTTAGTAGGCCTTGATGTTAATTTTCTTTCTTATGCTTATGGGTGGCTGTAAACTGTAAGTTAGCAAAGTCTTAAAACATCTTCTTGGTGTTTTAGAAACTAGTTACTGCATATGGTTTGGATGAGAGGTTCACCATTATCAATGCCTAAGTGTTTGTTTCTTCATAGATCAGGGAGACTGGAGTTAAAGGAGGGTGTACACTGCAAAGACTTTGCAGGTAGATTTCAGCTTCCCAGGTGTTACATTTGCAGATATGGTTCCAGGTTGCCATGCAGTGCATTTGACTAGAATCATGACAAATGTTCAATCCTTGTAATATGTTCAGTTCTGAAGTGTTCATAATTTTTCTGTCCAAGTGTACTTTTTGCACAGCGTTGTTCTCTGTTCATATGGAAGCAGAGCTTGGGAGAACTTGGGTAAGTTTTGGTCTCATCCTGAAAACCAAGCACAATTCACATTTCGCAGGTCAGACGTGTCAGAGGAGTTTCTGACAGGGATGTCTTTGAACTGCACAGCTAAAGATGGCTCATTGCAAAAAGATTGACAAGGCTTTTTTTCCTGATGTATAGTGCACTTCACAATCACAGGTTACTTTCCAGCTGAAAAGTTTTGTTTCTGAAATTTGAGGGTTATCGATTGCAGTAAAGAATTGGATGAACTCTAAATTTACTGTCTATCTACTTCAAGCACATTTTTATGTGTTTGAAGGGATAGTTATTACACCCAGATTATGAAAATACTTCAGGAGTTTATTTTCAGAATCTTTTTTTCTTTCAGAAGTTAATTAAATGCATTTATTCTGGACTTGGCTATGATGAAATGATTGAATGCGACCACTTTGCATTTCTATCAGAGCACACTCAACATTGATTGAAAATCCATCTAGCCCGAGAGAGCCTAAAGAAAGGTATTACGCCATGTGGTCGTCATTATGGTTGATTTCACTGGAATTCAGTGATTGGTATGCAGAATCATTTGTTCAGCAGCTGGAGGTGCAATTTCTGTTATGTTTTATTGACCTAAAAAACCAACTGACCTTGGTGAAGCAAACTGTCCTCAGAACCCTGCCAACTTTCATTCCTAGAGTCCCAGATAAGTCATAGAGTATGATTAGAACTTGTTGTGGGAATTCAGTGAAGTGTTGAGTTTTCTCAGCTTGAATCTTCATTAAGGTCAAAACTTAATTTGAGAAACAGATCTATTAATTTCCGTAATTTCTGCTAATCTGTATGTTCTCAGCTGTCATTTTAGTCATCCATACCTCTATGAGCTTATTATAGTTAGAAAAATGCTGCATCTGTTTTATGACATGGTGGGCTGTCGATACTGATGACAAACAAGAAAATCAAATACATTGGCCTAATCACCCCATGTGCACCTGCCTGTACAAGATAAAAATACTCTGAGCACAGCCATCAGTAGGGTGACATCTCCCCACCTTTAGGTTACAGCAGGTTGTGTACTCCCCAAACTTTTCTACCTGCAGATAAGGAGGAGATGGATTATTTTTTCCATGTGTATTGTACTGACCAGGGCTAGAAAGTTTCCCACCAGCTCTGATGTTGGCCTTCCTAATTGTTTCCGTGGGAGGCCAGAGCTCAGTGAGATGTCCAAGGGAAGGTTCACCGGAGTTTTAAATTTAACCTCCAAGCCGTCCACAGTTTTGTCAAATGTCAGTTTGATGGTTCCAAGGGCAGAGTGATATGTTGTTCAAAGATAATTTCCCTGGAGAAATTGAGATAGTGTACTACTGAAAACTGAGAGAATCTGTGATATACATTACTCTTCTGAGAGGCTGGTTATTCTGAGTGAGAAACACAGTTGTCACATTGGATAACAGGCAGATTTCTGGCATGTCTTTCTCTTTTAGTCTGTTTGCTACATATGCAGAACCAATATTTTAGCATTTAAACATTTTGAAAGAGATGACATTTTGAGAAGATATTATTTAGATTTATCTGATTGCATGGGTAGTTTTAAACTTTTGTAAATTTCAATTTTTTAAGAAATAGTGAATTAGGAAGTTCATTTCTTTGGAATTCTACTTTCTTAAGAAAAAAAAGTAAAATAATATGTTAAAAAATAAGCAGAAAAATCCTATTGATGAACTATAAAAAGATACAAACAGGGCCCTGGGACAAGATGATGCACTGTTCTTCAATTTCATCCCACTCCCTACTGAACCTGTCTGCTTAGTTTTCTGTACTTTCAGTTTGCTGAAAGCCATGCAAAGGTTAAAATAGAAAGGGATTATTTAAATAAGGAAGGATATTTTCTTAATTCTTGGTGATTTGGGTTTTTTTTTGAGATTTGCTTTGGAGGGTAAATACTCTGTAAAGTAAATGGATATGCAGTGGATATGAGGAGGAAAGAGCTCTACCTTGCTGAAGGAAAAATACCAACTTTGGGTTGGGTTGGATGTGACACCAAAACTCTGTGTTGGGGAAGAGAGAATTTAAGGAGCTGTTACTCTTCCCTTTCACGATTACTGGTTCAACACATCAATATTTCTTATGCTTCTCCAGACCTCCTGCCTCCACTAGTTTTCCTCAGGGGCAAGATCCACTGGGCAGATTTCTTTACCTCTTGAACCTGTAAATAAAGTAGCCCCAGAATACTGCCTGGGGAGCTTGGTGACTGCCTGGGCTCAATGCTGTCAGGATTCCCTGTGCACGGTAGAGGGGTGTGTGAGTGAAGAATCAGTGAGAGATAGCACAGCTTGCCCTCAAAAAGCTGTGACTGAAAAGAGACAGGGGCACTAAATTTAGGAATTGGGCTGGTGGTGGAACCACTCCTTCCACTCGTATTGTTTGCTTTCACAATGCAGGAGCAGCGTACCTGGGCAACGTGATTGTGCTCTGATCTGAATTTATAGTAAGGGGAAGTTGGTATGTCTAAACAAGAGTCATACAAAGCGTACCTGATTTATTTGGAGGTCTGAAGAAGTTACTGCAAAAGTATGGAAAGCTTGATTTATGTATTGAAGGGTAATGGCTGGATTGATCCTGAGAACTTCTAGGGTGAGCCAGGAGTTGCAGTCAAAAGACTTGATCCAGAAGGAAATTGCAATGAAACACGGAGTGCTGCAGAGGAGGTGTGATCCTGATCGCTGTCAGGCTGGGCTGGACACGCTGTGGAGCAGTTGGATGCAGAGAAAAACTGGAAACAGTCAGGAGGTGGTGGAGCTTTTTTTTTCTGTTTGTTTGTTTGTATGGAGATGCTTTGTTTATTTGGTGTTTTAAAGAAAAAAGCTTTTCTGGACTCCAGATGGGAAGGAGCTGATGGACCAGTAGCAGGGCTGCAACTCCTTAGTTGCAAATTTCAGGCAACAAATGATTTCCAGTAACTGGTTAGAGTTATTGCTAATGGTCTCAATTAATAAAATAGCTGAGCAAGCAATTGCCATATTAAATCAGATCAAATATCCCTCTCATCTAGTGTGCTGTCATCAGCAGCGCTTGATTTTTTTTTTTTAAAGAAGAACATCAGAAGAAAATGCATGACAGTCCTGGGTGTACGAGAGAGATGTGTGACAGATGAGTCTTCTGGTACGAATTTCACACATGTTCATGAAAAGTGTCATCCAGCAGGAATGTGCTGAGGAAGACAGCAGTGCAGTGCTCTGGGTCGGAGTTTCAGTGGTTGCAGCGCAGATCTGCGTTGAAACAAAGTGACATGAACCATAGTTTGGAACAGGATTTTAGTACGTCTCTTTCATTCATGCATTATCCTCACATGGATATTTCGAGCGTCTCTCCAGGGCTTTGGAGGGGACTGTGTCAGACTAAACACTTCTTAAATAAAGATTTTGGAAAACTTCCCAGATTGCCTGTTAGGTAAACCCTTCCTCCCACGTTTTTGTCTTTGAGGTGAGAAATGTTTCAGTGACTTCTGTGACACTTGCTTTATTTCTACCTGGCAGAGTTCTTGGTTGTCCCAGGACAATAATATTGTTTTGTGGGGCATTTGGAGGCAAAATAATTATCTCTCTGAAAAATTGTTATAATATGAGTATTAAAAACCTGAAGCCAGCCTTCAAGCAATTGAAACGAGATTTAAAGGGGGGGAGTGTAAGGGGGTGGGAAGAAGGGTTTTTTTGAGACCTACAGGTCTCTGTGGGCTACAAGCCTTCTCCTTTGGGTGCAACTGAAGTAGTTGTGTAACCCATCAGTAATGGGAGCTGGGAATGTAATGAAAACATTGAATATACTAAAATTCCTTTCTTAGCTGCTAATTCTGGGCATGATGGCATTTTTGCATTCAACTGGAGAATCAGTGATATAGGAATTAATATTTTTTTTAGATATTTTAAAAATATTACTTGGTTTGGATGATATTTTTGTCCCATGTTTGTGCTGGTCATTTTGTTTCCAGCTCTTTCTATCAAAGAGATGTGGAGAGAACAGAGGGGTACCTCCCAGTTCTGGTGTGTAGATGAGCTGTGACGTGGAGTTTTCCATAGTCTCAGCATCAGGTGAATGGCAGAAAGAGGAGCAAGCATTCTTCTTCTGTCAGAGATAATATTGATTTCTTGTGATAATGTTTTCTCAGGCATGCGGAAAATAATGGCCTTTATTACCTAAAGATAAAGTCAGTTTGGCCAAGGTTAGAGAGAATTACCTGCCTCCAAATTCTCCTGCCCAAAAGGCAACAAAATTTTACTCAGTTTTTGTAAGTTTGTTTCCTATGGGAAGGTCTTAATGTCCCCTTGGCCTTCCTGGCAGCAGGGGAGATCCAGCCACAGGCTGGTAACATTTTCCTGTCTCTCCAGGAGGCATCCACTCAAGCTTTCTTTCTCATCCCAAATGATAATAGACGTGCTAAGGAAGCTGAGCTAGTTTCCTTTATGTCACTGTGGAATAGATTTTTTTTTTAGTTACAAGATCAAATAGCACAATTGTAAAAATGAAGTTTTGTCACAGGGTCAGCCGCAGGGTCACAGATTATGTTGTCACACAGGTTGGGAGTTTAAGCAATTATAAAGGGAGTTGAAGTCTTGCTTCTGCTCCTTTTCAGTGGGAAATAGAGAGGGGAAGATATAGTTCTTTTATAGAGAAAAGGAAAAGAGAGGGAATAAGGTCTGCTAGATTTTCAGCTTTGGAATTATGAGGGCAAGAAGGGCAATGCTGAGACAGGATATACAGGATTGTGTTTTTATAGGATGGCAATAGGTTAGTCAGGTAGGCAAAGAAAGGAATTCCTTGAGATCTGGGAATGAAGTATTCCTCCAAAGTGATGTGGCCTCTATGAAAACAGACATGTAAAATTCGTGATTTTATTTATTTGTTTTCTTTTGAGTATGTGTAACAAAACCAAGAAATACTTATTTATTTATCATTTATTTCTCCCTTAAGTAGTTTTCATTCAAAACACTTTACTCGCAGTGCCTTTGTAGTGGTCTTAATTAATCTGTGAGCTTTTTGAAGTGTCTTTGACTGAAGGAGTATTTCTGCTTTTAATGTTAAAATTTTATAGTCCAATTAATTTCTTAATGGTTGGGATAGTTGCTTTCATTTATTCATTTGACATATTCTTAATTTGTTATCAGTGTGATAATTGTATTAGTTAACAAAAGGAAAATAAGAAAAGCTAAGAATAAGGAGATACTAGATTTTAGAAGATGTTTTGGACACTAGTAATTCTTTAGATTATAGGATCTTGATAGAAAAAAAAAGGTGAAAGTTTTAAATGCAAATGACAGCACAGAAAGTCACTGCTTAGTTTTTTATTACCATATTGTAAAACTTACAGTGGCTATAGTCTAACTTACTAAATTAATTCAGCAGTCAAGCATGAGGACTTTCTTTTAGAAAAAATTTCTTTTGTTCAAGATATGTTTTCTTTGTTATATTAAAAATTCAGCCTGTCACAACTAGAGGTCTTCTTATTGTGATAATATCTATTTTCTACAGAAAAATCCATCTCTGGGCTGTAAGTGAATAAACAGTGTCCTTGTTTGTGTCAGGAATGTGTCTGTCAATACCCCTCTTAACATCTCTTGTGGTGTCTGTCAGAGTCCAACCCAGCTTTGTTTTTCGGGTTTGTAGACAGGTAGTAGCAAATGCATTTTAATTCTATGAAAATGCCAGAGACAATACTTAACTTTGCTTACATCTCAACAAAATTCCAGCTTTTGGATTTCAATGAAATTAGACCTAAATTTTGAAGCATTACCCTTATGCTGGTTTAGTCATGACTCAGTGAAGCACCTGCAGAGACTCTCGTTCTTAAGGCACTGAGAACTGAACTGCTAGGAACATTTCTACTGAGTCTTGCTGAAGTAATGTAAGTTGGAATGGACATTCACGTGGTTGGGATTTACAGGATCAGGTCTTCTGCATGACTAGCTGCTGAGACCCAGAGTGCCCAGTGAAATGTTAAGATTTGTTTCACTGCTCACATACATGAATTCTTTGTAAAGGTGTGGGCTATTTATAAAGGAGAAAGAGATGATCTGTTAAAACAAAAAAAATTTTTTTCAAGTAATGAGGATGGTAATATTGTACCCAGTGCCTTCCTAGAACAATGGGTGAAGATGTTTCTTTATTTAAAATAAGTGTACTGTATTGAATTTTAAAACAGATTTTTGAGAATTTCTTATTTTATATAGATTACTTGTTTTGACTAAATTGTATTTCATAAAAAAGATCTGGTTGGCTTGGTTTGGGGTTGGTGGTTTTTTTTTTGCTTGGTTCCTTGAAAACATTCTTTGCGCTCTGATTTTGTTATCTTTTATTTGCTGAGGAGCACAGCTTCCTTGCACACTGGAGAATTTTTTGATTGACTTGCAGACAGCTGGTCCCATTGCAATGCTGTTTAAAGTGATTAAAATTATTGCAGAGACATATTCCTTTAGAAAATGTTACAGATTTTGCTCTTGGGAGTATTTTGCATGTCTGCATTTTTTGGATGCTTTGAGGGGAAAAAAACCTTTATGAAATAGAGTAAAGGCTATGCGAACATGTAACACTTATTTTTGGCTGACGTTACCAGCTATGTGGCCAAGGTACCCAGGTGGCTAATTAAAGCAGGGAATTTAATGAAATAGTGTGATTTTCTATAGCTATCAGAGATGAAAGCATTGGAGGTTAGACAACACACACTACTGTAAAATAAAATCTGAATGCTACTCACATATATGCAGAAACTTAGTGTTTAATATTTGTCTTAAAAAGTTGAACTGAAGGAATTAAATGTCCTATAGTTAGACCTGCTAGATCAATTTGTGTGCTAGTCCAGAACAAGAAAAAGCCCCAAACATGGTTAAAGTGTAGTCATCACAGTTATATTCATACCAGCAGGAACCAAGTGCTGCTACTGTTCTGCTATTTATCTTTCTGCTGATCAAGGGTCTGGGTCTCCGTGGCACTGATGTCTGTTTGCTACAAAGACATTGCAATTAAAAGATTAAATAGAATGAACAGTGCCTTTGAAGTAAGGGCATCTTGCTCTTTGCACAGGAAGACTGATGGGCTCGAAGTTCTTTGGGCTGGACTTCATAAGAGATAAAGCTAAAAGGCTGTTTGAGAATTTTTTGTCTTTTCCTTTTTTCTGTCTCGCTTGCATCTATGATACTCTGAGTGTATCTAAACATTTAGCAGGGGATGGTTCTTCAGCAGTGTGAGAAGTCAGAGCTGCTGCAGTCTGTTGACTCCAGCTCTGGCATTCTGAGGCCACTTTTCTTGAAAAATTGTTGGATGCTGAGGAAAACAGGTGTGGGCATTGCTGTCATTTAGAGACCTGATTTAAAGTCTAGTGCCCAGTTGGGGTGCAAATTAATGACTGTGGAGCATTCTCCACAGGGTGTGTTGAGAAAGATTATAAAAAATTATCCCAGGTCAGAAAGATGCAGGAAGAGGAATGGGGCTGATTTTTATGGAGTAGCATATCTAAGGTGAATGAATATTCAGTTAAGAGCAATGGCTTGAGCTAGGTGTAAGAAATTAATAAACTTAATGAGTAGTAAGGTAGCTTCTAGAGAGGTATGTTACTTTATATAGTCTTTTTCTCTTCTTTAGGAGCAATGTCTAATGTACTAAAATACTAAGACTTTATTTAGAATTTTTTCTTTTACCTTGTGTTCATCTCTTCTTTATTAACTTCCAGTATTATTGGCATCTAGTATTTATGTGGCATGGGTGTTTGCTGAATACTGCTTCTGTGATATGGAATTATCAAATGAGCTGGGAGATGCCCATAACATCCTTCAATTTATAATTCTTGAACAGAACAGAACTTATTTCTTTTTTAAAATTTTTTTAAATTTATTATTTATAAACTATTCAAGATGTGTTTGTATTCTAGATCTGTTTTCAAGACAGTTTAGTTTCACTCTGAATTTTCTTTTGTTCCTAAGCTGCTGGATATTTTTTAACCGTTGCAGACTGGCTTTAGCCATAGGAACACAAACAAATGTAAATTTGCTATCTGAAAAATTGTCATTAATCCTACTTTTTAATGTTTGGCCAAGATTAAGCATCTGTGCAAAGAGTTTGCCATCTATGCTGCTTTTTAGTCTGCTTTGTTTCTTAAATGTTTCTGAGCTCAGAAGATCATTTCTTTAAGCCAAATGTAGTGTTGGCACCACTTCAGTGTACTCTGGACTTGGGTGCTTTAGAGCTGTTTTGTAGCCTGGCTTTCCCGTTCTGTGAAGTTTGTAAAATCACAAATGCAGCAGAGTGTTGGTTAATAACTAGCTTGAGATGGCTGTAATGTCTGGCTCAGAGGTTAAAGAATTAACCTAAAAGAGAATAGATAAATAATAATAACAATAAAATAATAAAATTAACCCTAAAAGAGAATAGGTGACTGGCTTCAAAATGAACTAACAGTGTGGAAAATCATAGAGCTGTGAGTTTCATCTTCCTGCTCAGGGGCAAATACTATCAGAAAATGCTACACTAGCAGAAAATTATTAGTGTGTGATGGTAAGAGGAATTCTACTGACCGGACCCCTAAAACACACACTTCAGATTTTAAAGACACATGTCTTAAGCAGTAATCTTTTATTTGTTTTATTCTATCTAATGAATTTTGTGGTCTTAGAGCTTTAAATTCAAGCAGTGTAGCAGAACACATGGAATGAATTCCACATGATAAAGAGTAATGTAGACTCAACTATGCATATCAGCATAGCTACTAGTAAGCTATGTGGATATTTTATCAAATCTTATATGGTCATGGCATATGATATTTTATGCTGATTGGATACTGTTCGCAAATATTTTTCTATTTCTCATGCATATTGTTTACTTACCCTAATCTTCTACTTCATTCAAAAGCATTTTAGAAACAGAAGAACCACATGAAAACGTACCAGAGCAAGCAACTCAAAAATTCGACTGGACCAAGGATTATATTTGATATTTGCTATTTAAAAAAATCCAAAAACCAAAAGCCGGTGGGGAATATGTTTTTGTACTTGTTTGCTGCAATGAACTCCCCCTGTACATGTAATTCAGACCTGAAAGAAAACTGCTCAGCTAGGCCTGTTAACTGTAGCATTTTCATTTCCATAGGTATGTAGCCAGTTGTGGAATAAAGAGAGTCTACGACAGAGCTTTCTTTTATTTCCTTCTCTTCAAGATTTTGCATATCACAGGCACCAGATGTTTTCCTCTGCAGCTTCACCATGTTCTGCTTTTCAGTGTGGCATTAGACAGAAGCTGACATGGGAAGTTGTGTGAGGGAGGGGTGATGAAAGAAGAGGCTAGCGTTGGCATAAAATTGAACTTCTTCCAGAGATTAAATGCAAATGAATTTATCATTTACTCAACGTGACATTGGAAACCAATTTATGTTTTAACAGCACAAAGCCATATTGCACCACCAGAATTCCCACCAGATACATTTATATAGGAAGTTGTGGAAGTATTTTTTTTCTAATATTTGTTTTGGTTTTATGCTGAGTAAGTCTGTGCTTACGGTTATGAGACAGACTCAGGACAGGGAACTGATTTTCACTTGGAGTTGCAAGCAAATAACCTGTATTTGAACCAGCTGTCCATGTTTTTTTTTTTTTCTGGGCAAGTTGCAGTTACTTGTTTTTGAGTTATAATTGATTAGATTTTCTCTTATGTGCTGTACTTACAAACTTGTACATGAAGTGTCTTTTAAGAATTTTTAATACCATGGCACATTTATTGATTGCATATTAATTCTTAATTTTTCAGTATGAATAAATAGTGAAAAAAACCCAGGTAGGACAAAGATTCCAGTGATAGAAGTAAACATCAAATGACTCAGTTTCTTTAGCATAATAAAATCTGTGCAAGAAATGTATTCTGTAACTTTTTTTCACTGCTTCTGATGTGGAAGCAAAGGAGGGATTTTCAGTGATCCTTTTGGGCATTGAATAATATTCTCTTCATTTGCCACAATAGCATTAGTGAGTAGATCTCATTAGGGATTTGCACGTGACTTTTATTTTTTATAGATAAAAGGGAGAAAATTCTTCCAAGTCAAAGAAAGTCTGGAAAATAATATCTAAGAATTCATGCAGGTAGGAAGTATTACTGCAAGGAGATGTTTTCATTACCTGCTAGGCAAAATTAGTTTGCCTTCTTTCTTAAAAAGGTGTGTGCTAAGTCTCAGAAATGCTTCTGGTAACTTAATGAATAACATCCACATTAAAAGATAATTAAATATTGAAACAATTTTTTTTTATTAATACAAATAAGAAAACACGTAATGGTGAAAAAGATGGTTTCATTTTCTTAGGAATGGCTCGTAAATCTGTTTGTTGATTATCTTTTGTAGAAAGAAGTCCCATTATTAAAGATGATAGAAATGTTTTTTTCATGTACAAAGCTATTTGTAAAGGCATCCTTTGTTCGTCATGTCATGTTTATGACCCGACCTTCTAGCCCATCACACTTTAATCCTCCTAAACACTGTATTTGTAGTCCAGGTTTTAAATAAAATAGAATAAAAGTAGAATTTCACAACATACATTAGTCATCACCTTCAACTTCTGCTTCCTTTGAAATTAATGCTATTTGAGGCACCTATTAAAATTGTTACTGAATGCACTGGGTAAGGATTGTTGGATAATCTCCCTCTTTCAACAATTTTTCTGCATAGAGCTCAGAATATGTATGAGTTTTTGTGAGCAGATCATAAAAAGGGAAAAATCTTGTAAGCCCAAATAATTGCTTTACCACTGTGTAATCTGAAAGCTGATTTGGTATGCCATTTTGAAAACAAGATGAAGTTTTATTGCTACAACTGATACTTGGAATACTTGTGTCTGTTGGAGAATCGATGTCCTGTGTTGTAGTCACAAAATTAATCTCTGTTGCAAGAGGAGTGATTGCAGTCATTAACACTAATGGGTGTGTGTGTGCAATTCTTAGACATATGAAGGACCAAAGCAAGAAGGTTGCCAATCTGAAGCACAATCAGCAATTGGAGAAAAAGAAGAATGCACAGCTGTTGGAAGAAGTTCGTAGGCGAGAGGACAATATGATGGACAACTCTCAACATTTACAAGTGAGTTTATTTTTCAGTTGTTTTTAAAGCTATCAAAGAAAATACACTTCTGTTTTGGTGTGTGTCTTCCAGAATGTGTAATGAATCTGTTCCCACAAAGAGCTGATGGCTCCTTCCTCTTCTACCAGAGGGTGCACTGCTCACCTCAGTTGTATCCATGAAATATTTACCATTTAGGGTGAAGAAGAAAGCAACAGAATTTGAAGACCTCTGCACAGTTACTACACCAGCAACTGTTGTTTTCTTGCAGTTTGAAAGATAAGGTTCTTGCGTATCTCTTCTATATTTCAGAGAGACTTTGAGACTTATTCCAGGAGAATTTCTACAGTTTATGAGTTACTGAGTTTGGTGGTTGAGAAATGAATGTTCTTAAACCGCTCTGTTTAAGTGATACATTACATACCAGGGAACTTGTGTTCAAGGCCACAAATTTGATGCTTGACTTAAAAAGTATTCTCTGAGATCTGACTGTGAAAAACCACGAAGAGGAGTGCTGATTTCTGTTGACAACATCAATGTCTCCATGCCCAGTGTTTATAGGCAATTTACAGTGCAAAATATCACTTTTGCCTTGATCTGGTTAATATAATATGTTTCTGGAAGATTTCCAGTGGATGGAATTTGACCCTCTCATGCTTCATATGGTTGTATTTCTCATGTGTTCCTATGCAAAATGGAAAAATTAACACCACATCTCTCTTCAGGCTCGTGTTGGTGAAGCTTTATGTCAGAATCAAGTTCAGGAAATGATACATTATTTATGCATCTGTGCAGTGCTACGTTTACTTTCTAGCCTTGGTCGTTACATACTGATTGCATCACCATGCATTCCACTGCACGTGGTATAGCAATAAAAGCTTGTGAAGGATTTGGCCTGACAATATGATATACCAAAATCAAATTTCAGTGTTGAGCAGCTACTTGTAATTACAGTGGTTCAGTAAAGAGAAGAAATTAAGCTTATTTTTTCAGGATTATTTTAGAAATATGTGAGTGGAGTGATGACTAGAGAATAGAAGCCATTCTCAGGATCTTTGATGTAACTGCTGTACTTGGAGGTTTCTAGTCATGAGATGAGAATGGGTCTGCCAAATGGAGGCGATGAGGCTGAATGGCTTGAATTTGGAAAGAAAATACCCTGTCTGGTGAATAGTTCTTCTGTGCCATTCACTTCCTGTAAAGAATCGATACACTAAGAACCATTTCTGAAAACCAGTTAACCAAGAACTGTTATTTCTTGTTACTATGCCTTAAAATGTCAATATTTTTATACGATGTCCTTCAACATGTTATTTTCAGTTATATATATATATATATCTATGTTATATGTTGTGGCCCATTCTTCACTTGCTGAGCTGCTGGGAAAGTGAAAAAGAGAGAATCCCAGCTGCCTCTGCCTGTCATTGGGTGCTTTACATTCCCAGTAGCTGCAAGAACAGCAGGAGAAATGGAGTCTTGGTTGGCTGTGCTGCTGGATAGCTGGTAGGGATAATCCTGCCTTCTCTGCCATACCTGCAATCAGCTGCCACCACTGGTTGTTGTATTTCCTGTGTCAAAGATTTCCACATTTTCTTGCCTTATTTCTTCTCAAGCATTTTTTAATGCTGAAGAATGCATGGTAGCTTGAGGTTTCCCTGGGATTGCAAGATTTTCGGAGATTTTGTTGCTCTACAAAAATGCTGTAGTGAATCTTGCAAATAAAGTAAGTACTCTGATATGGAATAATCATGTCACAGGGCAGGTGACATGACTCTGATGTACATTTATTCTGCTGATAGGAAAGAATTTTGATTTAAGTCTTTTTACTGGTACAGTTTATTTATTTTATATGTGTAAGGGAATGACAAATGCTAGATGAGAGCATCAAATCTTGTTATATGAATCTGATAAGTAGGTGATTGACGGGTTGAAAAGCCAAACAAATTCTAAAGCTCCAGCCAATTAGCCTTTGTATAGAAAGGAAATTTTTTTAATAATTTTTTAAGAAAGCCTTTCCTTCTTCATGGAGTTGTTGAAAAAGTAACAGCAGTGATCTAAGGATTTAAATGAGGCAGCATTTTTGGGGAGACAAATGATGTGAGATACATGATATACTTTGAAAAAAGTTCTAGGAGTACTATGCATCTGCTAATCACAACCAATATTAGTTGGTATTTCAATAAATGTTTGATTAACATCTTAGTAAACCATAGGGACCTGACCACCTTTTCTTACTGTTCACAATAACTTCTATTGCTTTTAGTGGAAACACCCTGCATTTATATGCATTTATAACACACAATTCTTGTGTCTACATTGTACTTGTTACATTTGTGAATGATGTATTGAGCTGTTAGGGGAAAAGTGTATCCTAAAGTTCTCTGGCCTGATGTAATGACTGTATTTGTTGGCTAGCTGTGATAAGCTGGCTGTTGGCTGGCTGTGATAAGCTCAGCTGAGAATTGAAGAGCAGTCAGACTGGTCAGATTACATTTACTCCGGCCAAGTCTCGGTCCCTTTTGCAGAAGTAGTGGAAAAGATGAAATAAGAAAGTGAGTACAATTGTCCATGGACCATTCAGGGGCTGCTCAGGGCAAACTGAAGCCATCAAGTGCCACCAATTCTGTACAGCTCACGTAGGGACTGAAGCTGTACCCATTTAGCTGTTCACCTGCTCTGATGGATGTGAAGAGGTTCACAGGTCTTCAGTTTCTTGCAAGCTTCAATAGTGTGTGGTAGTTCCTGAGGCTTGTAGCACCATGTGTATTGGTGACACTTTTCACAATCTTTTCAGGTGAAAGCCTCTCAAAGCTGGGTCGTGTCCCAGTGTCAGTGCTTGCAGGGCAAGTTTGAGTCTCTGGTGGCCCCATCTCACAGCACTCCAGGGCCACTGCTGTGATGGAGTGCTCTGGGATACCTGGGGAGGGAATTCACTTTGGTCTCCCTCAGCTATCATCTGTAATTGTGAGTGATGCTTCAGGTGTGGTTTTGGGGGGTTCTTTGCATCACTGTAAAATTGGAAACATCAGGGAGCCAGATTAATTCTTGGGAATGAAAAGTAGTTGTGAGGTTTTCTGTTTTTTCCTAACACAAATCAAGGGCAGACCTGTGTGAATCTTGCCAGACATGATGGTCATATATTACATAAAGCATCACAGCAGGAGAGCTGGACCTTGACCACTTTATCATGAATTTTTTTGAGAATGGTGTATCTAACATGCCTTCATTTTTCTCTCTTTTTTTTTGTCTGTCTTAAAAATTGTAAGCCTTTTTGAGAAACACTGAGCTAAGAAGCTTATAGATATCATGTCATAGATTTGTGCGTAATTCTTCAGGTCTCTTTGCAGGATCTTGAAATGTTAGAGATGTGAGACTTGTTTATTCCCTGAGATTAATTTTTCTTGATTCTTGTGTGGAACATGTTTCTTCCAGTAACACTGGTACCTCAGTAGAATTGGGAAAGGAAACATTTGCATAACATTGAGAACTTGAATGCATTTGGTTTTGATTCTGATTTTCAAATCTGCTGTAATAACATCAACAAAGTCTTTTTGTTTCTCTAGAGTAAGCAATAAGAGGGTGCACTAATAATATTTCCATGTGTCTCTTGACGCAGCCTCAAAGGGAATTGAATGTACACTTTTGTCTGATTATGCTTTTCATAGATGTAATGTATCAATTCAATAAGTGATCTAAGCTCAGAAACACTTCTTTGTGGAAATTTTATGCAAACTGTCCAATGCACGAGTGTCACAAAAAAAGTGCAGGGATGAACCTGAATACAAGTTAGTAAGTTTAATACTCTGTTCTGCCCTGATCTGCACAGCTTCTGGGTGTTTCCCCCTTTCTTCCAGTTCATCTGCTGGCAAAGTTTTTGACTCTCCTTATGTTTTAAATGTTTGGGTAATTAGTCACAATTCTCTTTGAGGTAGCTTGGGTTTTCTTTGGCTGGAAATCCACATGCGGAAAAGAGATATTTTACTAACAATATTGTTTTTGAGTGAGACAATGTGTAGTTCTCATTGATTTCAAATATCATCTACAGGCAGCTTGATCAATGGTTTATGCCTGCAGTGCTGTGGAACAGATTGTGTACACATGTACATTTTCCAGGTGTAAATACCTCACTTTTTAAAGAGAGTTCAGTTTGTCAGTCATGCTTTTCCATGGGACGGAGTAAGGCAAGGCAAGAGTTCCAGTTTTCCAATAGCTCTGTACTGGCTGGAAATTTAGTCTTAGGTAATGAATAAAACATGATCAGGAGGAAGTCCTGTCAAAAGAGATAAAAAAACCTGGCTAGTTAATATTACTGCTTTCTGATTCTTGCCATGTGAATATCTGTGATGTCTTAATCACTGAAAATAGCTCCCAAGAGATTTCACAGCTCGTCAGCATGAATCCTAAACCTTGGATTTGTTTCTTTATTTGTCACTGTGTGCTTCACGTTATAATTTTCAACTCCATGATAACTATTAAAATACAAAATATGCCCAACACATTGCACATTGTTGTATGTTATTTCTGTGTCTTCTAAAATAGCATGGCCTAAACAAGGCATATATCTGCCGTTACTACGAATTTACTATGACTTCTCTTTATGCAGTGTATTTCCTACCGCATTGTCTCAAAAGCTTTGATACTATAATATTAATAAAAAGAGGAAGCTAGGGAGTGAGATGAAGCCTTGCAAACAAAAATGAGCAGAGCAGTGTAATCAGTGCAGAGACAGAGGAAGCAGTCCTGACTGCTATGCAGACAGGCATTAGTGTATGGAGCTGACACAAGGCAGGAGAGAATTCATTGCATAAACACACAGCTTTGTATTAGTAGTGCTGAAATTCATATGCAGTGACAAAACACAACCTTTTAAGAGGTTAAAGTCATGAGCTATTGTATTGAAAGTAAATTCTAATTGAGGCATCCATCCTAAGGTGGACCTGTACCTTTCTGGACAGCTTTAATAATTCTCAGTGTTCATGGGTTCTGTGAGTTTCTGTCTGTAGAAAGCTGGTAATTTTTGTAGGGGGGAAGATAGAGGTAAGATAGGGATTTTACCTATTTACACCACTCCTGTGATTTCCACAATGTGCATGTGTGAATTGTAAGGTGTGGGCTGGCTCTGATGTGTGGAATTGCAGAATTGCTCAGTACCTCTCATTTGGTTGTGGGCAGAGGTTGAGAGGAACGAGGTGACCACTCTTGATTTTCCTTTCTTAGTAGTATGAGCCATCAGAACACCCAGATGAGATGTGATGTAGATAGACTACAGGATAAGATATATAGATATATATGTAGAGGAAGGATAAGATATGGCCTGCAATGCTTGTGAAGATCTTCCTTCTCCCTAAGATTTCTGCTATCAGATTTGAATATTTTGAAACAAAAGCTGGCTTTTTTTGTAAGTCTGCATAAGAGTCAGCTACACCAAGCCCTTCAGCCCTTGTGTAAGCTGTTTGTTGGAGCCAGTTCAGTGACATATTCAGAAGACGGGGTAGGCAACAGTGAGAATTAAGTTCTCCATTAAATGTACCCATGGCCTTGTTTGGAGGAAAAGCAGAATAGAAATTTATTTCTATTATGGTTGTAGTGAGTTAAAAGCTTGTTTTACCAAAACTTTTCTACGACTGAAGCAGAAGTGCAGTGTTGCATCTGACATTTAAGATTCAATACTGTGATCATCTTGTGTTGTAGATGTCCCCTTTATTGTTGTAGCCCATACTGAAATGATTTCAGCAACTATTTTATTTCCAAAGTTTCACACTAAATTGTTTGATTTCTTTTTTGACTGGATATATTTGTCCAAGCTGTTGCAAATACTTTTTACCAAGTGAGTTGATTTCAAGTGCAAGTGAGAAATTATTTGAAATTTTTTGGCTCAGTTCTCTCTATATAGTCTATTAAGTTAATGAATGAACATATGAAGAAATGTGAAAGTCAGTATTTGATGCCAGTTTTCTCCAACATATCTACATAATTCTCTTCATTTTAATGCCTGAAAACTAGCATATGGTATTGTATGCTCCTATTGTATGTGTGTTTCAAACTATAGTTTCCTTGGGGACTGTAAAATTTTGTATTTGCGTGGTTAAGCTGAAGTTGGGTCAGTTTGTAAGAAAATGAGTGTTCATGTACATATCAGATAGTTTCACCCTTATAAAGCAAGAATTATGTACTAGAAAATGGAGAGAACTTAGGAGATTGCACAGTTGTGAGCAGCAATGATGTGTTCATGGGTACTTCTTTGGCATTTCTCCGCTTCTCTAATTGTAGGTGGATTTTGCCAAGATAGAGTGTAGTAGTAACTGCAAGCTCAAAAATGTCCAGCCTTCAGCAAAATGTATAGCATATTATAAGCTTCACACAATCCAGGGAACTCTTTTTTTTCTCTTGTAAATATCTAGGAAAAAGGCAGGAATTGCATTTTCTTGAAGTCGTTATTTTCATGGAGCTGAACACAAATTTTTAATAGATATTTAACAAAAGTCTTTTCTGTACTCATTGATAATGAATCCATAAAAACCCCATAACGTGGAGTGAAGACAAGGCAATAGAAAAAAATGAGTAAACCTGTGATGCTGTAGTGCAATATATTACAAAGTTATTACCAGATTAGAAATGCATGCTTACAAATGTCAAGATAATCCACTCAAACACATGTAAGACTATTGAAGACACAGCTAGCATACTTATCTTCAGACTTCCAACATAATACAAATATAAATTCAGATTGTAAACACAGATGGACAGTTAGGAATTTTCCTTCCTTGGCCTGTGGAAGTTCCATACACTGTGGATAAATTCCATATGTGTTGCTGAAACGTGTGTTGAACTTCAGCCAGTAGCTTAAGATCATGTTGAAGAAAATATTTCTAAAAGGTTTCAGATGAAGAAAGGTATTTGAGAATCTACAGAGGGCAGGAAGGTTGATTGGTGGGTCTGAGGATCAATACCAGAATTGGGTTTTTTGGGGGGATTTACTTTGACATTTGTTTTCATTGTGCAGTGTAATCCCCAGAAGCCAAAACCACTCCTGTTATAAAATGTCCCCGTAGACAACATGTGAAAATCTCACTTGCAAATCAGTTTCTACTAGAATCACAGCCTCTTAATTTTTTTTTTCTTTGTCATAATTCGTAGGCTGACAGCAGTCACACAGTATTCTGTGCTGTGTTGGTCTCACCAGATATAATATGAAAAAAAATTGTAGTGGGCAAAGCATTAACAGCAAAAATGTTTTATGTAGTTGTCATGCCCTTTCTTTTGACTAGTGTATTCCATTATATGAGTAAGTATAAAATAACGTCATTTTTATTCTTAGAAATATCAACATCTATTAATTTTGGGGTTTTATGCAAGCACACAATATAATAGAATATTATGTATAATTTTAAATAGACTTTTTGCATTATTACAAAGACTTGTAGAGCATCCCATATCACACAGTCTGAATACTGACTTTCTCATCTTTCTCATCTTTCTCAGTTTCTACAGTTAAGTCAGAAACTTAATGTTTTTCAATATTGTTAGGTAATGTTTAGGTAATGTTAATTCACAGGCTTTAGTTACCCAGGAATAAAACCTGGACTTCTTGATTTGCAATTATTTAGAAATCTGTGAACTGCAGCTCTTGGCAAGTACTTTATGTTTAAATTAAAACAGTTGTTTCTACTATGTGCTTTGTTAGTTGAAAAGGGCATATATGGCAAGGCACTGGAAGGAAAAGTTGTTGTTGAAAAAAACAAAACTTCAACAATAGGTAACAGAAAAAATTTAATGTGATACAACTTTTTTTTCACCCCCTCAATATGTAATAACTCACACATGCACAACTCCTGTAGTCTCCAGGGGGCAACTGCATTCACATGCATCAAAAGAAATAGTTCAGTTAAACCAACTCTCCCTACCCCGCAATAATTACCACAGGTTTACACTGAGATATAGTTGCAAAAGGTTAGTCAGTAGGGCATCTGCAAATCAAGTTATATGTCAACTCTACATCAATAACCTCATTATATGAGATGTTAGTATTTCAGCACATGACTGTCCAATATAGCATTCCACATATAGCTCATTTTTAACTTTTACATTGAGTTATAGCTCATCTAATATTTTACTGAATTATGTATTTAAACACTCTATATTACATAAATTACAATCAATGACAAAAGCAATGATTTAGATTGAAATTCTACAAAGTGAAATTGCAAAAAAATGTCTGACCCTATTTGTGTAGCTTCCTTGAATATAAGATGAATATAGGATGTTGAACCCTATAATATAAAAGAAGTGTAATGGAAATCAGTATTAGCATAGATTTTCTAGTTTAGGCATTGCTTAAAAATGTTACCAATAGATTTTTCATTTTCAGTTACTGCAAGTGAAAGCTGTTTTCCTATATCAAAGAAGCAAAAAAGTAAATACGTTCTAAAAATACAAGAAATTACCTAAATTCTGTGCAAACTCCCTCCATCTACTTTCTTATATTTGTAGCTTATACACAAGCTACTTTTGCTGAAAGCTTGATAGGCTGGATGAAAAGATAGAAAGGTTTTCAAAAACCTTCTTGTGGTTTGCATCAAGCTCAGATTTCTACCAAGTTCCATAATTTGGTCTCGTATTTACCTGGTTAGGAACCAGTGAGAGCTGCTGCTGCTGTTTGTCACTCTCCATAGAGCATTTGGAAGTCTGTTACTAATACATCTGGTCAGCAACAAAAGTTCTGCTTGAGTAAGTCTAAGTAGAACTGTTTTGGTTGGTTGTTAATAAGCCAGATTTATACTTCTCTCTCATTATGGGTGTTCTGTAATAGCCTTATACACCATTACTTACAGGCTCTCTTGTGCACAGACTGGAAGGAGAAGGGAGGCGAAGAAAATTCCTATCTAATCTTGTCTAGAGCACCCCTACCTTGGAAATTATTTATTGTAACCCCATCTTTGCTCTGAGAAGCTTTCATGTGAGAGATTTCAGCAGAAAATTCCAGAGCCAAATTTCATTGTAAGGTAAAAAAAGGGGAAAAAAAATCGGTGTTAAATTAAGAACTCCCAAATTAGTGAAAACATGCCTTATTAATAGATCTCAGAGTATCTAAAGAATAGATGTGTAAGTAATATATTGAATGAAAATGAGGCATAAGAAATAAAGGTTGTGTGCAAGGTGTCCCAGAGGTTTGATGGCACCATTAAGGAGCACAGACTTTGTCTATCCAACTGACTAGGCAGTGTTAGTAGTCTTTTGATTCTCAGAGGATGGTGAACAACAGCTGCACATGGAGAAAGAGAAGAGTACTGATATTTGCAGTTTAGAAGCAGCTGTCTTTTTAAGCAGAATTGTCAAGATAATCAGATAATTCAGCAACAAACACTGGAGTGCAGTACATTAAATTTTATAGAAGGCTCTTCTTTCAAGTTACAGCAAGGGTCCTTAACAAGCATTTCTTTGATCCATTACTTCTGTTTATATTTTTCCATTTCTCCTTTTCCTTGGGAAAGTCTGTTTAGCTTTCTGCATCTGACAAAGACTCCTCTACAAACACCTTGGAGAAAGCTTGACAGATTAGGGATACTTTTGAATCCCAATGTTTTCACTAAATAAATGTATTAATACAATTGGAGCTTTTTTCTATGACACCTTTAATAATTGTAAATAGGGGAAAAAATGAATGTATTTTAAAATATTAGTCTAATGTAGATAAACTATAAAAATGTTAACTTTGAATCTGAAAAACCACAACTATGCACAGAATACAGATTTTTTTTTTTCCATATTGCCTTTTAAAAAGTACATTTCAAGTTATTCTCTGTATTTCTATGATATTTTAGTGACAGGAATTAGAAATTCCTTTAGTGGCATAAAGTTTTATTGAGCAATATTATTTGGCATCAGGTAGTCATGTTTCTTTTCACACTTGCATATTGGCATAATGAAAGAAGCATTTTACACCTTCTCTTTAGCTGTCACATACCTTTGTCATATTGAGAACTACCATAATTTAGCCATCTAGAAGTTATGACAGAGATAAAAGCCAGGTGTTTGTGATCCCCTCCTCCTCTTTGTTTTTTTAAACTTCAAAGGGACATTGTAACAATGTGAACAGTGTGTCACATGAGTGCTATAGTCTCTTCATTTCGAAGAAAGAATTTTGTGTTTTCCTGCACATGGGGTGAATTCCTGGCTGTAGTAAAGTTAATGTGATTTTTGCCACTGCCTCGTCAGACAAAGCTTTCTCACATGAAGAGAAAGTAATTAAAAAAACCCTGTACAGACAAAAAATAAACTTAAAAGGTCATTGAGAAAGCAGATCTCAAGTACAAATGGAAACGGTCCATTGTCATTCATCATTTACATCTGATCTGTTGATGGGAATTGTAATTTGTGAGAAAGTCCTTCTGCAGTCAGCTGTAAGGCTTGTCAAAATTGGCTTTTCTGTCTGGGTGTTCTTTTATAAGAACATTTGGCTGCCAAGTCCTAGCAAATATAATTATTTCTCTTAATACAGACATTAGAAAAGATTGCTCAGAGGCTGCTGTCTGGCTCTTGTGCTTTCAGCATGGGCTTTGATCCTTTGTACATGATGGCTTTGTTAACCTTTTTCTCATGAAACTGCTAAACACTAAAATAATTAGTGCTATAAGCAGGATAACCAGTAACTTGAACTCTTTTTTTGTCTCATTTTTCTCTATCTGAACTAAGTGTATCACAAGAACACTAGAAAGCTATCATATAAAACATCTCCTAATAGCTTCCTGCATAGAAACCTTAGCTGTGTCTTCCAGCAAGGTTCTGAAGATCCTGGTGTCTCTGATAGGGTCTGTCTTTTGTTTTGTCATCTGTTTTCTTAATTATTTTTTTCTCCCTCAAATTTATTGTTCCCAAAACTAGTTCTTGAGTGCAACACAGGTGGCCAGATGTTTCAAATAGTGATTGAAAGTCAGTAAATTGGGCAGAATGTAACTGTAGCATTTGTGCTTTAAAGGAAAGTGTAATCAGTAATAAACTCAGTGAGCTAGTAAATGTTTTTCAAAGTGTTGGGATACTGAAAAATAGCTCAGTGCTTGCATGAAAATTTGAGATATTTAGCACTGAATTGCCAAGGGAAAAAAAGAACTTTTCCACTATCTTTTTAAATGTAATTGAACAAAATCTAGTCCATAATATGAATATGTCAGCTGTAGTATGAATCCAGAATAAATTTAAGAAATTGCGTAGACTACTTCCGTTAGTGTAGAACTGCGTGTGTGTTTCTGGAAAGTATCTCTGCTTCATGGAATTAATATTTGAAATATGAACCAGTGGAAGTCTGCTTAAGAGAACATGCATTTTCTGAGGCTTTCAGTCATTGTCACATTCAGTATCCATATTGCTGTTACACGTCAAAACGTGTTTAGAAAAGACAGTCAAAGGAATAAAATCTTTACAGGCATCATGAAGGCTATTTAAAGAAAATTATATTGGCTCAGAGGAAATGGATACCACCTATCATAAACTGCTTTAATAAGACCAAACGGAAACCAGCACAGTTAAACAGCATGATAAAGGAAGATATCAAAAAAACCCCCCAAAAAACCCAAACCCAAACAAAAAAAAACAAAACCAAAAAAACTTCCCCAAACTGAAATTTGTCTAGTTCAGAAAAACAGAATCATAAAACCTGGCAAGTAAAAAAAGCACAAATAGGCAGACCATGAAATGCATGAAGCACAATAAGGAATAAGTAATGAAATTCACTCGAACTGGTAATTTTCAAATGTGTCAGAAGGAGGAAGCCTACCAGAGAATCTATAGAGCCAAAGATAATCAAGGCATATAGAGAGTGCTTTCAGAAAATAGGGTCGTGAGGTCAAAAAAATGAAAGATATTTCTTTCCGGTGTTCGCAGAGGAGGAACTTGGGTAGGTTCTGCTTCTAGAACTCCTTTTTACAGGCAAAGTATTGGAAGATGTGTCTCAGAGTGAGGTGACAGCAGAAGACATTGCACAACAGTTACTAAAATTGCAGTGCCGTCATCATAGGATCAGGGGATAATTCAGGTTCAAAGGTACCACCAAGTTCAAACTCCTGTTAAAGGTAGGGCAGGCTTGTGGTCAGGCCAAGTTCCTCTCAGTACCAAGCAGTTTTCATGCTAACCTTCTTGAAGATTAAAGGTGAAATACGTGAATTTCTACCTTGCCTAAGAACTGAAGGGTGACTAATGTGACATCTGTTTCTAAAAGGAGTTCCATGTAAGTTTTGGAAAACTACCTCCACATATGATATCTGTATTGGACAAATCAAGAGAAATTGTTTTTTAAAAGGTGGAGTTAGTGGGCACTTGACCAACTAATTTACCAACATAGTATGTTGGTAAAGAAGGAAGGTGCTTTTCTGAAAAATTAAGTCATTCCTCATAAGTTCACAAGTCATCGTATTTTTCAGAAGTCCCATTAAGTCCTGCATTAAGACTGTTCGTCGTGTTTTTAAAATGCCTGGAAAAGAGTGAATAGTTTAAAGAAATTCAGCATCGTCCACTTGAAGACCAAGGATTGTTTCTTTGGTTGTGCTTCCCTGTGAACTCAGGACACTGGATAGTATTTGAAAACAAGCCCCATAAGAGAAAGTTAAAAATGACAACTGTCATAGAATAAGAAAGCCATTATGATATGAAGCTATATAATCATGTTACTAATGGCTAAAATCTTAAATGTTACTGGGAAAAGTTTAGTGAAAAAGGTTATGCAGAGCAGAAAAGAACATTTTGGCAAATTCAGGCTGATTTATGATGGTAGGAGGAGCTCTGTGGGTTTTCATGGTTTTGACCTTAAACCTGCAAAAATATGTTGGATTTGGCAATGTTTCACTTGCAATTTTGGCTTTCTTCAAGGCCAGAAGTCAAAGAAACATTTGGGATGTGAATCAAAGCCAAAGAAAAGGTTTGGATGAACCATATATGCCATAACAGCCAAGTTTCACACAACTCTGATTTTCTTTTTTCCCCCTTTCTTTGTTTCTTTACACTTTTTTCCAGAACTGCTTTTCTATCTCAGTCTTAATGGATAGGAATCTCTATACCCAGTAAAAGTGTTTTTACTCTTCATGCCTGAGGGGATGAGAAGGGAGAACTCAAAGGTTTTGTCTCTCCTTTTTGCATTACAGCAGAATTTGAACAAAAATATTGCACCTGAAATGATAAGGTGTCTTCCTGTCCATTTTGAGAATATTTTTAGTGGTAGTGATAATGTTAGATACTTAGCCTTCCTTGTGTGTGTTTCAGATTACAAAATGACTTAATTAAAGCATCCAAAACACTGAAGGGTTTAAGAGAAGGATATAGTTTTGTTTCTTTCTATCACTTATTAACAAGTATCTCTTAAATCTGGTCATGTAAATACCACTTTCCATGAAGACAGACACGCCTCTACAGTAAATGGTGCATGTTCTGCATCTCATTTGGATCTCGTGAAGCTGTGGGATATGATACATTCAAGCTGCTGATCTGAGAAAGTGTCTCAAATCCATGGTCTTTATATGCACATCAGACACTATACATATGGTAAATGATAAACATACCATATGGGATTTGGGAAGTTAAGACTATCAAATTCCTGTCCCATTATTTTTTCTTACATTGTATGGTCAAATCAAAACCATATTATTCTTCACATTATTAAGGAGTTATGTTTGTGGCCCCATTTATAAGGTTACAAAACCAATCACGCTTTAAGCTTGCCTTTGGACTAGAAATTTTCCTGGTTACACTCAGGTTGTCATTAAAAAAAAAAAAAAAGAAGAAAGGGGGTGGGTAGTGTTTGTGAAGTTTGCAGAGTTCGGCCAATTTTTGAATTACAGTTTTGAAAACTTCACATGTAACCGTAGCCAAATATTACAGCTCAAAACAGCTGAGCTTAAGGTTGATTTTGAAAACTTAGTTTTCCAGAATTTTATTGTGTATATTGTGAAGGTGTTATCTGGAAAAAATAGTTTCAGACCTGACAGTATGGTGACTACATGTGCACTTTCACGATGGTTTTATTTTTTGTGTTGGCTTTGTGGACTGGAACACCTTAGTATCCTCAACTGAACTGTCAAGTGTTTATCTAAAAATTATAAATTTTGTATGTCCTTCTTCACTTACTTTCAGATGGCAAAATTATTTTCATCTTCAAAGAAGATTGAAATTAGTTACTCTGTTGAAGAGTTTCCCAAAATTGAACTTGCTCTGTTGTAGAAATGTGAATTTGCATTAGGTTTGTAATTTGTCTTGGAACTTTACTATTTCTTGAGCAACAATTAACCTTCAGTTCATTAAACAGATATTAGAAAAGCAGCTTAACCACAGTAAACTATGGCAATAGGAAGCTGTGGGTAATATGGGAGGAACTAGAAAACAAAGCTCCTTGGAAAGTATGTCAGGAATCGTGGGGAGGGAGATTTTGTTACTCTGCATGCTGCATAACCTGCCTTGTGCTACTTGGAAAGCAAGGGCTGTGTCCTGAGTGCATCAGAATGCAGCTCTTTTTGTGTTCCCTTCCCATGGTAAGTCAATACAGTTTAGGGGGAGAGACTCTTTTGTGCTACATGTCTGTGGTTGAAAACTCTGTAGCTTAGCGTAGACTTCCCCCACCTGTTTCGTTGTTTGTATTTTTATTTTGGAGGTGTCCCAGTAGGTTTCTGCTATAACTAAGAATAAAAAAGCTAGAATTACATTCTCTTTGATGTCTCTCTCTTTTATTTCTTAGATTAGTTTTTCACCAAGGGATGTGTGCAATTTGTAAGCAGCAGGAATATGGGTGGGTAAAGTTTGTTACTTATGGAATGTATAGTTATTTCTTTCCATGAAGATGTTACAGGTTTTTCTTCTAGAGATGTTGTGTTGATGCTGAAGAATGTGTGGAAAAAAAATTATATTCCACCCTTATTTTATGTTCTTCACAGCATCCGTTTCTCCAGGGACAGGCAGCGGAGAGAAGGTTCTGTCTGCAGGTGGCCTTTATGTAGATTCATAAACATGTGAAAGGCCTCTGCACTCTTGTACTGACACTTTGGATGTTTGGACAGTTTGGTCCTGTTAACAGACATTTCATCAGTGAGAAGACTCCCTGAAAACTGCACAGGAAAGAAGAGTCAGACACGTAATGCTGTAGTCTTGGGGGAAGTGGAATAAAACATTCTGAAGAGAGATGGAATACTAGAAATACATGGGAGTTATATGAAATACAAGGCTACCAACATAGAGAATTCTGAAATTATTTATTTTTGAACTTACAGAAATAATTACTGTAAACAATTAAAATGTCTGTTTCTTTGGAAAGCACTAGTTAGGGCACCAATACAAACCTGCAGCTTTTGGTAGTGGGCTGAATTCTGTGCAGTGTACTTAGCTAAGAAATGACATTATGAATTCCCACTTCATATGTCATGACCTGATCTCATCAGTTGAGCTGGGGTTGGGGAACACTGTGTGTAAGGTGTACTTTTTCTCATTGTACTTATTAGTAAGAGCTACAATAGTATGTTAGAAAGGAGATAGGGATTTGACTGTAGGGTGGGTGAGACTATGTACCAGACCTGACTGGATTCCTTAATCTGAAAACCTTTGGACCAAAATATTATATGGATGACAGCCACAAGACTTACACCTTGGAATATCAGAAGCAGGGAGGTAGAAGATGGGCTCTTGGTTTTGTTTACCAAATAGGAAATGACTCTATCTCTAGGGGTTCTCTGAGTGAATCTGCTTTATCCGTGGAGCTGGCATATAAATCAATCTCTTCATTTTAACTGGTTCTTTTCCTTGCCAGCCAGGGATTCAGATTACCCAGCTGTATCCCTACTGCAAAGCACTGTTATCAGTTGTGTAATGAAACCCTAGCACGAGAACTTTATTTGACCTATCCAGTATACATGTGGCTCAGGAGTCACAGTCAGGAGACCCATTTCACATACAGCCAAAATGTGCCTTAGGATAAAAAAAGATAAGCATGTATAAATCTTTTAAAGACAGTCAACTCAAACAAGGAAACTCTTATAACTAAAGAATTAAGCATCTCCTGCTCTTAGTGAGCATACATTTAGACCTGAAGTTTAACTGAGCTGTGTTGGAATCCATTGAAATTATCCCATTAAAATGAAAGAACAACACACTGATTTCATTGGTTCTTTAATTATGCAAAACAGAAACATCTAGGAAATATGTTTACATGAAAAATTATCTGGTGGCAACAGAAGCAGCAGTAAAACTGATCTAGAAGGAATGGTACTCTTACACAGCATTTTGGGGGAATCTGCACCAAGAGAACTTTTTCGTAGCCTGTAAGAAAGGTAAAATTTATGTTTTAATGAAATTCAGGAAAACTATAGTTCCCAGAATGACCCCAAGACTAAAAAGACGATCCATTTCTTTCTGCAGGACCCTAAAATTGATACTGGTTGAAGGCAGTGAAAGTATCAGGCTAAAGCTAAAAATGTGAAAAGGAGCTGGAATCCGTAGGGAAGGTGTTCTTAGGCTGCAAAAGTGAAATGGAGTTACACGGTACTGCCCTGTCTCAGAACTTCTAGAGTTGTTCAGTGCCCAGGTAATGCCTAAGTAAGGAGGATGTGCTTTAATTGCTGTGTGGGTACAGAGAATCTGTTGCTCAGTTACTTCAGACTTAGGTAGTAGAAGATTAATATAATGAATTTAAGACCCCTGTTTTATAACCTTGAGCATACTACCAGTTAGGTCTGTGCTTTCTAAAATGCTATGGAAATGTGTATGAAAATGTTTTAGAATATCTGAGACTGCAGGAAAAATCTAAAAATATTATACTTGGACCTTTTTAAGAGTCTGTGAAGTGAATTTAGTTTTTATAGAGCTTTTTAAATTTTTTTTTTTTTTAACTTTTAAATCTGAACAAAAGCCCTAAACTTTATACCTGGAGAAGAATTGGTGTCATTTTCTCTGTTCTTCTCCCCCACGCCCCAAACCATATCCTGAACATGAAAAAAACTTTATGGTGTAAGTCACCAATTGCTTGTAAAATCCCAGAATAAACTCTAGACATCAAGGCCCATAATCAATCCAGCTGGTGTCTTACTTTCCAAGGAAAGAATCCAAAATGGCAGCTCAAATGACTGTTTCATGAGTCATCTGAACTGTGGTACAGAGCTTTTTGGAGAAAAATGGTTTCCTGAGATTTTCATACGATCATTGCACTTCAGTAAGTAATAATGTATGTAATGATATGGTGTATGTACATTTTAAATTCCAGTGTTGTCAAGGAAAAATGTGCATTGCATTAGTGTAACATCTTGTGATTTACAGTAGGGCACTTCTCTCCGCATTACTGAATACCAGAGGACCAAGAGTATCTGTCGAGCCTTATCTGTCTACTCACAGCTGTATTTAAGCAACTAATACACGTTTCTATAAACAACTTGATTTATAACAAAGTTGGCCACTGAGAAGTAAAGTTTTCCTGAAGGGTAGGAGACGTGTCATTCTTCTTCGGGTTAGTGGGGAGATCACGAACGTCCAGCCCCTCTTGTGCCTTTTGGTGTTCAGTACTAAGCACTTTACTCTCCATACTTGTGAGTCCTTTTAAGTGTATAATATATTCTGTCCTTTCCTAAATATTTATTTTATTTTCATGAAACTAAAGTGCTTTTTGTACTTTTATTCTAGTTGCTATTATTAACTCTTTGATAGAATTTCTTGATTTTATGTAGAAACATAGAGGGATTTGACTTTTATTTTTCTATTTTGGAACCTTAGTTGATTAAGATCTGTAACAGTCTCGCCAAAAGTGTTTTTTTCACTCCATGCAAAAATTGACTGAAAATTTTCTTCAAGATATGAATCTTTTTGCATTTCCCTAAGCACTTTTTACCCAGGGCGGTTTTGGAGTTGTTTGTGGTTTATTTTATTTATATATTTTAAAAACCTGATTCCATATAAGGTCATACATTACGTTACTAAGGCTCTGAGGCTGAATTAGTGTAACCTGTGTCACAAACCTGAGTGGTTTTTAGGTATTTCCCCAGAATGACTCTTAGACTCCAAGCCATGCACAGCAGTAACTTTAATTAACATCTGCAGTTTGTGTGATTGGTTCCCACAGCTTGGAAACTCATTCTGTAATTTTGCATCGCAGCTACCCTCTGTGGGTATTAGTATAACAAATATGCCTTCCTGATGAATTGAGAACAAGTTGGTTGCAGCAGTGTTTTCAAAGAAGGAATCATCAGCATAAGAACTGGATCAGATAAGAGATACACCGACTTAATTTTTTTGTCCTTGTCAGCAGAAAAAAAAAATAAAGTAAAATAATACAAGAATTGGTGCATGAAAAAATAAGATTAGGCAGAGTGTTTTTTCCTTGGTATACTGTCTCAGGTTTACCAGTGGGTGGCTGTAGGGACCTTTTGAGCTGGAAATAGCACATATACTGCCACTTATAGAAGCCAAAGGACTTACAATCAATAAAGCATTTAAAACTTTTGGGCACTAATTTTGGGGCTGAGAATCACCCAGATCCTTGAGCTGTACAACGTAAAATGTCATAATAAGAGATTTTCCTCTTATGTGGTTTTCAAGCCTGTTGCCTAGTAATGTCCTTAGGTGCCCATAATTCTTCAGCTGTGAGAAATAGTGAACAATAGTTCCCAGTTCACCTTTTCCATAGAGTCTCTTGCTTCTTTTTCAGTAATACATTTTCCAAGGTGAAAAGTACTGCTTGAAAGTCTGCCTTTCCTCGTTGCAGATGGCTTTGTTTGTCTTTCTTAACTAGGAGAGTAGATTCTTTTAGAATTATTTTTGGCAGGTCTGGAATGTTTTGTCTAGTGATTCTTTTGTGAATTTTATACTAGAAGATAAGATAAACAGGTTTTATATACATTTTAAATTGAAATTTCATAGAAAACAGGTCCAGAAGGGATGAGACAGCATCTTTTAGTGCATCCGTAGTACAAAGTGAGTATCAATTATACCATTGTTGTTTCTAAGTTTTTCTTGTTTTTAGTGACATATGTAATAACTTTGTTTATTATTCATAGTCTACAGGTATGAGAAAAAATTCTCTATTTTCTTACCTTAGTCTCTTTTTCTGTAATTCCAGGCAGTTGTTTCTTGTCTTATCCACACTGGACATAGTAAATTGACTTCCCTCATCCTTTGTGATGGCCTGTAAGTGCAAATGCATATCGTGTTCCTTGGTTTTCTCTTACTGAAGTTGATAGACCCTAATTCTTTCAGTCTTACCATAGAGGTTTTGTTTTCTAGTTTTTTTATTATCCTTGTTGCTTTTCTTTGTAGTCTTTCTCTGTAGTTTGTTCATATCTTTTAGTGGGTAAAATTTGATCCAGTTCTCCTGCTGAGATCTTGCCACTGCCAAAGACAACAGAAAGATTACTGCTAAATGTACATCTCTCCATAGTGTGTTTTTTGCAACAACATGACACTGTTGACTTGTCACCTTAGTGTCTCTTGATCCTTTTCTTTAGTAGAAAAAGAAAACTTCTTAATCAGTTATTCCTCTTCCTGGATTTGTGGAGTTGATCAGTTCTGCTGAAGTGAATGACCTTGCTTTTCTCCCTATTAAATAATGTAATTTTTTTTCCTTGTTTAGTTCTCAGGTTTGTCAAGCTATCTTTAAGATCTCGTATTATTTTTTTTTCTCACTGATTCCTTCTTCAAATTTGTAGTCTTAGTATTTGGGGTTCTTGAGGCACTGAATACCCTATGGTCCTGCAAAATTCCATTTTTTAAAACATCCTTCTGTTTTAACAGTGAACTGTTGGTGACTCACCACAGCTTCCAAACTAGTTTGGCATCCATGTTAGACAACTTTCATTTGGCTTATCTTTTTTCTTTGGTTATGTGAATATCCTGAAATTTGTTACCAGATATGACTGCTACTCCTGTTCTTCAATAAAGCAAATATCTCTGTCATATGAAAAAATTAATTGGATATGGCTGCTTGGGAATTCCACATTCATTCTTCTAGGTGTCTGAAAACAGTCTGAAGCAGATTACTTGTTCCAGTAAGTGTCAGAATCAAAACTGACTTATCCATAATTCTCCAGTCTTACTTTTTTTTTTTTTAGATCAAAATTATATTTTTCATTCCCTGGTGTTTTGGTATCTCAGTTGTTCTCCAAGAGTTCTCAAAAGCACTTTTGTTTTCAACAGCTCTGAGATTTTATCAGTCATTTCTATTGCCAGGGCAAAGCTGCCTATATCTAGCTAGTATGAAAACATCCCAGTGTTAATTGTACTGTTGGATCAGTGCTACCCTTGGCTAAAGAGTGATGTGAAAGAGCCTTTTGGTGGTCTTGGCATAATCACGTAATAAATTTACAGATGTGCCAAAGAGAGTAAGCTTAATAGAGGCAAGCCTCACTCTTTCAGTATAGCTTTAGTCACTTTGTTTGTGACTTTATTCACAACATTCTTTTAAAAGTTTGCAAAGAAAAGGGATAATGCTGTCTCACCTAGTAAAAAATACTTGGACATGAAAAGGCAATAGGATAATGGAGAATCCATTTAATAATTATGATAGTTAACGATCCCAGTGGGGTTTGATATCTACCAGCATCCAGTAACTTTAGCACAGACAGGTGGTAAAAGATGGGGGAAATATAGTTGTAGCCTCAGGCAGATACTCAGTTCATGCAGCTGTTTCATGCATTCTGGCAACATGACTCAGTTAAAATCAAATAACATTCCTTATGCCAATATTTCTTACCTGCACATGAAACCAGTTGTCTTTCATTTTGCAAAAACATGATAATTCAAAGAGCATTAAAAAATGTACTGTTTCTCACACAGAATTTATATCTTGCAGCTGCACACTAATCCAAGTGAAATGGAGTAGAGTTTCACTTTATCAGCCAATCATAACTTTAAACTGTTTTTACAATTCATCGTACAGTTTTTAAAGCCAGATTTAAGTCTGTATATGAAAAATAGTCTACTTGATGTATGAAACCATAGATTAGTCAATATGTATTTAAAGAAGTACTTCAGTAATAGCAGAAGAATGACTTCAGAGAATTTGCGGACTAAACTCTGAATTATACATGCGGAATGTAAGTGTTATGCCATCAGTACATTTAGGACTGTGTGTGAGAGAAGTAGCTGAAAAATATAGTTTATTAGCCAGAATAATATATGATCCTGGTATTCTTTTGCAGGTGTCATATCAAGATTATTAGTCCATCTCATATCAGAGAATCATAGTATCATTTAGGTTGGAAAAGGTCTCTAAGATCACTGTTCACCCAGCACTGCCAAGGCCATCACTAACCCATGTCCCTCAGTGCCACATCTACATATTTTCTAAACGTCTTCAGGGAAGGTGACTCCATCATTGCTCTGGGCAGCACTTTCCAGTGCTTTCCAGTGCTTTTGGTGAATAAATACTTCCTAATATCCAATCTAAACCTCTTCTGGTTTCCTCTTGTGCTGTCACTTGTTAACTGGAAGGAGAGACTGACCCCTGCCTGGCTACAATCTCCTTTCAGGTGTTGTAAAGCCATAAGGTCCCCCCTGAGCCTCCTTTTCTCCAGGTTAAACACCCCCAGCTACTCCCGAGGAGACTTGTGCTCCAGCCCCTTCCCCAGCTCCACTGCCCTTCTCTGGACACACTCCAGCCCCTCAGTGTCTTTTGTGCAGTGAGGGGCCCAAAACTGAACCCAGGATTTGAGCTGTGGCATCACAAGTGCCCAGTACGGGGGGACAATCACTGCCCTGGTCCTGCTGGCCACACTATTGCTGATACAGCCAGGATGCCACTGGGCTTCTTGGCCACCTGGGCACACCTGGGCTCATGTTCAGCCGCTGTCAACCAACACCCCCAGGTCCTTTTCCACTGAGCAGCTTTCCAGCCACCCTGTCCCCAAGCCTGGAGCACTGTGTGTGGCTGTTGTGACCCAGTGCAGGACCTTTAAGGTGCATCACTTTACCTTGTTGAAAACTTTCCCTTTTTGTTCTATACAGGCTCAGATAAACTTGTTTTAATATGTGAAAAGGATTTTTTGTATTCTTAGAAGTTTATGGTGCTTAGTCATATCATTGTACAATGAAAATTACAGCAGTGACTGCATGTGTGACTGTAATGATCTCCATTTACACAGCACATTTAAATATACTCAAACTTAGGTACACTCTCATGTACCATTTTGTTAACAAACCCTAAGTATGACTTAGAAAAGACAGCTTCCAGGAATAAAAACTATTCAAGTTTCACACCTATTCCATCCTTTAAAATTCTGTTTACTATGTTTGATACATTTTCTAATTGATGCTAGTTAACATATTTGTCTATTTTTGCTGTTGTCAAGCTCTTAAACATATTACCATTGAGCCTTTTTTGGTATGAAAAATGTCTTCCCTATTTCAACTTTGTTTTTTAGAAGTAACTTCCTGCTACAACAATATTTTCTGGAAAAAAGTCAAGAATACCTAAATACCTTAAACAGGTTTTACAAGTTAACAATTCTGCTGTAATTAGTCTTCAGGCTACCTCTGGCTCCATGCATTTAAAGCTATCAGAGTTTACTGTTTTGTGAAAAATATGTTTTACTTTGTTTGGACATGCTTGTCATAAGTTTCTCAGTATATCATTATGCCTTAAAACCTCCCACTGGCAGCGTCTGGAAGGAAAAAATATAGTGTAAACTATAGAAGACCTAATGGCAGCTTCCTGCCAGCCTTCATTCTTGAGTCAACAACGCTCGTTTTTGTTTTTGCTTTTGTGAAAATGTCACAATCTAGTCTTTCATATAAGTTTGCTATTTTTTTAGCAGCCTAGTAGAGCATGTATCCGTATCTTCTACTTTCCCCTGTTTTTTCTCCTTTTCATTCCATGATATCTGTGTTTGTGGTCATGCCACCAGTGAGTGCACACATAAATTATACACCTAAAAACACTCATCACTAGAAAATTTATTGCTTCTAATATCTTTCTCATGAACAGTTGTGTTTATTTCTGAGTTGACTTCTCTGGTAAAGACAGCAATGTGCTTAGCTTTGGTTCAGTTCTTTGTTTTTTCAAGACTTTCATTTTAGATATTACAGTGTATATGGGACCATGTGGGCTTTTAACCGTAAGCCTGTGCTGGGAATATGAAAATGGTTTTAATTTATAATTACAACTCTGAGTAAAAATAATAGTGGATTGTTGTCCTTATTAACTCTACTACTTCTGCTGAAGCAATGGGCAGTACATGGGAGCAGAATATATCCTCCTGACAGAGCATATAATTGGCATTTTTTTCTTTTTCCCTTTGAAATGCTATTTGGAGAAGGCAGGGGGCAGGGAGGAAGGTTGCTGTCCTTTAAGATAAGGAACGTGAATCTTCTTTCCTATGTGCAGGAAACTTACGTTATTTGGTTTGGGAAATCATTATCTTCTGGGCCTCCCTTTGGCAACTTAATTACTAACTCTTCTTAATTAAAGTGAAGGAGAGACAAAAAATACTGTCTTGTAAAAGTAGATGCTCTTCTTTTCTCTTTTTTCAAAAAACAAACCAAAGCAAACTTCTCTAAACATTCTTTGCCAGAATTCTGGCTTTTTGAATATGAAATACTAGGTGATTGGTAGTATTAGAAAAACATAGTAAGTTAATATTAGTTATTATTTATGTTATCTCATGTTAGTGTGCATTTATAGCAGTGAGGGGTACTCTCTTGTAATGGCTAATTTTCTCTTCTCTTGAGTTGGAATGTTGTGTAACATTACATCAAGTACCATGGCAGATTAAACTACATTCATAATGCAGTACAGTAGGATAGCACTTATTCAAACAACTTGGATCACACCACATTTGTCTGGGTGACTCACAGGTTTGTATTATGAGGAGTCACTGTTGGACAGGAAGACATGTACAGCAGGGAAGTTTGGATAACCAGGATCATACTGTGATTATTTAGGTTTTTTGTTGACCAAATCCGTTATATGTAGAAAGGCTATATATCTTTTTTGTTCATTTATAGAAACTCTCTGTAAGATTATGCTAAGAATTTACAGAACAGATGTTGTATTATAAACCATTACTTTTGATCTTGTCATGAACAGTAGATTTTTAGATAAGTGGCACCAGCACAAAATAGACCCCAGACTGAAAAAGCCAACTTAGAACAAGAGAATTTTGGTCTTTACTTTGGAAAAATTTTATTTACTCATTGTAAACATTTTTTCTTAAAAGGAAAATGGAGTAAACACTGAAGTTTGAAGTGCCAGGGTCTCTTCCTAGATAAAAAAATATTCAAAGCACAGCTTATATGTATGCAACATTATTTTTCTCAGTATCCCTTATACAAATCAAGATCAAGAAAAATCCAAAATATTTTACTAAAAAACACCTGCAGTTGTCTAAACTGTGTTGCATAAATGAGTGGGAATCATTGAAAGCTCCTATAGCTCTCTGTGGAGATTTTTCTTTGTAGGTGTTTCCTGTGGAATTCGTCTTAGAGAGGGGAAGGAATTTAGATGTCATTTATGTGCATGTGTGCCTGCTCACTGAAGTGATTTTGAAGCTCTTATGTATGCACCAAGAAACTGGAGAAATTAGATATTTGGAAATGGAAATTGGTGGTCTTCCAGGCAATATTGGATCTAAAAGTGCTAAATCCTTTAAATAATAAACCTTGATTCAGACTGGAATGTCTTGGCTTGATCTTAAAGGTGATATTATGAAGGCCTTCTAGCTGTTGACTAGCCTCAAAGATAATTATCTGCACATTCCAATCTTGTTCTGCCATCAGCAGTGTCTGAGGCCTGAATGGAGAAAATGTTATTTCCACTAGAAATATATTATATTTAGACTATCCTCATTACCAAACGTTTAAAAAATATTTGTATCTGATTGGAAATACAAAGAATAAAATAAATAACTGTATGACCTGCTTCTAACAGTCCTGTGTGCTTAATTTCAGCCAGTGTAGGCAGTTTTCTGACTGAAACTCTATGTTGTGAGCACACAGTTGTATTATTAGGGTTACTACTTTTGTTGGACTGTAGATGAAAGAATAACCTTTTCTTTGCTGAACATTTTGGAAGCAATATTTCTTAAAGCACATCAATACAATATAGATTTCATTTACTGTAGCAGGTACTGGAGCTAATTTGAGGGACTGAACAGCCCATCTGAAACGGAATATATGCAGTATAAAGCATTTTGAAATGGCTGAAAATGCTTTTCTGCCTTGAAAAACTGACACCTTAGTTCATACTGCATAGCTGCTTATTTATTACATGATAAATCTAAGAATTTTTTTGGTCTCTATTCTAAGTTCTGCTTGCACAAGTGAAATATAAATTTGATTCCTTTAAGAACTGCTGAGTATAGCAGAGACTTCTGTAATAGTTTTTCTGTGGGACAAAAGCCTGTACAAAATTGAAAAAGAAAGCAAACATTAGTTTATAAATACTGTTTAAATATGTATGTTTGCAAATGCACTCTAATATAGTCTTAATGTATTCTCACTTGTGGGATTGTGTGTTCCATGGATACGGACTCTAGATCTTAAAAAATCCTTAAAATGCACAACTTGATGTGTATGGATTCATCTCTGTTCTCCAAAACCCAGCCTGCCTTTGGAAGAGAGGGATTTAAAAATAACAAAATATATGTCCCCAAGAGAGTTATTATACAGAATATGAGCAGTGACAAGTGAGTCAGTTTACATGAAAGGTCACGCAGATCCAAAATAAAGTTCTCATCAAGGCCAGTTTAATCCTCCCATCTGTAAGTTTTGTAAGTCCTGCCACTTAGCTTGTGGTCTTAATGCCCATATATTTTGCCTCAAAGCAGAGTGAATAATATCAACTTGCAGATCTGCATGTTTTCTGTTTATACATTCTTGAATGTTGCCTCATGTGGGAAGAGCCTTGAGAGACTTAGAAAGAAAACAAAACTTTTAGGTGAGGAATAAAAGGCAGCTTATGTTAGTTAAAGATTCTGTGACTACTTTGCCTTTTTTCATCTGGTAAGAAATGCTATTATTCTCATCAAACTTTGTCTAATATATTTTGCCTACAGAAATACCTAGCAGTATAGAACTTATGTTTTTATATAAGCCTAAATTATAAAGTCCATTACTCTGGTATCTAAATAATTCCCATACAAGAACAGTTAAGATAGTAAAATCTTTTGTAAATTCCACAGAGGAATTATTATGGTTCAGGCCAAGGCTTTATACTATAATTTCTCTTGGTTTTCTTATTATTAACTTATGATTATTAATTTACCTATACAGAAGATTTATTCATACTACCTGTAAACAGATTTCCTGCATCTTATGAGGCTGCCTTTCATAAGGCTTCCCTTTGTAATGGAATGTCAAGTGCAGTTTAGGAAGCACAAATGCTCAATCTAAATACTGATTTAGTATTTAGGATCTTCTTCAGTATTTATTCTAGCACATGGCAAAAAATGCTTGTAATCACTGAGTGAGGAAAGCTGCCTTACCCAAGGTTTTGAGCATAAAACCCACAGATAGGCTGAGCAATAACTGCTTCATAAGATGTGGAAAATCAGTGAACTTCCATAGGGAAGATCTGTTAGAATATTTCAACTTTGAGAGAATGAACTACCATTTTCTGCTGCCTCTTTCTATTATTTTCTTGCACCTGGTAGATACTATGGAAGGGCCCAGTAATAAGGTGAAGAGTGTTATAAATGTTACAATCTTCTGCTCCCCTTTTTCAGTCTAGCAAAACAAAATCCATCCCTCAGTGGAAATGCATTTGGCTGGTGTATCATTAGCTATGAGACAAACAAAAAGTTTAGGTTTTGGAACACTGAGTAACAGTATTTGCATTTTTATACTTGTTCCACATTCTCATGAACTGATGTGACAGAATTGAAATATTTGTTTTCTTTGTAGATGAAGCAAAAGTTTAAGTGACAGCTCTTTTTTTTCACGGGGATATACTCACTGAACTTTGTTTTGATTTAGTAGTAGTCTGGCAGTGTGGCTTTGTTGCTTGGAAAAGTGCGAGTTCTGTAATTCAGCATCTTTGTTTTTCCCAAAAATGTTAACTACTGCTCAGTTTCCCAAAGAGATGGAGATGAACATTTCAGGAGCTAACCTAGTGTAAAACCATTGTTCTGAAGTATTTTACTTCCTTTTCCTTCAAATAGTTATTGAGAAAAAATGTTCAGTTTCAGAAGGATGGTATTTCTTGGACTATCTTCCTACCCTTGTCAGTGTTCTCTCCCCCACCTGATTTTCTTCTCCCACCTCTGTAATCACAGCAAACCATTCTTACAGAGTTTGTTTTCTGCATAATGTGTGTGTGTAGAGTTCTGCACTTTCTGTCTCTCTGTCCCCCTGCAGCACCCCTGTGCCTGTGCAGTTATGTGTCAGGACCTGTTCAGTTGCTGCACATTTTCCTCCTGAGCTCGTGTGGCTGCAGCGCCGTGGAGGCATCGAAGGGCTCCGCTCCTGCCCTTGGCTTTTGCCAAGAGCTGGCAGTGCTGCTTCCAGAGGCAGCTGAGCCTATGCCACCATCTCCCAGCTGGCTCCCTTTTCACACAAGTTCTATTTCCTGAGGCTGTTGTTGTGTTCAGCTCAGCATCCTACCCCTCCAGCCCTGCTTCTTCCACCCACAGGGAATTTCTCTCTCACGTGTTGGTTGAGGGAGGAGCTGTGATCTGGGACTGATGTACCCAGTGGGATTATTCCTGTAGGTGTGGGGATAGTTTCATGAATGGGGAGCTACTGTTTGAGCAAGATTTCTCTTTAGTGCTCTGAAAAATTGACATGCTGTCTGTGAACTGCCTTCGTGGAGGAATTCCTCTTGACAAATTCTGGGTTGATATTTTTGCTCTGTCATGTGATCATTCCTAGCTTATCATGTGTTAATAATGGAGTCCAGTTGTCAGATATTTTGTTGTCCCCCTCAGGCCTCCCTGACTGTCCTGTGGGCTGCCCTACCCTGGACAGCCTCATAAGCACTTCAGTTCTGTTCCTATTGACTGGTCTCTTCTTGAAGTGACTCTCCAAAGCCTTCCTTAATTGCTTTATTTTTAATTATTATATTTACTATTACCCTATTAGTAAACTTGTGTTGCTTGTGTTCTTTCTATATCTGAAAGAATTAAATTAGCCAACTGTTTGTAGTTCTGCTCCATGTGTTGTCCACTACTTCCCCCGTGGCTCTGAATAAATTTGAGTCAGAGTGTAACTATAAATTACTATACCAAATATTAACATTTTTCTTATTAGGAGTGATCTGTAACTGGGTGTGCCAGAGCTAAAACTTGGCTCTTTCATGACAGACACACTTGACTTTTCTTAAAGTTATTGATATAGTTGATATTGCACTGTATACAGTAGGAGATAATTTTAGTTTTTAAGGAGGTAGCATGTCCATACCACTGTGACTTCTTTATGTGTGCCAAGCCAATAAAATATTACATAAATAATTTTATAGCAAAAATGCCATAGGGTTAAGTAAACAGGGAAATATTATCTGTATTAAGAGAAGAGCACAGATGTGTCTTCCTTGGGCATTCAGTATTCACATGAACTTTTGAAGTCACAGAACTTGTAAAGATGGCCCAAAGTTTTTTTTGATGCAGAAGATATATCTTCCAATCAGTTACATGAATCTTTATATTGCTGCCTATTAATATTATTTATTAATATTCATTGTGTCAAACCTTGTTAGGAAATTGGTTTTTCCTGGGATTTCTCACATAAAATTATCCAAGTATTTTCATACAAAAACATTTTCACTTTAATAAGTCTTACTTGCTATTTCACAGTATGTAAGCACAATTCAGGGTGTGGAAAACCTCTAAGAATCAACTTTTGGCAAGAAAACTCCCAGTTTGCCCTCTCTCCCAGAAGTTGACCTGGTGGATGAAATAGTAGATGTGTGCATGATTCTAGGCATGCCTTCTCCAAAGATCAACATTTGTACACACTTTAGTCACCTTTTATACGCAGTGCTATTGACATTAACCAGGGAGGCCGCTCTGACAGCGCCGGGCTTTAACACCAGCTCAAGAGTCGCTCTGCTCTGCTTGCATGGTTTATCTGAAAGGACTCAACACCGAAATCACACAGCCTAATTGTTTTCAGCCCATAAGGGTTCTCTTCCAGGTACAATATCCTGTAGGACAGCTGAGTGTCCTACTGAAATCAGCGTCTGCTCAATAGTCAACTCAATTTATTTTACTTTAATGCTTCTGAAAACATTAGGTCGAGCTCTGTAATTTATCAATGCATTATATCAAATTTGCTTTTGCTTGCACAATTATAAAACACTTTTCATGCTACCTTTGTGATTAGATTTGGACAGTATCAAACAAGTGTAAGAGCAGAGCTAAGGCTACCAGCTTAAAAAGATCACAGACTTGCTCAGATGAAGCTCAGTGGAAAAGGGGAGAAAATTAACAAGATATGTCAGTGAAAAAGCTAATTTTCAAACTAAATGCAAAAATAAAAGGATGCTACTTTTTTTTTTCTTTTTTTTTTTTTGGTAAAAAGTTGACTTGCTCAGGTGCTCGGTCTCGTTTCCCTCGCAGTGCATGTCTGGGTGACTGAGTCGAATGGGGCCAAGTATAAATCAGGCCTTGTCAGCATGAAGTTTGCCTTGGAAAAAGAACATTTGTTGACATTCTTGTAGCACTTTAAATACTGTGTCTTTATTGACATGGTCTGAAGGCTGGATTTTATTTTTCATTTTTCAATGTATATACCCTTGAAATATCAGAATGCGATGTTATTTACTTCATCATATATGTAATAGTGTTTTGCTAGTAATGAAAGAGCTTCTATTTGGGACAAAACATTTCAGCTGCATCTACAAGGAGTAGTCTGTTCTCTTGCCCATCCTTTCAGTTTTCCTGAAGGTCACATTCAAATTTTGTCAGTGGGTTGTTATACAGTGTATTTTAGCTGAAGCTAATTGAGAATACTTTAACTGCAGGCCAGTTGTGTTTCACAAGAGGAAGTGTTTAAATAGATGACAATATTCCTGGGACTGCAGGGGGAGCATCATTTTTGTTTGTACTTGAGAACAGCTTTTGTTTTCACCTGTCTAGGAACATGACCCTAGAGCACAGAGGTTACCACTATTTATATCATAATTTTATTTGATTTAATTAGAACGACCTAAAATTTTTGGTATTGCTTTTAGTTGTTGGTTTTGTTTGGCTTTTTAAACTGATAGTTATTATATTTAAGTGATTGTGACCAGTATTTTCCAAAATTATTTAATTATATTTTTCAGTTATAGGTGAAATCACTATATTAATTGGAAAACTAAATCACAGATAATGAATCTAAGAATTATATTGTTTTGGTCTTATATTTTGTTGAATTACTGAGGCTTAGAATAAGGTGATCAGTGTTCTAACTGCCAGTACCAGAAAAGTTAACCACTTGAATACAGTTCCCAGAAATGTCTTGCAAAATCTTAACTTAATAAAGACCACATCATTAGTAATCCTTTAACTTAGGATATCTATTTCTTTTAAGCTATGGGAATCCACTAAATTCCAGAATAATTCTATGTAGAGATGGGCATATGTCTCTGTTATAACACTGTGCTTTTATAAATTAACATGACTGGTAACCACCATGTGACAGCTAGCAAGGAAATACTGAGGAAACTGAAGAACCTTTTCTCCCTGACTGTGGTCCCTGCAGGTCTGGATGGGGAAATATGTGCCCTATATATGTTGTGTCTCTTCTTTATCTGACTAAAACCAAACCTCGTGTATTATTAACATAGCTTTTAGCAGGAGGATTAAAATACTTTAAATCCTACTTTTGGTAATGAAGTAATCTCAGTGAGGTTTTTGATTTCAAATTCTGCAGCCTGGCATCCCATTGGATAATTGTGCTGTTGTGTTCCTGGGGACATGGCCCTTCCCTGGGGACTGCAGCTTCAGTGCTTTGGGTGCTCTGTGTTGAGCTGCCACTGCATTGCTGGCTGATGTCACTGAGCCCTGTGTGTTTTGTCTTTCATGAGTTTTGAAAAACCAACTGGAATTTATAAATTCTCCTTAATATTCTGTCAAATCCTTCACTTATGATGTTTATTTTAAAGCTTTTATGCATTCTAGAGTACGGTTACTTTCTCTTCTGTGACAATTTCCAAAGTTGTGAGATACAACATGTGTCTAATTTCTTTGTTTGGAAAGGTTCAGGAGCATCAGCCTCCATAACTACACTGGTTTTGTTAGACCTGTTTCCTGGGTTTAAGAACTGTGATGGAAGTCAGAGGTGAGGAATTTGTCTGTGGATGACAAATGGGATGGGAAGAGAGTAGAGGGAGGGTGACAAAGAGTTTGTTTCCATGTCTTGCAAAGCTCAGTATGACACTTTGCTATGTCTGTTTGCTTTTGTGAAAAACACCTTTGTAATGGAACTGTTGAGGCAGTTGCACAGTGGAGAAATTCGCATTAGAAACAGGAAGAAACAAGGTATTTACAAACCATACTGCAGGACAGCACTGGCAATTTTAAAAGCAGTAGGTCCACATGACTGGTGCTAGCCCTCCTGTAGGTGTGTAATTGAATTAGCCATGAGATAAATTAGTTCCCTGCATGGGCAGCAGCTGCTGGCACAGGATCCTGGCATGCCTGGCACTCACCTTCACTGTGCGAGGCACAGGCAATGTGTTAATGTCAAAGGCTGAGGTCTCCAGCCTGAGTGGCGAAAGAGCTGGTAGGTGGATATTTGGTGTGTACAAATTCAGGCTTTTATCTGTTTTCCCTCATCTGTGTGAATGTGTTTTCTATGCCCTCTTAGTCCAGTAATGGAATAAATTTGTAGGAAAGCCACAAAGAGAAAGTTTGAGGATTATAGTCTTTCCTTTTTTACAATCTCATGCTTAATCTTATGGGAAAACCCCCAAATATTATTTTTATTAAAATAATCTTCACAGAGCTGGAGATAACTGAAATTTATATAGTGTGTAACTTGTAGGGGAGAAAAAAAGGCATTTCCTTAGGAAATGGAAAAAAAACCCACTTTCAAAACAACTGGATGGGTTCTTACACTGAATGACTTATTATCAAAATGCATCCAGCTTTATTGAATGAATGTAATTGTCTATTAAACTTTTTTTAAAAATGTAATGGTTAATATTTTTAATATTAAAGTAGAAGAATCTGTAAGTAAATAGATAGATTTCTTTATTTCCTTTTACTATGTAAAATTCTTAAATGATCTGTGTGCTAACACAAGATAAGGTTTTAAAATAAAATAGGTATGAAATTTTTGTATAGCTACTGACACTTGAAAAAGTCACTCAGGGAAATTCAAAACTCTTGTATTTATCACCAATATGGTTGCCAAAATGAAGTGCCAACCCTTTAAAGGTAGTAGCACTAACCATACTAACCTTGACTGCTGGAATGTTGCCAGCTCTTCGTCATCCTGCAGAAATATATTATATTTGAGCTGAGAAAACATGCAGTTGTCCCTCCCCCTCTTCATTCCCACAAACTGGAACAGTATTATGTTAGCCTGAGCTGTACTGAGCCGAATCCAATCTGGAATTAAGAATGCTCCAGGGCGTTTTTAATAAACTGTCATTCATTTGAACTCTAACCTCCTTTAATTTGCAGAATCTGGTAACGCAGATGTATACTTCAGCTACATTCAATTCTTTTTTTTTCTTATCTTGGTGTGAAACACTGCTGATAGCACTTGAAAATGTGAAGCTGCAGAACAAGTACAAAGTGTTCATTTAAAATAGACTCAAAACTAAGAAACAATTACAATAGTTTAGTTTGCTGGGTGTCTGCCATTCTGAAATATAAACTTAATTCTAGTGCAGATTTTCATAAAATCCTCAAAGTGCCGAGGTCAGTTAAGCTTTCTGGAAGTATGAAAAAAAAAAAAAAAGGCTTTTATTGCAAAATGCAAAGGATAAAATGAGGCCTTTGTCTTGCAAAAGGGAAGAAAACCCAGCTTATAACATATTCAGGGCATAGAATACTCCCGAGCTAAGGGCTGTGCAATCACTGAGCTTCTCACCGTAAACTCTTTCAATTTGGGTGTATTCGGGTGAATTCAAAACATGTGAGGTTTGTGGTTAGGAGCATTTATACTGAGGGACAGGGTTGGGAAAGGGGAGCAGGTTCCAGGTGGGAACTGCCCCTGGCGCCTCTGCCCCCACCAGGCAGCACTGCTGGGCTGGGCTGGGGATTGCCCAAAACCAGAATTTTCGTCTATAATACTGCCCTCAGTGGTTAATTTTCCATTGTGACACATCTGCTACAGCTATATAATTAACATGGTAAGATGATTGTGTGTGCAACTTCAACATTCAAAAGTTTATATTTGATAGAAGTTGATTTAAAAAAAAATATCAGTTTCTTGTGCGCATGCCTCCCAGTTGAATTTGGCTGTAGGTGTTGGTGAGACAGTTAACTCGGAAAACGTGCAACTGTGATCTTGGGTCATATTCAAAAAATGAAGGAAGAACTAGCTGGCAAATATTGTGTTGAAAGTGTAAATGAAAATAAAACTTTCAATTGACACGTGTTAACGATTTGTGGTTTGAAAAAGTTTTCATATTTAAGTTTTTAAAGTTTTTTTTCCTTCTCTTTTAAACTTTGTTCTCTTTTGTCTGGTAATGTGAGAGAATGTTATTAATAGACATTAACAAATCCACAGCTTTGTTTTCCACGAGTCTTTAATTCTCTTAAATGTTTTGAAATGTAAATTATGTGGTATATGTGATATGAACTTAGGTGAGGATTCAGTCAATCATCAGGTTGGGTACCAAATTCAGCTGAACATGGAAATGTTCAATGATCCTAAAAATACAGAAGTGCAAGGATTCTGCCTTTTTGCATTCTCATCTGCCCAACAAATCTGCAAGTGTGGAATGTCTTGGTGTTTAAAGATACTGTCTCAAAGCTGGAGTCTGAATGAATTAATGAATTTTCAGTTCTGGTCCTTAGTACAGTTTCCATTAATATATGTTGTCTGCAATTAAGTGATAGAGTGGAGGCTCAGCAGAAAGTAGATGCAGTTTTTAAAAGGTGGAAGGAAAAGCCTAAGAAATAACCCCAGAAAACAGGTAGAAATATCATATGTTTTAGTAGTTGAGTTTTGTCCTTGTTGGAGACAGCATGAGTTTATGTTCTTGCACTAAAGCAGAAGATGAAGTACCTGGTGTTATATTAGAAATTGAATCTGTTTTTAAAGAAATATGATCTGACTCTTTCCTTCTGCCTTGTTAATTCTTTTTTTCATGGGATTTAAGTGCAAATCCAGCTTTTTTATTTCTTTTTTCCCTCAAGTATATGTTCTCTTTGCTGCTTCTACTATGAACGTTCACTAGACAGTCATTTTACAAAGATATCTAAAGTCATCATCTTTCTTCATGGTTTCTTCAGTGGAATCTTGGCATCTGCAGAGACCCACAATTTGCACTCCTTGCTATTTCATTGGTATCATTATTACACTGCTTTTACTTTCTGAGTGGAAGGTTGAACATCAGTAGTTTCAATGCTATTGGTAATTCTGCATTCATGAAATACAGCTTCTTGTGCACTGCAGGGTATCAGACATGTTCTAGTATTTCATTGACCTCGTTAGAGTGTTCGTATAGATGGTGTAGAAGGAGTAACTAATCAGTGGATCATTGGCAAACAGGCTGTGAGTCCTCATTATAATTTGTGACAACTCTATTATTTATTTGTATTATTTATTGAACTTCTAATACAGAAGCCAGTGTATGTTCAAATTGAAACAAAAATGTGGCTCATAAGCACTGATTGCCTGCTAGGAGGCTTTAGAGAACAACAGTTAGGCGTGAGTTTGGGAGAAGTAGCCACACTGATGATATGAGCACTGTGGAATTTTGTCAGACTTTTCAATTCACAGCAAAATTGAACTCCTTTCAATGCTTTGCATAACATGGATGAATGGAACATATCCTCTTTCCCATTTTATTTTATTTAATTTAGAAGTTCTTCCTGAAGTGTTTTCTAGTTTATAAAATAATAATATTTGGACAAAGGAGGTGAGAAAGAACATAGAGGAAATAGGACATTTGTTATTCAAATCATTATATCTCACTACAAAAAAAAAAAAAAATCTATTGTTCACTTAATGTAAACTGTATCCTTTGAAGAGGGGGAAATCCCACTAGCATCCGGGTTACTGGAGGCCATTCACATGAAATGATTCATGCCACAAGTAAAGCTTCTGCTGCCAGATGGGTGTCATTGTATACTCTCCGTTCTTTAGTGCGTTCTTTAAATTTCTCCATGACATTTCTCCATGCTAAGGAAGGAGTGGGATCACCACAACTTTCCTACACTTCGTGCTTCAGAGCTTCTCACTGTTATCATGAGGAAAATAACTTGATTGTTGTTAGAGCAGTTACAGACCTTTAAAATTCAGGATGATAGAATAATTTGGTTAGAAGGGACCACTAGGGGCAGTGCAGTATAAACCCCTACTCAAAGCAGGAGTAACTTCAAAGTTGGATCAGATTCTCCAGGTTTCATTCAATCAAAATCTAAAAGTACTCAAGGACTGGAGAGTTTACAGTTTCCCTGGGCAACCTGTTTTGCAAAAGTGTGCATTTTTTATGAAAAATAGTTGGGTTTTCATGAACACTTTTGTATTAAAACATGTATATATCTGCATCTGAAATTTCTGAAATTACTGTTATGATGAGTTACCACCACCCCAAATGGTGCAGGAAGTGTTTATAAATTGTATATGTATGTGGCAGTGGCCCAGGTTAAATAGGTTTCTGGTGATCTGTGTTGGTTGTACTTTGTATAAATATTGTTTATTACTAATGGATTCATGGAAACTTTGAGGGGTTTTTTTGGTTTTGAAACACCGCTGTTACTTTTTAAAACTTGTTACAGTACAAAGAGACTTGAGCAGCCATTTACGGAAAAAAAAGTCCTTTATTGTTTTTCCCCCCCCGTATTTATATGGATTCAATATTTTCTTGTTGTCAAGAACGTGGAATTTAAAATGTCCTCTCTCTTAGGTAGAAGAGCTGATGAATGCACTGGAAAAGACCAGACAAGAATTAGATTCCACCAAAGCCCGTCTTGCCTCAACACAGCAGTCTTTGGCTGAAAAAGAAGCACATCTGGCTAACCTGAGAATAGAGCGAAGGAAACAGCTTGAAGAAATTCTAGAAATGAAGTAAGTACCTTGATTTCTCTAATTTCTAGGGAAAAAAAAAAACCAAACAAAAAACCCAAAAAAACAAACTACTTTTGCCATAGGAGAAAGTTTTGGTGATTTTTTTTCTGTGTTATTTTTTTATTTTTCTCTGCGTATTTTTAAGTCTGAATATAAGGACTTCTAATAGTTTTAAGACACTTAAATTCCTTTAAAAGCATGGAAGTGCAAAATTCTTCATTTTAGATGTACTCAGCATTTTTTGAAAATTGTCGTTTGTTGCATGCAAATAAAAATATCAGCACTGTATAACTTCTATGAGAAGCTGAGAATCTAAAGCCTCATCTCTCAGTGGGAATGCAATGCTGGAATCTCTGCTAGTGTCACATTCAAGGGAAGGGAATAATTAACTTTCTATTGATGGTGCAAAGTTTATTGCTTTGAATTGGTTGAAAACGCCCCCAAACTAGCAACAACCTCTTTGCATACGCTTTATCACCGTGTGTATGTGTTCAGAATGAAAAAGGAAGGGAGACATATAATTTAAATCTAACTTCCTCCACACAAAGAAAAGCAAATATCTGTAATTATGGGGCATTAAAGCTCTGATATGATCTTTAAAATTGGCAAAAAGAGTGAACCTGCTATGACTTGGCTAGGCTGGTGATTGTGTAGTTAAAATTCAACAAAGAAAATTCACAGTTGGAATTTTGAAGCAGTTTTTTTTGAGGGAGGAAGCCATATATAACTTCAGGTTAATTGTTATAGTTATCCTTGCATTTTAAAGGAAAGGAATTAATCAGAAAAAATGGTTTTCATAATGTTATTGTAAATAAGACAAAGTAGAAATGGGGTCATTTACTTAGCAGGCTTTTATAAAAGTGGGTTTTAAGAATGGCTGCCGTGTAATGCAGGTGCAGAAATACTGTGATGGAAGCACAAACGTTTCCAGTGATATCTAAAGAATTTCTGGTTTTGACTTCAGTGAGGTCTATATACATACAGAAAAATGGAATCACATATGAATTAGAATACTATGTGACATTATATTCTATAATAGATACATTTAAAAGGTTTTTTTAAATTTTCTATCATATGTACATATTAATTGTCCTGTATGACTCAGAAGCTCAGTGCCAGTCATCTATTTTCTGTATAGTGCTTTGGTCTGTTTCCCCAAGTGCCTTTTTTTTGTCCTAATCATAAGATATATATTTTTTTAAAATCATAATTTACAATTGCTGAACAACATAGTGGAAAAATATTTAATCCTGTTAGTGTGACTTTTTAAATTGGGTACACAAAGCCTCACAGAAAAATCTGGAAAGTGAGTTTGGCAAAAACTGGTGAAGTAGGACTTGTTTTTATAAAAGCTGTTTTATTTTATGAATGAAGGGCTGGGTAAGTGGTATTAGTGGTGAAAGACCCAGTGGCAAAGATCCTGGTTAGGAACAGTGTGGAATTTAAAATGAGATATAAACATATAGAGTGTTTTTCAGTATAAATTTTAAAACTAAAATAATAAAATTAGCAACCTGGTCTAGTGGAAGGTGTTCCTCCCGTGGCAGGGGTATGGGAAATAGATGATCTTCAGGGTCCCTTCAAACCCAAACCATTCTATAATTCTGTTAATAAACATATTTTAGAAATGATTCCATTATTTTTTTACAGTTGTGTAAGTTTTGAAATTGCACACTGAAATAAGTGAAGGACAAGCAAACTTTGTAAAACTGCTGAATTATGACAAAATATACTCGATATTGGGTTTTTAAAAATGAACAAGATATTCTCAAAACCAGGTTTTAGATGCTGTCTAGGACCCAGACATCTGAAGACAGAATGATAATTCTGTGTTGTAGTAATATAATAAAATCTTGTCTTATCTCTGGCATTTTAAGATAACTTATTAATTGAAAGAATTGACCATAATTTCTATTTATCAGATTAAAAATTTGATATTGAGTGATTACAGTTTTTGGCTGCTAGTTTCCAGTTAAACAGGCATGAAGTGTGTGTTTAAGAACATTCATGATGATTTCCTATGCTTATATTATGTTCAAGTTCCAACCATAACTCTGCATTCTAGGCCCATCTGGCTGTCATTGCCAAGATCCATCTTAATTTACTGGCCACAGTCAGTTGTCAGTTTTAGATAACTTCTTCAGTTGTCATTTCTTGTTCCCATATACATTCGGTTATTTATGGAAGTTTAGAGTAAAAATGGATAGCAGCTTAATCTTGTTCATATCTGGTTGGTCTTTTTGAACTGGAAAAAAGTACCCATTAAATGAAAGGTAGTTTGATAAAATCAACTTACTCTTAACTTGATGCCGATTTGTGAAAAAATAAGGTTTATTTTAAAGAGTTTGAAGGTAAAAGTTTGAAGAAGGAGTTGCATTTGCATGTTACTTTCTGAATATGTGATTTTTTTTTTCCAAATGTCTATTAAAAATATTACTATATTAGTTCTGGAGGAAATATTTTTGTTATGGTCTTATTATTTTAGCAGTGCACACATAAGTCATACTGACATTAATGGAAGTTATGCATACATGTTAACAGTAAAATGCGGCATGTGTTCAAATCCATCATTTTGCCTAATTGTCTTGTTGCTTTGTGCTCTTTCTATCTCTGAGCATAAAAAAAAAATCAATGCACTTCTTATTTTTTAGTAAGTGATACCTTAAAAAAATATGTATTGCATAGTGTGACAAAAGCCATGTTAACGTTGTTTTTTTTTTTTTTTAAATGTATTTATCATCCATAGAAATATTTCAGTTGGCCTGAACTTTAAATTTGGTAGTTGGAAATATATGCTAAGACTACTTTTTCCAGACATTGTTTTTGTTTTCTGAGAGTCTGCAAGTAGGAGCACAACCTCCCGAGAGCTTCACAAGGCTTGCCTAGAAAAGCTTATTCATTCTGTGACATGAAGAGTTTGAGGGCAGTAGAAGTTTCAGCGCTGTGATGTGGTGGAGGTTTGTCAGAGGTTTCAGAAATGCCGTATTTGTGGAGCATACTTCCATGACCACAATGCTTTCATACAGATCTCCTTTCCTATGTGGTGGTTCCTTCCAAAACTCATAAACCTGCTTGTAACAAAATTAGGTAGCTGTATAGATAGATAAATGAGTATTTATATAATATTAAAATTGCCTTTTATATATATGGATGTGAAATAAATGCCTGCCCTCATGGAAAGTGGGTTTTACTCTATGGGACAGATCATCTTTTTAGAAATGGTCAAAATTATTTTCCCTTTGGAAGATATAAAGTTTGACCCGGAGAGCCAAAAGTCATAAAAGAAAGTCTAATGGCGTGTGGGGGAAAAGATATAAAAATGATTGTCATTCTTTTTGTAAGTTCAAGTTTTAAATTATATGCATTTTATCTTCAACTTCAACCTCTAAAGTTAAAAAGAAAACACAAAACTCCAACACCCAAGCCGTCCCCACCCCCACCCACTTTGTTATCAAAATTTGGTGTTTTTTTGGTTTAAAATCTTTAAGTTAACTTTCTGTGATGTTTATTTATTGTTTAAATACAAGATTAAAAAATATTTCAGTGGTTTTGCATTAATTTGATGATTTTCAGTGAGTTAGTTACATGTGACAAACACTGCACTTAGTGAGTGGCCATGTGATTAATCCCCCAGAAGACTGAACTTCATGTTTTGACCTGAAGATCTGAGAAGTCTTAATTTTTGAGATTTAGTTGTTAATTACTGAGTGTTTCCTCTGTTAACTCAGCATGCTCAGTGCTCTGAAGCTTTCAGAGTATCCTTAATGAAATTCTTGCCAAGTTTGAAAGGCATTTTCCTTGCCTTTAATAGAGTTCATGCCATCATCTGTGGGTATTGCTAAATCACTTTTGTTGGAAGTGACTTTGCCCTGAAGTTCACTACAAATTTCCAGAAGAAAATAAATTTTCCCTTATGTGGAATAAATCAGATGATTAGTAATGAAGCATTAAAGATCTCCTAATAAAAAGCCAGCTACTAGTCATTTTATCCAGTAACAAAAATAGACCACTGCTGTGCTGTCCAAAAAATGTATTTTAGATTAGATTTTGCAGTAAATTTTCTTACAATGACAGAATAAAATTAAACATCCCTTCCTTTGTTTAAGTACGGTCCCAATTTTTTCACTGAAAATAATAAATGAATATTGCTTATCTCTGTTTTTCAGTAGGTTTATTCATTTAACAGCACCTGTGTATAGTCAGGGATGAAATATTTGTGGGAAGAAGGGGATAAAATGTTTTTTCCACCAAGCATTCAGTCCCAGCAGCTGCCACTCTGTGCAGAAGTGCTGAACACACGGTGCCCTTTGCCTGCTGGGGCAGTGGTTCAGCTGCTGTGCCAGACAAGGAGAGGGCACTTGGATTTGCCACTAGATGCCAGTCGTGGGTGCAAGACCATGGTCTAGAGCTGCTTGGTTAAACAAACTGAGTATGAGCAGTCCCACGGGGTGAGGAGGAAGCTTGTCCTGTTGGGAGGAGAATGTGCCTTGTCCCTTTCTCTGTCACCTGGTGTGACTGGTGCCCTCCTGCCTTGTAGAGCAAGAGCTTCGGGCATGGAAAAGCACACAAATGGCTTCAAGTGGACTTCTCAGGGTATTGCAGGGATGAAGAGGGTCTTTGAATGGATTATGGAAGTCAGGGGTCACAGCCTAAGGGAAAGACTGTGTGAAATGTAAAACTAAAGAGTCAGAATTTGTACGGAAGTCAGAATGCTTTATGGAGTAAGTACCAGTGGCAGAAGTATAAGGAAGTTTACCATTCATCTGGTTTTCTGCAGACATCCCCCTTTTTTCCATCTATAAATTTTACTGGAGTAGAAGTTGGGGATTTCACATCTGTGTAGCAGCTCAGCAGGAGTTGCAGCTCTGACAAGGGCTGTTGGATGTCCAAAGAATCCATCTAGATGTGTTTCCAGCACCTGGACAAATCAGCTCATTCCCTGCCTCACACTCTCCTATTACTCTTTCCATCCATCACCATCTGAAACTGACATCTGGGGAGGGAACTCAACATGTTTGCCTTAATTTATGTCCTAATTGTTCCACCCTAAGAGGTTCTGACACCCACAGGATAGTGGTTTCTTCCTCATTGCTGTGGGTACAGCAATGGTGAAAAGTGCTTCTGAAATCTCTGTGAGTAGTAAATCCAGTGCATCTGGAATGTTTCAGAGTAATTATGTATGCAGTTCACCTGTTCAGGGCAAGCACAGGCCAGAGGCATGGCACTCATTGACAGGAGAATCCCTGATGAAATTGCAGGGACTCTACTTGCACGTAGTCAGAAAGTTAATTTCCTTTTTTTGGGTTCTTCCATACAGCACGAAGGATGTGCAAAGCAATACAGCAAGGTAGGAGAAATTGGCGAGGTGATTTAAGGTTGGAACTACTCTTTGAAATGCGTGGAACTTGCTCCTTAAAATCACTTAAAAGGATGGTTTCCCTACAGACCCGCCTGCTTTCTGTGTTACAGCCAGACAGAGCTTTCTCCTGCACCCATCATTTCCAAAAGGAAAGCGGGAAGGGAGATAATCAGTTCTCTTGCCTACGCTGGAACCTGAGGTGTTTCACCAAAAGGTGTGGGCAAAGCTGCTTAGTTTATGCTCCTTTCTAAATGCTAGTATATTCTAAAACCAGCCAGCACCTACCTTGGGAATAGTTCTAGGCTAAATGAGCAGTAGTGGATATATGACATTAAAGGAGTCTCTTTGAAGTTTAAGCAAACACACCAGGGTCAGATTTCTTATATTATTAATAAAGCATTATTTTGAAAGAAGGATAATTTATTTTTTTTTTCTACTTTTCCAGCTGCAGTACAGCTTATATTTGGAGAAGGATATATATGATAATTTCTCTAACGTGAATTCTTTAACATATCTTTACTCAATAGGTTAGATAACAGAACAGTGTATAAATAGCTGTGAAGAAAAAATAATTTTCAGAAGGAAGTTTACTATTTTTTAATAATTTTATTAGGAAGATTATTTTGACTTGTTTCAACTGTGGTAATGTATACTATAAACATGTTCAGATAGCAAGTTGATTGTCTCAAAAATTGTACCAATTCAAATGCAGAACACCAGGCTGTTTTTTAGTAACCTGTGGACTACTTCAATTTAATTGTAGGATTCATGCTGAGAGTGTAGAGAGTCATATCCCAAGTTAAATACAAACAAAACAGCAGGATGTTGATACAACTGTGACTTCCATAGGAAGTAGTTAGAATGGTAATGTGGTCTCCTAACTTGGGTGGAAAGTCTCTTGTGACTGTTTTTGCCCCACAGACCTGTAACACAGCATGCCTTGACTAACATTTTTGACACCAACTTGCAAACACCATAAAGATTAGAGAAGGCCAAATGAAGGCTTTGTTCTCTGGAACAGAAGCTTTCTTGACTAAAATGAAAAGATGTTTTTCTTTTGTAAACAACGAAGGGGCACTAAGCAATAAAATGTTTCTCTCTGAGAATAGAATGAGTGAGCTGTTTACTTGTCAAAGTGCTTCTCTTAAAGACATGAGTGTCACCAAGTTCTTACTTGAGAGTCTCCTGTGTTCAGACTAAAGGATAGTATACTTTGATTTTATTCTGTAAGAGTCATAATGTTTGAAATTTCATCAGCACAGGAGGCAAATTTCTTTTCTTCATTTTGTTCTTGTTAATTCATAATTTACTTTCAAAATAGGTCACCTGCTACTGAAGGTTTGTAAGATCAGTTTAGGATTTCTCCAAACCGTGGTATGAGAGGCTGTGTTTTGCTTACTTCTTTATCAATATCCAGGTAAAGGAAGTTGGATCCTGTCCCATTGTTTCTTGTCCCCTTTAGACAGTGAGAGAGGGCAGTAGCAACCTTTTCAAAGTGTTTCCCTCCCAGGGAGAAAATGTCTTGCTTTCTGGTATGGAAAGGTAGCAGTGCTTATGTCACAGAGGCATTGTCTGAAGGCAAACCAGGAGTTCAAACATATTCCGCACAATGCATATTATGGTTATAATAATTGAGCATACTATTCTGAGCTAGAAAACGAGTCTGGCTTGTTTTCTTCATTTTATAAGGGTTTCGTCTCTAGTTGTACACGTGATCTTTCAGGTTCCTTTGATCCACACGATTTGAGGCACCTGCCAGGCAGAAGGAGAATTTGGTGGTCATTCCCACTCTGCATCTTAGGAGTGCACTTTGCTTTCCAGTTTTGTTGCCATTGTTCTTTACCCATTCTGGTACCTTGCCTCAATGGAAAAATAACATTCGTTGCTCCAGCAAACATTTTATGTTGGAAATTCTACAATACTTTTCAGGGGTTTAGTGCTTTCCCCAGGACCTGAATGGTAGAGAGATCAAGGGGATCCTGCAGCTGTTTTATGAGGAAGAGACTTAAAAGACTTCTGACTCGGGGGAGGGTAAGGCGGGGGGAAATGTTTGAAGTTTGAAGAATCAGAAAGGAAGGCATAAACTCAGTGTAGAGCTGTTGTTTGCCAGATTTCCCAGCATGAGGAGTATCAGGATGAGGCACTTGCTGAAGTTAGTCAGTGGTCGATTTGAAGGGGAGAAGTGCTGCTTTGTGGAGTGGTTGGTTGGTGACCTTCTGGAGCTTGCTTCCACAGAGGCACCAGCTGATTCAAAAAGGGGTTAGATGAATTCATAGACAAGAGCTGGCTCTTTATGGACTTCTTTATACTCCTTGGCTGTTGTTCTTGACCTGTGTTCCTAAAATTTATTTTCTGTCTGCAGTATCAGCTCTTTCCTCCCACATTGCTCACTTTCACTGAAACACACATAGTGATAAAATGATTTTTAACCCCTTTTTATTTTTAATATTTTTTTTTAAGAACTGGTTATATTAAGTCTACTAATACAATATGGAAAGATCAGTGGCCTCACTTTGAATGGCTTTTTGTGTCTTCTGTTGCCATATAGTGTGTAAGTGGATTTACAAGATGATGTAAGTGACAAAATGATTGATTTAAAGTGCAGGTTATAAGTGAGATATGACAGTTACATGACATTCTCTGGTGATTGAACCACTTAGAAGCCAGGCAGGATTAACAGTGTTTCAGGTTTACAGGTGTTTCAAACTGCTTGAAGGATGTGGAGGTGCAGAGTATCCTAGTCTTTTGTAATGTGAATTAAAATTTGAAGAAACAACTGCAGTTGAAAATCATTACCTTTACTTCTCCCATTATTTCCTTTTTCTGTTTAAATCAGTCTCTTTAAATTAAAACGCTTTTCTGTTTTTTATGTATAAGTATGCTGGGGGTTAAAATTTTCTAAGGAAGCTAGTTATTTTTATCTGAACTTAGATTACTGAGCAGTTTAGCAGTCTTAACTTCTAGATAAAGGAGAAGGAGTGAATATGCTATCTACTAAGTCTTAAACACTTTTTGTCTGGTTTCTATTGCTCAACTTCTTTATTTGCAATGTTAGAAAATATAGAGAATAAAATAATTTTATGCTCAGAACAATACTACAGGAAAGACTGTACACTGCAATTAGTGATCTTGACAAAGCTATACATACTTTGTTTTAAACCTACCTCAAAAGTGCTTTTCTTCAGTAAAAAATTAGTGATGGTAAAAATTATTGAATAGGATGGCATTTGTTTTGAAGTTCAGCCAGCATGGGAATGTAGAGGCCTCCACCTCTGATAATACACTCAAAAGAGAGAATGGCTCAAAAGTCGGAAAGGAAGGAGTAGGAGGCTGAAAGTAAAAAAAAAAGGAAGAAAAAATTAGGCTTCTGTTTCGTGGATTTTTTTTAAAGCTGACTGAATTACACCCTTGTCTACTGAAACCCTCTTAGTGTAATTCCCATTGGCCTCCGTGACACCTAGGGCAGCGCTGATCAACTGCAGGCTCCCATATTCCTAACCTTGGCCAACTCAACATGATTCTAGCAGATGTTTCTGCACTTTAAACCTCAAAATATGATGGGTCAGGTTTTGGTTTTGTTTTTTTTTTTTCTTTTTTCCTTTTTCCAGTGGCAAATCTTGCATACTTGAGACCTGGGTCATGCAATTCAATGATAGGAATTATGAGCTGAAGGTCTCCCCAGTGGGATAATGCTGAACCTAATGTAAATTCAGATCTTTGAAGATGGAGAACCAAAGAAATTTTAAAGGTTTGGATCATTTACACTAAACTGGTGGATTATTCTTTAATATTGTATAAAGATACAAAACATAAAATGTGCTTAGAAATGCATGTTTTCTGTTAGAAGGAAAAGGTCTTATAAAGTCAGGAGAAAACAGAGTCGGAAGCAATCAAACAGGAACAGTTTTCTTAGCAGCAGAAGGGAAAGGTTTGATTAGCTTTCCCTGCCTTCCCATTACTCCTTAGGTGCTGTGAGGTAAATCCACTTCTACCTTCTTCCTGTGCTTCCTTGTTCCTCTCCATGCCCCCAGCAAAGCAAGTACTTCTCTCTGTGCTGTGGAAAAACACATTTACATTCCCATTCTTTAGTTCCCTCTAGTTGTGTTTTTTTTCAGGTAATAAGGTGCAAGGTGTGCTTGAAGTTTTGTGCTCTGTTGTCCTGGAGATTGTTCTCTAATGTGCCTTCTCTCGTGCTTTGTTAGGTGTGAGCTCACAGGGCAGCCCTTCTGCCTGCAAGGCCATAAGTAAATTGACTCTTTTATTTAATTTATATGGTGACACCTGTAAAAAATTATCCTCCTAGAGGTCTGTACCTCTATCTTGAAATGAGTCAAAAAGTTTGTCTTTTGGAGAAGGAGACACACTTGTGGTTGGCGGTGTTTGAGCCCTCCCACTGGACTGTGTATAGATTACTGATTGTGACCCTGACAAGACTGAGCCGTTCCCTTCATTAATACAGTGCCAGGTACAGTGGGCTCCCATCCATCAATAATAAACAAGATAATAATAAAAACATGCATGATGTTATCACTGTCAGCGCTATCTAAACAATGTGAATGTGGAAACATTTCAGCAAAACCAGAATTCTTCAAATGCGATTGGTAAAATGTGACATAGCACACAAAAATGTGCTAAAGCACTACCTTTTTAAGAAACAACACCTCTCCTTTCGATGCTGTGTTGGTGTTTAGCAGAGACTAACAGATCATGAATTATGTGATGACAGTGGAAATTAGGATGAGCTCATCTCAATTTTCTCTGATTGTGAACAAAGCTGGCTGAGTCCACACTGTTGTGCAGTGTACCAGGGCACCTTAGCAAAGAAAATCCCTGTTTAAGAAGGTACATTATGTAAGTCTGTGCTAAGTCCTATAGTCAAGCTGATTTGTCCAGCATAAACATCACCTTAAAAGGACAGCTTGGCTTGCTTCCTTAGGGTGAAGTGGCTTCAACTGAATAGATAAACTTTTTAAGGTGAAACAAAAGCTGGGTGACAGTACAAGCTTATGCAGAATATCTTTAGTGAAAGACTTTTTAGTTGTTGGTAAATAGAAATGTTACTTTTTTAGAGGAGCTTGCATAGTTTTAGTAGGAGTATTATGCTTATTGTGTTACATTTTAGTATTAAATGTTTATTGGGGGATGCAAGTGAAAGGTTTGATATATTTTTTCCCTCATATTTAATAATGATTTTCTCGAAACCCATCCAGTTTCAGTTTTGGAAATGTGTAGATACTAAGGGGGAAACGATGATTTATTGGCTTAGATTAGAAATGTAAAATACTTTTTTGTGGTTAAACTCTTCCCAATTTCTAACCACTCCTACCTCAAACATGTAGTTTATCATTGTTACGTTCAGCTCTGACCAAAATTAGGCCACACAGGACTCTGATGATCACCATATTGCTAAAATCATTCTAGTTATGATGGATTGTTCTTCCATGCTTCCCAACAAACTTCTTGCACAGTTTGCAAGCCAGCTTCCATGATTCTCATCTTCTAGGTGGGAGGGAGAATTGTAGATTGGTCTAACAGAGAGAGACATTAAATGTGCTACTTTGTTCTTTTGGTTTCCAACCTCCTTGCCTTTATTATGGTTGGGGAACAGAGGTAGGTACTGAGTAGAAAATGTTAAAGGAAGGGTTCATTGTGTGAGGGGACTTTGTGGTAGTTATGTTCGCCTGTCTGCATGTTATGGCAAACTGTGTCCCAGAGGCTGGTTAGGAGCAGTTGATAGGGAGAGCTTTTAAACTATAAGGAACTTTTACCCCCACTCTAAAAGCTCCAAAATACAGAATTCCCTCATCTTGTTAACATGTGAATATTTTTTATGAGCTGGACAACTTCATCCAGCTCCTGCATGACTGCCTTGGGAAGTTTTCTGTGTGGTCAGTAAACAACAGTTGAGCAATTGATGTGTGTGAGGTTTAGAGCAGGAGCTGGTGTTGGGACTAGTGTGAAATTCAGTGGCAAAAAGCAGAGATTATTGTGTAACACCTAAAGAGCAGCAGCCCAAGGAGCAGGGTAGATCATCATCTAACATCCAGCAACCTGCTACCCTCCTAGCAGGGTGGAAAATGCTCTGACATTCATGAGCTTAAAGAAAAGACTTTTCACCAAATGAAAAATGTTTATAAACCTGCAGCAGGCATGGAACAAACTTGACTGCTTTCCAGTTTTGTTTTGGGTGCCCATTACCCTCTGTGCCCACCTGGATTGTTTTGTCCACAACTGAAAGGAAACTGCTGTAATGAAACCAGAATATTTTCTGGTTCTTGTGGTTATGCATCCCACCTGGGTACCCACTGCTCTCTTATAAAAGTACTACGAGCATCCAATCAGGAAAGAAATTTACCTACAGCATTTTCACAATTATATTAAGAAATAGAATTTATAATTTTTTCTCTCTGAATAATTTCCCTACAACACTTCAATACTGTGATGTTTTGTTTAGTCTAATGAAGGTTTTTGGTAGTATCTAGTCTAAAAATGAATCTCATTAACAGATGAGTTTAGGAAATCCCTCCTGTAATTTGGCAACTAAATGAGTAGGGGATATCAGTATCTGACAAGCAAGTTCCACTTAAGGCTAACGTAACTATTACCTCATTAGTACAACTTTCCACTCTTCAAATAAAACCTTTATTGAATTTAAAATACCTATTTGATGAAGGGCTAGCTGAACTTATGTGAAATTGGCTTTGTGAAATTATGCTGCCTTTATTGATACTGACTAGCTTTATAAATGTTTATCTTAATTATGTTTTATTGTGATTAAAAAAGATTGCAGATACTCTGCCGTTTTTGTAAAGTGAGCTGTTGGAGCTTTTTTTGTTCAAGAGGGGGGTAGGGAATGGAGAATAGTCCAGCTCCAGAGAGGAGGCCCCTCACAGGCCATATGAATCCACTTACATGTAAATTGCTTGTCTATATGAATTAAGGTGAAGGTTATGAAAGAACTGCATTTCTGTGTTTATTGTAGGATTTTTGACAGTCTCTTTCCTCTTTCAAGTAAATTTGGCTTAAGTCCACAGTCAGTACAGTTTTAAGTAAACTCCTCTTTTGTTACATTAACAAGGTTATAACATCACTGAGGCAGATTTCCAGCTGCATGAATTGAGGCCTGAGCATGCAGACTGAGGGGATAATTAAAACCTTAGGGTGAGTGAGTTAAACTACCAACTGAAATTGGATAAAAGGCTAATTGTCCATAGCAACACAGTGCATGTTTCTAAATATCTGTGAAATAAAGATAAATATTCGTGGTCTTTTAATTCCTCTTTAAATGCTCAGATTCAGATTATATTTTAGGGCATAACAAAAATCAAGAGAAAGTAAATAGAAGGCCAAAAAATTATTTCCCAGATACTGTTTTACTTTAGTTAATTATTGAAAAAGAGAATCCCTTTGAAGACTTCAGTGATTTTCTGACTTTCTTTACAATTCAGGAAACATTTTTGTGTAGGAAGTATGAGCCTCACTATGTGATACAGTATATCAGAATGGACTGGTCGGTGCTTTGTCAAAATTTGTCATATCTCTTTTTCCTTCCTCCTTTTTTTCATTATTGAGAGTGGAGTTACATACCTTTGGTGACCTTCAAGAAGATGACATAGAGTCAGGCAAGATGATACATTACCACGAAGTTAAAAAAACAAAATGGGTTGTAATGGCAGCTTGTACTGAGCTAAATGAATTGTGAAGGCCCATTTGTTATTCATTAGGAGAAGCAGAGCAGATACTGTTCTGCCTTCATAGGGAGCCTTTAAACTTAAGGTCATTTTACACGAGTACCCTTGTGGCATGGACAGCATTTAATACATTTTTAACAGCTTTTACATTTCCATGGTTTGCAGCAGTGCTTGTTGAATCATTTCTCTAATGAAGGTGTTTTAAAGTAGTTTAGAGTTACTTTGGGGGGAAAAAACCAGGGAAAAAAAGAAATAATTGGGTTGATGAAGTGACTTTATATACTAAAGAGCTAAGCAGGCAGAACGCATTGCTGTAAACTAATGCATGCTGATTCTCCTGCTACAGAAGTACCTCCCTGGGGAACTGTGCTTTTTGTTGTTGTTGATTTTGTGTGGGGAGGCCTGTTTTTTAAAATTTAAGTAGAATTAAAGTTGTTTTTTTCACAGTGGTCATTCCTTTGGGGAAGGAAGGTCTGAAGATAGAAATTTAGGCATATTTTTGAGCTATTTCTGAGTTGCTCAGGAGTCCGATGGAGAAAATTCAACAGTTTAGCATTTTTTTGGGAAGGTGTGCATAATGTCTATCATAACCATTGACGTGGGCATCTGAGGAACCCATCATAAAGTGAACGTGGAGTGGAGGGTAGAATTTTACTGATCAAAATAAATGTTGATTATTTCATTGCCTCTCAAATGGTTCAGTGATGCTGTGGAAAGTCAAAGCAGAAAGGTAGGTATGAAACACTCTGCGAATACTTTTTTCAAAAGTGCTGAACAGTTCTAAAATTTTATTAACCTAAAGAATGATTTGTAACTCTAAAGGAAGGTTTAATAACCTCAGACAAAGGAAGTAATCATTTCACAAGCTCATTTTTTATTTTAGGTGATAGCTTTTCATATTTACTCCTTCAAATTATGTTGTGGATTTAGCTGTCAAAAGCTGAATTACGGTGACTTTATTTTTGTTCAAAGTGTTAGAACACAAACGTACTGAATTTCAAGAATTGTTTACAAATAAACTTAATTAAGAAAATACTAATTTAAATGTATGATGGTATTTCTACCTGCAGCCAGTCCATCCTTTATTTTCTTGTTTAGCAGATTAGCAGCATTCATGCTTTGCTTCATTGCACATGGATTTCACTGCAGTTTTTTTATTGATTTTACTGTTTTGTGAGGATAAATTCTGACAAAGTGCATGTGGATCCCAGTCAGCATTTGAGGAAGAAAAATGACTTATTCTTTGAAGAGCAGAACTCTTTTTTTTCTGAGATTTTGAACAATACATATTTTAACATTGAAAGGCCATCCATCTTTAGAAAATAGCAAGCTTTAAATAACATTGTAAATGCAACAATGATTGCTTTTATTTAAGAAAAGAGAGAGTAGAAAGTAAGAAGATGTGAACTCTAAAAATCTTGTTGTTTGAACTATATACATTTTCAATAAAATTAGATTCCTTTAATGTAAGTTTAATGTTCAGTTGCAGCAGTATTAGTGACTTTCCCTCTAAGAGAATTATTTGTCTTCTTTTACCTTTTCACTAGCTCCATGCAGTCATTGGTGGTTTGCAAATTAAAGATGTTTTAATGAAAACTGCTTTAATCTCTCTAAGGTTTTAAAAGTTCATCACACATTTGAAAATACAGACTGGCAGTATATATCCATTAAACATGTCCAGAGTAGTTTTGTTTGGTCAGAAAATGAACCCAATCACTTTTTTTATTCTAGATTTCTAAATATGCAGTGGTTGGACTGTTATCATCCTGTGTCCAAGTGATACCCTAAGAAAGGCACAGTGCCACTACTTTCTTTTGTAGAAGTATGTAAAGAGAATATAAAGAATTCTGTGAAGGCCAGGCATACTTACCATAGGAATTCTAAACTGGGCTATAGTATGAATTCCATTTTAATTTTTTTTTTCAAGCTAAATACATGTAATTAATGGCAGTCATACTGCATTGCCTGAAACAGTTTATTTTTCATTTATAGTACCTTACAACTTCATTTTTGTGGTCTTAACTTATTTGTCAGAAATGTAAAATAAAGAGCATCCCTGTAAAAGGAGAGTTCCAGTATTAACTGCCCAAGACACTTTGATGTTGTCAGTTTAGCACAGAGCTGTCTCCTAAGTTGAGGATTGTATTCCCACCAGTTCTGAAGCCACTTCTGGTCCAGTCCTGACTCAGCCACCTCTTGGTTGCCGTTGCTTGGGCATCTTGTTAACATCTTCAGATGGATTTTAGCAGCTATGATCAATAAAACACGAGGCAGCCAAAACAATTCCTGTGTGCCTCCAGAATGTTCTCTGTATTGTGTGTCATTAGGATGGTCCCTGTGACAGTTCTGTGCCAGCTGGGGCTTTCCTAGAACAATTCCAGATGTTTATCCTGCCACTGGAAAGCAATACATTTAGTCACATGTTTTGAGTCAGGCAAAAGTTCCAGAGTTTGAACGGGTTAAAAAGCCACAACAAACCAAAGCAAATGAAACAATAATAATCTCTTGAACACTGGCACACATCACACAGTTTACAGTAATGACTATTGAATCAAGTGGAGACATTGGGAGGAGAAAAAACTTTTCTAGAAGGGATGTTCATATTAACATCCTGTTACAGTGAGTCTGTCGAGACCTCCAAAATTAAATTAATATTCACTAATTTAATTCACATTAAATTTGTCTCAGCTGATCTGCAGTTACCTTTGAGTTTGCCTTCTATAAGTAGTGTAAGAAGAGTTTGCTTATAGAAGTGTTCACAAACACACTAAATTTTTAGCTTGTTTTAAATAATGGTGACTGTATGTGTGCATCCCTGAGTGAAATTTGATTAGAAAAGTTGTCTACCCCAGTCCCTGGAAGGGCATGTAAAAACCCCAGACACTGGTGATAGGCAGGCCGACTTTTATAAGAAACAGCTTTTTTCCTACCCTGCATTTTTAAAAAGTAGCTAGGTTTTGAGATAGTAGAAGTGTACCTATGGTGGCTTATTTTCTTTGATCCTGTGCAGGTCAGCCCTGTGAGTGATGCAAGGCATCCGGGCAGACTGACAGTTTTACCTCTTGTTCAGAATAAAGTGGCTCCTTTTGCTGTGGCACAGAAGAGACGTGGTGTGGTAGGATTTGTGGGAATCTGCTAGTGGTTAGAGCTTTGCAGTGTGCCTGCTCCCATCTAGGACAGCTGAATCTCAGTCTGTGCAAATAATCAAGTTTGACTGAGTAGTTATTAGGTATTACAAAAATAAATTGAAAAACATATTGAAAGGCTAGATACATGGTAATCCACAGGCAAAATCTAGCAGTGGTTGTGGTTTTTTTCTGTGTTATTCTGTTATCATAAAGCAAGCAGGGAGTTGCTTTAAAGAGAGTGTAAGGAAAATAGCCTGACTTGGAAAACTCAGTATTGTGGTAAATCCGGCAAGACTATGAGAGGAAGAAAATCTTCATTTATATTCCTTCAGGTGACTAAAACTCAGACTGATAAGAAGAGTGGCAGGTTAATTGACCACCAGGTAGAAGATTCATGTTGAGAGCCGATATCCTGCCTCATGAAGGAATGAACTGATTTCTGTACCAAGTGACTCTTCTGACACTGACCATTGTGGTTGGAGCATGTTTTGTAGATGAGAAAGACCATAAATTCTTCTATGTAGAATTTACATGAAAACAACGTAAATGCATACAGAGAATATTTGATGTGTTCTAATCCCTGTGCTGCTACACCACTTGTTTCTAAATCAGTTGAACCGCAAAGCAGTCAGGTTGGGGTCTCCAAAACAAAAGCAGGCATGGATAATACAGAGTGTAGTATCAGTCCTGTGTTGGTATAGGCAAGAGTTTATACCAGCTCAAGGTGAAGAACAGCAAGTTCCAGGGTCCTACTTGCCAAATCTATGGAAAGCCTGGAAAACTCTATAGTTCCCTAAATTAAGGAAGCAGTATTGGGACAAGAGCTGAGCTCAAATGAACTCCACAGTAATGTACTGTGAATTCTTTCTGAAATGTTAATGTACTACACTTCATAGGCAGGTGGTAGTAAAAGTCAAACATTATTTGTTGAAGTCAAGGAAAGTGAAGACATGAATTGATTAAGATATAGAAGAGGGAAGAGCTTTGGCAAAACAAAAGGAAACACTCTCCAGTGAGAAAAAAAGTATTTGTCTGAAATCTGGTACAAGCTAGTTTTTCCTCCATTGGAAAGTAGGGGAATTGTCTATGAAACTTCAAGGCTCTGGAGGGTTTAAGCTGCACGACCTTCAGAGATTTTGACAGTGTGACTGGCTCCCTTGGAGTCACGGCTGGGACAGTCTGGGGGTAGCAAAGCATGTTTTCTTACGGAAAATAATAGAGGTACCAGCTGTTGTTAGGAACCATCATGTCAGTAACATGTGGTGAATAAACATGGTTGATAACTCTTACCTTAAAATTCCTGGTATCAGAGATGATTTTTTTCCCACTAGTGGAAATGAGTGATCTGATCTTCAGCTAGTTTATAACTAGAGTTTGGATCTTGTAATACAGCAAAACAAGCTCACAGATTTCAATGGGGAAAAGCCCCTGGTTAAATGAAGTGAGCTGCAAGAAGCAGTAGTCATGACACAGCTGGGCAGAGACAGATGTGCAGATGAATAACTGAAATTAATAGCAGGCACCCTTAGAGGGCTGGTTAATCTGCCAGGAGAGAGTCTGTCTCTTTTCTACCCACTACCACATCAGCTCATAAAAAATACAAATGAGCCCAATAGCAGCAAGAGCCTTAAGATCTGCTTCCTCATTAGTGAAACTGCAGAGAAGCATTTCCTATGGCTCTGTATCTTTTTCAACCTTTTAAGCAAACATGTTAGCCAGAGCTATGTAGACTGAGTTCTTGGAGCAGGCGGAGAGAGAGAGTAGTGGAATGAATCTATAAAAAGAAGAGTTTATCATGAATTGTTTTGGTAAACAGTATATTTAAGGATTTTAATGATGAAAAAGATCTTGTTGTATTTGATAAAGGGTTTTTGTATGCTGGAGATGGACTGTCTTGTGTGGTTTATATTTTTGGTCATGTTGTAGCCCATTGAGTGCAGCACTGTTAGTAGATCATGTGATATTGTGGTCATTCTGAGCTATTAGGGTAGCAAATTCTCCTGTTTTGCACAGCTAGGGCCAACCTAAGGAAGAGTGATCCAAAGATGTCTTTTCCTGACAGCATGGAAAAGTTCATGAACTGTGAGTTGTATGTACAATGTTGAAAGAAAAACAAAGTTGCCAGTTGGCGTGGGAGGAAATGCCCTTTCCAGAAGCTGAAAATAGAAAAACAGGGTAGAGAAGGCTAAACCAATATTCAGGTTTAGAATGATTCTTTTTTCCTGTTGTTGTGGAAAAGGCAAAAAAAAAAGTGAGATCAACAAGTAGAAAGAAGAGGTCACTGGTCAAGAGCTACATTAGGGGTTGTTCAATTGTAGTGATAACTGGAACTGATAAAGTTAGCTAAGGGGGTTTCTAGCACTGAAAAACCCCAGAGGATGTAAACAACTTTGTTCCCTATGTCTTCCTTCTGAAATTGCCCAGTGAAAGCTAGAGCTTGCTTCAAGCACTCTCTCACAATTTATCTTCTCTTTGACCTTTTGTTTGCATATGCTGCCTAATATATAGTAATTACCTCAAAGCTATTTGTAGTCATTTGGGATCATGTGGCTGTATGTGAACTGCTTTTTTAAAAAAGTTGGAATAAAAATCATTCCAGGCGAAACTACCAAAAAGCAGAATTGTAAAACTGGTTGCACATGTGTTTAGTGTAATGAAATTTATGCCTGACTCTTTCTCTAATGCTACATAATAGATCATGATGTTCTTTTTTCTGTACAATGTAATCTCCTGTGTGTCTGGGTTATCTGACTGTTACACTTCTGTTCAAATAGATTTGGGTGCCTCTTTCTCTCCTTTTCTCCTCTCCCTCATAAAGACTAATCATGTGGAGTTACATGTTTCTGTATTTCTTTTAATGACCTAGTTTATGCTTATCAGCAGCTCTTAAAAAGGTATTCATGTACTTTCCTAAATTGACACACTCTGCCCCTTCACAAGTTCTTTGACTGTGTTTATCCACACTCATGTTTAGAGGAAGGGGCCTCCAAGCATGAAAGATCCAGAAGACAACAACAATAGAGAGCAGTGATGCACGTTTGACATTATTGCAGTGATGTACTGACTTGTAAACCTGTGTGATTCACTTCAGAATTTTGTTCATTCAGTTTTATGAGATCTTTGTCAATTTTTCTGTGCCTGTCTACATCTATAAAACACATACATGCATACACATACACTTTGCATTTGTCAGTGATGTGAAAGACCCTTTAACCCCCTTCTGCTGTCTAATAGGTTCAGGAATTACTGCTTTTAAAAGCACTTATTGACCTGATGGAGTCAGGAAAATCACATACTTTTAAAATGCAAGGTTTTCTGTGTCAGGAATATTATTCATTAGCAAAATTGTTCATTTATCTAAATTTATCCTTAGCCTATGCTTAAGTACTTCCTATAGGTCTGTAATTACCAGCTGCCATGCCAGTTCCACACAGATAGAGTGTCGAGATTCTGAAGCTTTGCTTCCCCTAGGGAACCTCAGAGACCAGGAAACATATTAACCATTTAGAAGAAAAGTAGTTGCATCATTTCACAAACTTTACAACATTTGTGGAATTATTTAAATTATTCTTATTTAAGGACAAAAGCATTTGTGTTTCCTTACCTGCCTTCTCTACACAACAAATATGTTGGCTGCCAGTTTCATATAGTTTGTTTATGTTTGACACAGTAGGGATGGCCTGCACTTTCTCAATCATCTGCTGTATTTGCATAACCTTGCAGAGTTAATGGCTGCCATTCTGACAAATTAAGCTGGTTTCCTATGTCTTTAATGGATTAAGTCCTCTTGGACAAGTTATACTTTATTTTAATCCATGAATAGTGTTTGCTAAGTGTTGTAAATAATACATTCATTTGTTTTATTCTATTGTCATTTGACTTGTATGCTAAAAAACATATAGATGAAGAATGCTAAACAAATGTGGAACAAAACAAGTTATTTATCTATGAAAGACAGAATTAACCATTATCAATGCTTAGTAGAAGCAAAAAAAAGAGTTATGCTTTAATTAATGTCAAATATTTGAAAACATTTTGGCTGTGAGAGTGTTCATGCTTTTTAAGCTTTGATTCCATTACAATAGAATATTAGTTCCTGATTCCTGAAAATTACATAATTTACACTGTGTGCTCCAAGTGTAGCAGGAACATTGCAGCATATGGTTCATATGACAAACGAGTTGACAGTGACAGCTGCAATATACATTGGAGTTGTCAATATGTGTGAACAGGTTAGAGGCAAAATATAGGAATGGAATGCATGCTAATGTTATAAATTCCTGAAAATGCCATGTTTTGCAGGTAAGATTGTGTTTAAAAATAACAATCTGTGGGAATTGAACAGCACTGAATCTGAGGCAACATGACCTACCTATTTATAGAGCAGTATTTTGACAATTTGTAAATGATCTATAATGGCCGTATTCTTGAAGCATCCTGGTATGGAGGAGGGGTAGTGCTTCTGCAGTTTTTACTCTACAGGTAACTGGAGGTATAAAGCTGCTTCTTTTCATGTAAATGAAACTTTTTACTGGATTTTTTTTCAGCATGAGATTTAGGCAAGACACTAATTTCAGACTACTTCAGGCTGTGCATTTCCTACTTTGCTGCCTGTGCATTTCTTCAGAAGTACACCTGAGTGTTGGGAATGCAAATATGTATCTCTGTTCATCATATTGGCATTCATTTAGAGAAATGAGATTTTTTTAACCCCACAAAATATGTGCATATGATTAGAAATGCCTTGTAACTGAGTTGTTGTATTTAGCCACATAGTAGAGCTAAGTGCAGGGGAATTGAATTGTTCCTGGCTACCAGACTTTCATGCAATTCATTAGACCACACATACACTGCACTGATTTTTTTTTTTTTTTTGGTAACATGTCATATCTCTGGCAGTGTTCCTAAATTTTCTATGTTTTGCGTGCACAGGCTTATAAGCTAACTCTTCTGTGTAAGCAAATCTGAAAATTCTGTTTCTTCCATATAAGACCTAAGCATGAGATCTCTCCATGGGCTGTAGAGTGAAACAATGCTGTTTGTGAGATATGACATAACAACAAAATATTAAACAGGAGCTTAATTCTCCCCATCCTCCTCAGGACCATGACAGTGGGCTTCCTACTGGGAAATACAATGATCTATTATTAAAATGACAGCCCCACCTAGGGAGACAACAGCCCAATTCAAAGGACAGAGCCTCCACTACCACCACCAGCAATTGGGATCAGCTGGTGCACTAACAATCCCTGGATTTAAACATCTGGTGGCAGGGCTTTCTCAGTGGAGGTCTGTTGCCTGTGGAATTCTCCTACACAGACACATACATGGTTTAACAAAGCCAGTTTTTTTATCCTCAGGCTACAGTGTCAGGCGATTTCCTTTCCCAGGCAGAAGCATTTGCTGATGGTTCCACTGGCATCCAGTGCTGCATTACAGGAATTGTCCTGGAGGGATAGAACCAGTCTTGCCTGAGGGTGAGCTGCTCTGCAGTGTCCATTCTTCACCAACTCTCCACAGCTTGCCGAGCCCTTGAGGGAGTGCAGTGTTAGAATATCTCCTATTCTTCCATGGGAATTTGTCATTTTTGCACCTTATCTTACTTTTACAGAGGGGTGCACACAGCTGGGAGTTAATAAGTCAGGATGTACATGCTCTCCTGCTCTGCGTCCTAGAGCTTATGTTCAACTGCCCAATTTCCCAGGGTGCTTCTTTAATTAATCTCCCCCAAATGGGAAAACTTCATTTTTGTTTTGCAGGTGTGGCTCTGCAATGCTTTTTGCCATCTGTATCACACCCATAAAATATGTCTGTGTTAAAGACAACATTTCATAAACACTTGAGGTTACTGTAAAAAAATAACCAAGCTACTACCAGCAGTGAGGCTTCTGTGGCAAAGAGAAGGCAATGAATTTATCTTGCAGCTGTGGCCTGTTGTCATACCTCACGGAGGAGGGATTGCTGTTCTCCTGGGTTCTCTCTGGACACTTTTTTCCTGAGTTGAGTGTTTCTTTTAGGATCAGGTGAAATCTGCAATTGCCATCATTTATTTGGTACTATTACACATATTTCAATTTATGAGCTCCTAAATCAAACATAACATGGCTTATTTCATGTCATGGTTTATTTCAGGGTGTTAGGAAATTAAGACCACACAGAGGAAACAATACTCAACACAGAAATGTGAATGAAGAAAACTGTGAAGGAGGAATTAATACATATCCATGGAGTTATGATGTAGCATGACAGAGGAGTGTAACGCACTACTAAGTGCTGTAATGTGGATACAAAGCAGGACAATTCCTCCTCGCTGCCCCCAAATCATCTACTTTGCTAAGTAAACATAAGAAAGAAGTTTAGCTGAAGAAGATAAAATATGTGTATTGACTTTTGAGTGGTTTTCAACCACCTTTTAGCTGCTTATCTACATGATGAAAATTCATTATGAAGCCTGTGATAAGGAGATGCTGCTACTCTTAAAATATCTGTAAACTGCAAGTGTAACTACAGTCTAGAATAGTGCATTGCACTGGCTTTCACTGTGAAAATGCCAAAGGAAAAGCTTAAGTGAGGAAAATTAGAAATGTCTTCTGAGCTATTTTAACCAGCCTTGGTTTGAAGACTGTGGGAGAAAGTACATGCAAGTTACTTTTCCATATCTCTCTCAGCCGATTATGAACGGCAATGACAGAGGCCAGGACATCAATACATTTACATACAACACCCTTGAAATGATGATTAATTGAGATGTACTGATTTCAGCAAGTGAGTTAAAAAAACCAGCCTGTTTTTTAACTAGTTGTGTACTTTTATGTTTAGTTTCTTTAATTACTTTTATGTACTTCATGTAGCTAAGTTTACACACATTCTTCTAAGGGTAACAGCTAGTTTGTATAGAAATAAATAAATACACTTTTATATGTTAGTGTAGAGGGAAATATATTCAGCAATACTGCAGAATATGTGTTGTTGATGTTTGTGGAAGATAAATACTTGAAAGACACAAGTGTATAGCCTTCATTTAGATTTTTTAAAATTTGTTTTACTTTTAGGCTAGACTGGCCATTTTTAATTCTCTTTTGCCTTTTTCTTTGAAGTCAGTTCTGTACTTTTGAACAGAAGAAACCAGTGCAGTGCAGGGTAAAATTCAAGATGGTTGTGTATCTCTTGTATAGAAGAAGGACATTTATTTCTTTATGTGAAAAATTATGTTGATTGTTTTGGGTATTTGAGACAATACTCTATTTATTTCTGAAATAAAAGAAGTCCAGGCTTTAAAAAGGGGATAGAAATTAGTTTTATGTGCTTCCACTAAAAGCCCTTACTGAATACACACAAGTAAAAACAAAAAATAATGCAAATAGCAGAATCCAAAATATTCTTGAAGTCATATTAGCGAACTTAACTAATACCCACTCTTATATAAAATAAACACCAAGCTTCACCACCTTCCCTCAGGCATAGTTAAGGAGTATTGGAATGTTGTTCCAGAATGGCACGTGTCTTTGCAATTCTAATATCATCATTATCCAATAGATGCTATCCCACAAGTGGGAAAACAAAAATGTATTCCAGAGCCTTTTCTGCTGTCTACATGTGTGGTAAAAAATTTCCATGCACCACATGTCTCTTCACTATATCTGTACGGTGTCTGCCAAAATAAATATTTTATTCCATTTATTTTCAGTTGGTATTGCACAGGTCCTTCTAAGATTAAACAGTCAAAGGTCAAATAAGTTGAGATGAACTATAGTTTTAAAATAGTTGTGCTGCTCATAATTATGTGTATAGAGGTTTTTAGATATATACACATATATGTACATACATCTATAGATACACAGACATATTTGATTAAAAGCTGAGGATGTTTGCTCAGCAGAGAAGCAAAACCATCATTATCTGATTGTACATGGAATCCAGTGGCTGCTAATCAAACCCGGGGCTGCATCTGGTTAAACATACTTGGCATAGACTTGTTACAATTAGAGGTTTTGCCATGTCAAGGGAATCTTTCACTCAAAGCAGCGACCCATATTGTACTGAACAAACACATGAGTTTTTAATTGAGAACAATAGCTTAACAAACCACTTCCCAGGACCACTGAAAGAAAAAAATGTGCCTGTGGCAATTCTGGCACTGAATTGTGTTTATTTGAATCCATTTATTCCAAGCCAGGGTTCAATATACCAAACAAATTAAAAAAAAAAATTAAAGTCAACATGGAAAACAGAGTTAAAGTGAGAAAAATATTGTATGCTGAAATGTAATGCTAATCTGTAAATGAAATACTTGTGATTTAGCAGATCTGTGTGTATATACTCATGCCCTCTACTCTCATAACTTTTAAATTTGAGGATCTGCACTTACATTATTTTGTTTCATATGTATATGAATTTCACAAGGTATACAGCTATGATGTAGTATGTATTTACATTATAAAGTGAGCATTGAATATGGCTTTTGTTATATATAATTTATGCTACATCTGTATTTCACAAAACAACTCGGTATAAATTATTGTATATTTAGAAATAGCTGGAAATGGTAACAAGAGCGTAATAAACATTGAAGAACAAAATGCTTGGTTTGGGAGGTTAGGTGTTATATACACTAGCCAGTGCCCCAAATTTTTAACTAGTACATGTGGTATTCTAAATTCAATAGTATCTAAAGTCCGAGTATATTTCTAAAGATATTAATTAGCCCAAGGTAAATGACTGAAAAAGAATAGCAAAAACTTGACACAGTATTTATGATACTGGAATAAAGATTAGGATATTTTAGTTCTATTCTCTGTTTTTCTACAGCTTTCTCAAGATTTTGAAGTCACAGTTTAATAATAATTTTTCAACCTGAGGTTTCCAGTAGAAAAATATTATCATCTGCTGATTACATGCAGCTGTAGGTGAAGTTGTGTACTCAAAAAAGGAGACAACTAGATTAGTAGAGACTTTTAAAGGTTCTCATCCTGATTTTTAAGGTTTGTCAGCTTGACAGTTGGTCTTGTACCCAAAGCATTAATTTTTGTCTACTCTGCCATCCTTTGGTTCAGCTTCTGAGTCATGACTGGAACTAACCAATGTCCTACCAGAGACACAAAGGTAAAAGGAAAAAGCAGGGAGGAGTGTGAAAGGGAAAGGTAGCTTGGACTGGAAAAGGTGTGTGCTGTAGTCATTGTGGGCATAGTTCAGTTTAACTGTGTGATACAGCTCAGGAAATGTTAGTGAGGGGCTCAACATGCATCATAAAGATGCTGTAGGCAGTTCTGCAAAAGATGGAAAGTCTGCAAGTGTGGCCAGTAAATCTGCAATAGCAAAGGAGCAGAATCTTACAGGTGAGTAAACGGTGATGGAAATGCAATGTACAGTTTGTAAAAGAGGATGTGTGTATAGACAGCGTGGAGTACCTGTAGTTGTGTGAGCTACTGACTCAGAGAGAACGAGCTTAGGAAGTTCTGCCAGCAGGGAACTGACTGTGGGAGGGATGCATAATCCCAAAACTTTTTTGTTTTGAGCAGAAATTTGAGGCCATTTTACCTGGAAGCAGTGTGGCCCAGTCTTGTTGCAGTTCTTTATCAAACTTGGATTTTTCTTTCATGAGACACTGAATGCAGTTTTAGGGGAGTTATTAACAAATTAATGATGTTAGTAAGTATGAATTCATTGGAAACTTGCTCTTTTTTTTTTGGAAAGCATGTTGCTTCTGGTAGACCCTATTCTATGTCAGATATTGTCTGACTGCATGAGTGTTGTGCCCTGGCATCCAAGAGGACAAAACGTACTCTGGGGTGCATGAAACACAGTATAAACAGGTGTTTAAAAGAGAGTATTATCCCATTGTATTCAGCATTGATGTGACCTCACCTCGAGTACTGTGAGCAGTTCTGGGCCCCACCATTTAGGAAGGGCATTAAGGTATTGGAATGCATCTGGAGGAGGGCAGCAAAGCTGATGAAAGGGCTGGAAGGCATCTCCTATGAGGACAGCCTAAGGACTTTGACTTTTCCAGTTTGGAGAAAAGGAGACTGAGGGGCAAAGTCTTGGCTCTCTACAGCTTCCTGAGACAGGGAATTGAGGAGGGAGGTGCTGATCTCCTCTCTCTTGGATCCGCTGATAGGACACGCCATGTGGGAATGGCTCTAAGCTGCACCAGGAGATGTTTAGACTGGACATTAGGAAGCATTTTTTTACAGACAGGGTGGTCAAACACTAGGACAGGCTTCCTAGAGAGGTGGTCAGTGCCCATCCCTGTCAGTGTTTAAGAGGCGTTAACATGCACTAACTTTTCATCAGGCATTCGACTACATGGTCACTGGAGGTCCCTCCCACCTGAATTATTCCATACAAGAAGCATTTCTGTCCTCCTGCAGGTAACTTAAAATTGGAATAAACACCCTCTTTTATGATCAGCTGGCATGATGGAAGTGCAGTTATTCACACTTCAGCCTTTTTGCACCGCTGGGATCCAACACTGCACAGATCTTTGAGCGTTTAGAGCTGTGGTGTCAGTTTTGTTAAAACAAGGCTAAAATTTTTTTCTAATCAAGGAAAACTGATTTCTTGGATCGCAAACAGACTGTTTGTGTTTGTGATTTTGTATCACAAGTGCAGTTTCATCTCATTGTTTTTAGTAGTATTGTGTAACCTCAGTGTTAGGATAGTTTTGATGGTGCTGCTGATGTTTACATTGGACTCTACTGCAAACAGTGTTGCTTAAGCTTTGTGTTGGGTGATAGGCAATGAAAGGTTCTGGAACCAGAGAGTGTGGGTTTTTTGTCCTGTGGGCACATGGCACCTCAGTAACATGGAAAGAGTAACCCAAGGAGTAAATTACTTGACTGGATGTTGAAAATTCAATATTGTTTCATTCTTCTATGTAATATTGTTAATAAGATAACCCTGAAGCATGAATTCATTCAAGTAATACAAAGTTTGTGCAATCCTGCTGCTCGCATGCTGTCACACTAAGTCACTGCAGCTTAGAGTTTTCTTACTGATTTCCTGAAGACTTATTTCATCACTGGAATCTCCTCCTGGCCATAGCATAGTTTTTTCTTATTACTGTTTCTTTATACATTTGTCCCAGAATAAATTCCAACTTGTTGACAGCACAGCCTTGTACTAACAGAGTAGTAGAACTGAAATATTATTATGATTAAACTGCCAAAATGGAGTGGAGGGACACACTGGCTGGTTTTTTTCTTAGAAATGGCTTATCGGTGTTGGGGTTTTGTTTATTTTGAATGTGGCATGTTTTTAAGTTACTCTGAAAATGCAATAGTCAATGGTTTTCATTTTTAACTTTGTACTATAATCTCAGTGGATGGAGTAAAAATGCTGGTAAATTTTCCACGATTGATTTAACCTTCCTTTGTGTCTTAGCCTCCATTTACCCACCCTGTTCTGGCAGCAGCTGAATCTGGTTATGAGGTTGCCTCCTTAAGTTCAGCACTGCATGTTTATACTCTGCTAGTGGTGATGGTCCTTTGTACTTATATTTGCTTTCTATCCTAGTTCTGTCATAAGTTAGGTTAAATTCTTTAATAATCTTGAATGATTTTTCTATACAGGATCATTTTGATAGAAAGAGATTTACAAACACATTTGTGGTTTTACTATGAAATCTGAGGGGATGGGGATGTTCCCTCATGATAGTTATGGGAAGTTGTGCAGTTAAGATTTAGAAAAATGGAAGTTGGGCAGCTCCATTTTGAAGGATCTTCAGTGCTGTGACAAGTGAAGCTACTGATGAAACTCAGCAGAAAAGAGGGATTAGTTTGCAATATGTGGGTCTGCCTGTGCTCATGTGAACGTTTGAAATGAAGTTTATGGTCAGAGTTACGAAACCATGAGCTGATAAACCCCTGTGTTTGCTGACTTTATTTATACTGAGTACTCTGCCAATGCAAAATGCGGGCAACCGTCAGCGGCACAGATGGACTCATCTCTTTCTCCTACGTACAGAAGAGTATTAGGGGGTGGTCAGGATTTTGGATAGATTAGCAGGAGGAAGGATGCACACACTAGGAAGGGGAGCAATTGATAACTTCTAGATCATTATTTTTTTGCAGGAATACTTTGAGCCAGAGTAGTCTTCCCAGATCCACAGGATGTGACTTCCCCATTTACTGTGACCCACTGTCTTTCTTGTTTCTTTTGGCATCATCGCAAAAGACTCATGTTTTTTCAAATAGCACCTCCTTGCTCCATCCACATTCTCCTAACTTACTATCATGCACTAAATATGGAAGCACCTCCCTCTAGTCTCCTACTGGCAGCTTTGTCACTGCAAGTTAGTGCAAGCCTAAGTGAGCCAGGGTGCTTTGAATTGATTCTTCATGCCTCAGTGGATATCAGTCTATGTAGCTGAGATAAAATGATGTAACTGATGTATTCAATTGCAAGGAAAATTTTCATCTTTCAAATGATTGTTGGTTCATAGGCCAATAGCCACTTTTGGCAGCATTATCATGTGAACTGTAAGCCATTCAAATTTTAAGGAAAAGGGGTTTCAAAGCATCAATAAAATAATTAGCATCCTTGAAAACTGCCATTTGGAAATTCCTTTTTCAGGTAGGATGGTATCTTTAACTATCTCTAGCAAAATTACAGTGCATGTCAATTGATGAAATATGGTGAAATGTGTGGAAAAATTTCATTGTCGTCTTGTTACTTCAGTATGCACAGATGAGCTTTTCCTTGGGCTGTTGAGAGCGGGTCATTCATCACATCTTCTAATGGAAGTCATGTGTTGTGGAAATGTACTTTAGCTACTCCTATCTGGGAGAAATAAATATACATTGAAAGGTACAGTTATCATTTGGAGATAACACAGAATAAAGGAGCTTTCAGTCATTCTGGAAGGAGTCATAGGCTTTGCTCTAGTTCTGAGAATAAATTTTGTAGAGTCCTTCCAGCTGCATTAATTAAAATTCATCAGAACTTGATAAAGGAAGAACTGAAGAAGGAAGATTCCTGGTGATATGTAGGCATTAGAATCACTGATACCTTTTTTATGTAGTCATTTAATGGTGTGTCATAAAAAGGGCAGTAGAATCCACGCTAGAAAAGCAAGAAGAGTTAATGTGTCTTCGTGCATGTAATGCACAACATTTAATCACAATGTTTTACTTTAAAAGACATTTCAATTCTGCTATGACTGATTCCACAGCATTCCTTGTGTTAAGGACCCCAACCAAACAGTTTTAGGTACTATAGGTACTGTAATGGAATCTAGAAAGTTCAATAGGAGCCTAAAGCATAAGTGACCTTTAATTAATGCCATGTAAAGGTGATTATTTAATCTTGGTAAAAATCTTAAATATATATGAATGGATATTTTAAAATAATTTTTTTTATTTCTTGTCTTCTTGTGAACTGTATTAGTTTTAAAATGAGGATTTTCTTTAAGCTGAGAAAATACAGATTTATACCTCATTTGGCAGTATGGTGTACACTGTACAGTTAGATGAACTAGAATGTGAGACTTAATGGAACATAGCTGGAGGTTATGGTTAAACTCACTTTTATTATAACCATTTTATACACTGTTAGGATGATTTAATTAGGTAATAAGCAAAGGAAGTTATTTCAACCCTCATCTGTTAAGGGGTTGAAAGAATCAGATGGTCCATATGGCTGCATTTAAGCTTCCTGTTGTGTTTTTTTTTTCACAGTTCAGATATCTTCTTTGTATTAATCTGGGGGATCAAATAAGCCAGACATGCCTTAACTGGCACCAACAACAAAGACAAACGCCTTGTAGCTGTGAGACCTCATGAAAGCCAGACTTTGGTCTCTTTGACCTTTTTAATACCATTTACACGTCTACAGAGTCTATTAGTGACATTTTTCCTAATGTGGAATTACTCACCTTTGAGCTTAGTATAAACTGAGAACTAAAGATTAGGTATTTCATGTGACACAAAGTAGATGATGATAATATAGGTTTTATTGAATGCATAATGCTTACATAATATTTAAGGAAATAAACTACTGTAGAATATGCATGGTTCCTGTTTCTTTTGGAATTTTATTTCACTTAAGATAATCACTAAAAATAACTTGCTATAATGGATAAATAGCTCTATAAAGCAATCTTCCATTCAGGAAATTACTCATTACATGTAATTTTCATGTTCAAGAAGAGACTGAGGTCTATCCTGTAACAATACAAATAGTGGGTCTACCTCACAAGCTGAATTCCAGCACATTTAGTAGTCTAAATAATAACTATTCAGCTAAGTAATGAGTTACTAAAAAAAGTGGAAGTGATATGCCTGTAAATTTGCTACACAAAGAGGAAGCTGGCTACCTTGACATCTGTTCCCTGGAAGAACAAATAGTCTTTCAGTTACTGTATAGCTTGGCACACTACTAAAATTCAGTTGTCTAACATTTTGGATAAATATTTATGAAGGGTGCCCTGCACAGTTTCATTGCAAATTAAGAAATATTGGCAGTTGAACTGATGTAAATCTACAGAGGACCAGAGACATTTCTTTTGATCTCTGTCTTACTGAGACCCTGTAAAAATGACCATAACCTGATAGCACAGTCTCATCTCATAGAGGCTGATCTGCTGAAGAAGTCCTGCAGGACATGGTTTTGCTGAAGGGCACAGTCACAGTTCCTGGGCACGTCACGGATACCGGTCTCTACTTTGCAGTTATTCCATAAAGCTTTGAAATTGCTTTGTGGGGATATATTTTTTCTAAGAAATTAATTTATTCTGTGAAAAGTCTTGATGAACCATGAAATCTCAGCATAGCACAGCGGCCAGCAGGTTTTTTGCTCTCCCCTTATAATATTTTAGAATACTTTGTAAAAGCAAATAAAGATCTGTATTTTGCCTTTCATAGCCATGTCTCCATAAAACAGAAGCAGTAAGTTTTGCTGTAGCATGATCTACATCTGTACTTTAAAACCTGTGTAAGCTAGTAGAGAAGTCTGTGTTTACCTGTATTTGGTAGTTGAGAAATCAACTTTTTTTTGTTCTGACATTCTCTGTCTGACTTCAGAAACTTTAGTGTTTGCAATGTATCTTGTAGTTACATTAGGAACACAGATGATTGGCAGAAAAAGTCAAGCTGCACGAGTCCCACTCAAGTGGGAATAAAGTAATGCCCAGAGTTCCCTGTTCCAATTTTGTATGTGAAAGGCATATCCTGTTACATCTATTGAACATTGTGCAGACAAATTTTGTTATCCAATCCTTGCCCATTGTCTCATTTATTAAGTTGTACTTTTGTGAACAAAACCATGGGAATCTTTGCTTCCCCTGTTGAAGTATGCTGACTGACAAGTCTTAGTGATCTCAAGGGTAATCCTTAATCGTAGCATTGCAATAATACAGGATGGAGGTCAAATGGAGTGATGACCTGCAATTTTTCAGCAGCAGAAGGCTAATACAAGCTTGCTGTAATGGAAAATGAGTTGTAAAGAGCAAGCAAATTCAGCAACAGGCAAGAATAAAAATTAATTTTGTAAAAGTGTCAGTGTGTGACCACATTTTACTAATCAAATAAGCTTTCATATTTATAACTAGAGAATTGTTTTGCAGTTTGTCCAATGGTGGGAGGAAGGGGTTTCTTTCTTCTCAAAACAAGCCAGAATTTTTTGGTTCACTCATTCAGTCATTGCAGCAGAAAGAAAGGTAGTGCTTAGGTTCTCAAAGAAGGGTACTGACTGAATTTTGATTGATAGGTTGTGGTTGAATCCACATGCTTCATCTGCCTGGAAAATGCTGTAACCTGGTGACTGGCAGTCTCTCTCCTGATACAGCCATTGCAATAATGATCTGGAAAGAAAAGAAATATCACTGAGTGTTTATGGGATGCCTGGATTCCAGTCCTGGCACCAGTGGATTTAAAGAAAAAAAACCAAACAAACATTTAACTTTAATCCTCCAGTTACTCTAATCATTTTACTTCCATGAAAAAAATTATTTTGTTTTCTTTGGATTGAGTTTCAGTCAGTTTTTGTCCAAGCTTCTTTCTACTGCACTAAGATATTGGGAAAACAGGAATACTGAGGTGCTGAGTTCAGTCTCTGATACAAAGTGTTGCCTCTAGTCAGTACACAAATGGCATTTGAATGCGTTACTTTCAGGATTTTGTGGTTTTGTCACTGAACTGCATTTTTGTGTTGAGTTCTGCCTTTAACTTAAAAAGAGAATTTAGCCCTATTGCTGGAAACCTCTCTGTTTCAGGAGTCTCTATATGTGCACAAACCTGCAACCTCAAATTCTTGAGGACAGACTGGATTTCCTGGGTTCTTTTCTAAACTTTTAATTGAGGAAAAAAGCAGACTGTGTTCGATAATAGTGATCTCCCTCACAGTTCAACACAAAGCCTTAGCTGCAATCTTAGGAACATCAACAGATATTCAGGGTTGACATATGTATGGTTTGGGTCTGTGGTATGTTGTGTGTTTGTGGGGGGAAGCATGAGGTTGTAATTAAGGTTTTACATTGTACTGTGTGGAAAGATTAATGTGTTTGTCTGTAATGTGTTTCTTCATCACTGGGGGACAGGGGAAGTTCTTAATAATGATGACAAGCCTGTCACTGAAAATATGCCGTTTGGGCACTGGCATGAAATTAAGTATTGTCCCATAATTTGTCATATCCTGGGTTTGCCTTGTGAGTGATGCGTTTATTCAACTTTTTTTTTTCTTTCAACGTGGAATTTTTATTAGGGACTTTGACAATAAAGAAAAGGAAGACTAGTACTTCTGTTCTTTCAATTTCAATTCTTGTAACTGAAATTTATAATGGAATATTAATTTTAAGAGTGCATGAATAAGAGATGTCCTTTTTGAGACATTTGATCAGAAACTGCTCCCTATATCCTGAATCTCAGATGTTAAAAATGGAAAAACACATGAAAATATGTATTTTCTTTTATAAATCCTGTAATTTAGTTTATAAAAGGTACTTTGCAGCATGTGTTTATCATCCTAAACAACTGTGCTTGACTTTGTGCTCATGGGCAGCACTCTGAAAAGCAGACTGGAAGAAATATGGAAACATGCAAAGCACATCATGACTAAGTTGAGATACCACTGCTGGTCAATTTAAATGGCTGGAACAACTGCAGTAGTACCGTCACACAATAATTGAGGAGGCAAGAATTGTATAACAAAGTTTGCTTAATGAAATATTGTCAGTTTTGTGACTAAAGATATTTAAGTTTATTTAGGAAGTGGAGTAAATGTTGGGAAAAAGGTAGCTAGTGGAAGGTGTCCCTGCCCATGGCAGGGTTGAAGCAAAATGGTCTTTAAGGTCTCTTCCAACCCAAACCATTCCATGGCTCTTTGATAATTCTGTGATTTTAGAATGTTAGAAAACGAGAGGAGAAGAAAAACATTAGGATGAGTAAATTCTTGGTGATTTGTATGGAAAATGGAAGTACCAATGATGTAGCTGAACCAGGGAGGAAATACTGGAGAGAAAAAAAGGTTAGTACTTACATGCTGGAAAACAATTAGGAGAGTCAGTACTAAAGAGCAGCGCTATTTCTATATAATTGTTCATTTTAATGCAAAATGTCTTTAAACCAGTTTTTTTCACCTCATGGATGCTTTGTAATAATCATCTTTTCTCATCAGTGCTCTGGACTGATGCAGTGGCATTTTACCAGTTAAGTATTTGTGGAAGTTGTTTCACTAGAGGGTCTTAACAGAGTTCTCAACTCTTGGTCACCCGTAAAGAACCATACATGAGGTCACTGTTTCTCATGTGATCCCATTGTTATGATTTAAAAAGAGTGTCATTTGATTTCCTTTTAAGTATGTGGGCTATGAAGATTGAGACATTGTGCCAAATCCTTCATCCCACAGAGAAAGCATTTATGGTGCAAGTACCTGAACTGAGCTGACCCCTGAATGTTGGCTGGACAACAGGAATTAGAACTGCTCAGGAGTCGTAGGCCCTGGCTCAGAGTTGGGAGATGGGTGTAAAGTAGACATTGCAGTCTTCTATCTCCACCCCAACTGTCCTTCTCCCTCTTATTTGGTTCCCACATCCTGGTGTTCCTTCATAGGCTCCTAACACCTTGGTAGCCTCCTTACACTCTGCATGATGGATTTATATTGTGCCCTCTGGAGATGAACATGTCTTTTTTTTTTTTATAAGGATGTTTATATTTCAGCTGGCAATGTCCAGAAGGATGGATGCCTGGGAAAGCCAATGATAAGGGGAAAAGCCTTTGCTAACAATTGCAGTGGAATGACATAAAGCGATATATGTATGAATGTGGCAGTGAGAGCAGGGTACAAATAATTTAGCAATAAATTTCTGTGTTTAATTATACACAGATTCAGACCAGATTTTTTTCTTCCCAGGCATGCCTATCATGGGAGAGATAGCACTGTAGAGGCTTAAAAAAAAAAGGAGGAAGTTTCTCATGAGTTTTGCTGGATTGGTGACTGAACAATGCTTTAACACACCAGACCTCTCTCTGAGTAAGAAATATTGCAATAAGTTATAAACTTAGTTCAGCTCTGAATTATGCATTGTGTACTTAGGCTATGCTAGACCTATAGTATGTTTATCTGTTGACTTCCACTAAGATTTAGGGTCTATTTTGACTTAATAACTTGCTTTATTTTGTTTGACATGTATTTTATGTCTTCCATGTGCATGGATACGTAAGATACACAATCGTGGGTGAGGGTCTTGAGAGAAAGTACAGCACTGTAAGTGCTAATAATAGTGGTTGTTGCATAAAAAATAACACATTCCTGTTTTTTTCTGGTGTCTTGTCACCCCTTAACTGGTGTAGAAGCCTTAATAAGTGGTAAGAAGCAGAAAATAAAGAAGTTGTCTAAAATGCTTTTATTATATTTTACTTGGCAAGTCCAAACCATAAAAGACCAAAAATAAATAAATAAATAAATAAATTTTTAAAAATTAAAAATCTATCTCCTATCCTGCTGACACACAACTATTGTGTCCGGTGCAAAAAATCATTCTACAGAGTGTACAGATGATTGGCATCCTCTTCTACACTCAGTTTCTGCTTCTGCCACTAAGAAACATCAGCAAACAATTATGTGAGCATATGGAGTGGCCTTAATTTTAGATGCTATATTATTATATTACATTTATATATTTATTATTATATTATTATATTTATATTGTGATATTATGCAGATGAAATTGTACTTATTTGATATTAGAAATTGTAAGAATACATATGTTTTAGAAAGCAAAAAGTTTTCAGCAGTTTGATCCTTGTTGTTAAATAGAGAAAGATTAAAGCTAAACTACTGTGTCTAGAAATACTTGTACATTATTTCTGTCTTTCAGCTTTTCCACATTTATCTTCTTTTTACGTCATGGTTTATAAAGGAAGTTGAGGGCAAGCTGCTGTTGTTATGGACCCCTCTTGTTTCAGAGCAGAGCTGAAGCTAATCATTGCTTTCTTTGAGATGTATATAAGAAGATTAAATAGAAAAAATTGGGACTTTTAGTGGAGGAAGTATAATCCTCAGAGTTTATTAGTGTTTTAAGTGAGGTGACAGGGCAATCCTTGCCATTTTGTCAAAGATGATAGAGGAATAAACAAAAAGAAAGAAAATTCCAGAAACAAGTCCAAAACAAGGAAGCAGTCTGTCCAAAGACAACTTTCAATTCCCTGGAGTTCATGGGGAAATTAGGAAACTCACGTTGTCTTGCTTTGGTCCTGCTTTTCTGACATGTAGTGCCCCTCCAGAAGTGCTGGTAAAAAGCACTAGTGGGAGTCTGTGTGGGGAAGCTGATTTTAGGGTATTGCTGTGTACGTGCTTTGGCTGTTTGGTATATTTGAGAATTTGGCTGCTTTCCCATTCTCCACCACAGATGAGCAGCTCTGAATGCAGAGCTGTGAGTATGGAATTGTGGGAGAGGACTGGAGATGTGTTTGTCCACCTGGTTCCTTTTTATTAAGTCTGTGGGCATCAAAAGACAGAACCTGAAAACAGTGCAGTGCCTTTTGGGACCGTCCATCCAAGGTCAATTGAAGGCTATGAACTCGATATCATAGAATGTTTTATTCCCCAGAATAAATTTCATTCTGTACAGAACAGGCCTTCTGCTATGGAGTTGAAGTGTTGCTAATATGGACATGAGCAACAAAAAGAGCTTATAAGTAGGTGGTTCTGTAGGGTGGGGTTTTTTACAGTGAGGTGGTTGGCATAATAATGAATAATTCAGACCAGTCTTCTCCTGAGAAACTTTGGTTTATGCATTCTGGTGTAGGAGACAGATGTGAGTGATTTTTACAAATGCTGACTCAATTTTAATGGAAAGCTGTTAGAAAGGTTAGCAGGAGTGCAGTGTCAGAAACACACTTAGTAACTGAGGATGATCTTCCTGTTCTATAGAGCATTGCGAGTTTGAATTCTAGGAATTCTAGAAACTGCAGCAATACATCCCTGTCTGAAGCAATTAACCTTGTCAGGTCTTGTTAGCTGGGATGCAGCTCTGAGCCAATAGTGCTGGCCTCCTCATACTTGGGAATTATTTAATTTGTGCTGTGTCAGGGCTGCACACAAGCCCTTGGAGACAGCAAACCTCATGTGAAGCAAGATAGACCTCACTGCCATTCTTGCCCTTTCCTAATTTTTTAACTGTATTACCTGTGGATCTTGGTTTACCAAGCCAATTTCACCTTTAATTACTGTGTTTGTCACATTGCTTGACATTGCAGCTTTGAAAGGCTAAGGAAAAAGCATATCTGGAGAATACTCTATTAAAACACTGAACTAACTATTTGTGGAGACTTTGCAATGGCAATATAATTTATCTTCCTATGCAGTGATTTCAAGATCAAGCTGAGGGTGATGTTGCAGGCAATGTAATATGATTATACTTTCCTTGGGAGCTGGACAGTATATCCTTTTTGAAAAATGATTATATATTGATGACTGAAAAAAAAAACCCCTGACAAACTGCAGTGAAAATAACATCTCCCTGCAGAAAGTTTGTTTGATAAAATTATGACATCCCAGTATAAATTCACTATTGCACTTTTTCCAGATTTTTGGATCCCTGGGAAAAAAATTCTGTGATCAAAATAAAACTGAAGTGTTGAAAGTAGAAAGTCTTCCTTACCTGATATTAAAACCATGGCTTTTATGATTTCAGGATTTTGTCCAATATTTTGTCATGGTTTGTTTTTCATATATAAAATGAACTTTGAACTGCTATTTCTCCACTAAAAAAATACCAAGCTATAGTATATGTATTCGTGTAGAAACTGAGAAAAAATTCTGTTAATGCGCTCCTGAGTAAAGATCTGTTAATTTTTCTCTTCTGCCTTTGTGTTGCATGTGAGGGAAAAAAGTGCATAAGAAATATTTGTAAGTAAATACCGTTTGGGTTTTTTTAAATTTTAATGGAACCAAACTATGATCCACCTCGGCCAGTGTTTAAGTATGACTTGATTTTTAGAATGCAAATACTTCCCCTGACTTTTGTCATGTACATTTGTAACCACTGGCAGAATCAAAGCTTCTGGACGTTCCAAGTGAGAACTGTAAACTTCATTATTAATACAGAAAGTTATGTTTAATATGTCTCTGAGAAGAAAAACAAAATTCAGAATTATTTCATGATGCCAGTAGAGGAAGCTTTGAAATCTCTGTTGAAGATGGTGTTGTAAAAATTGAAACTGCTCAAACACAGACTTACCATAAACAGTTTTCTAAGAGGAAAGGCGTTTTCCTAGGTGAACAGGGACATTATTTATTGACAATATACGTCTGCACAGTAAGGGATAATAAATCTACATAGAAAAGTAGCCACAAAATAATTTTACTATTACAGTTGGTGTCCTGGGCCAGATTAATCCCTGGTTTTTTTCTGGTAGATCAGTAGAATGGCACTGGGGATTCATTTATCGCTTATAAAAACACCGATTCCTCAACTGTAACTCCCAAAGCCATCACCTTCTCTTGTATCAGAATATGGTCAAATGTTGTGTATCTATGTATATGTATGCTGATTTTACGTGTCTTTTGGCAAAAGTCACCATAACATACCATTGCTCATTCCAGATGTTGTAAAAAATAAAACGCTTAAGCTACAATTGCAAACGGAGAACTTGAACTTTGGATATTTTTGCATCCCTTGAAATCTGAACGCCTTACATTGCAATCAGTCCTTCTGTATAGGGGTTTGTGAAAGCCAGATTTCCTAAGTTCTCCAAGTAAGATAAAGTTTTTGCAGTTGCATAATGCTTAGTGCTAAGGTCTGGTATTTCTGGTCTTGCTGTATGAGGAGGTGACACCGACCTCCAATGGGTGAAAGCTGTCTGAGTCACAGAACCACATATAAGCATGAAAATATTGCTGTCTAAATTACTCAGTCTTCTTGTGGAAATTTTTACTCAGGATGTTTTGAATTTAGGAGGAGGAATAAAGGTGTGTTTCCTTAGCAAAAAAAATATATATTGTTTTAAGTGGCATAATATCTCGATTTTATATACATATATCACCAAGGTACTTTAAAATTGAAATTTTATAACAACATCAGTGTAGGTAACTCGTGTGATGTTCCTAATGTGATTCTTATTTGGTAGATCAGAGTTGATATAGAAAGAGACAAGCAGATTAGAATAATTTTATATATATCTACACAATTAAGAAACAGATCTTCAGTATTTTCTAAAATGACAGGGTCAGTGATGGAAATCTTTTTCATTACATGATCTAGAAGTATTATCAGCACCAGCTTCTGTGATTCATACCTTGGGTCACCTGTCATAAGCAAGTTCCTATAGATCTATCACTAGGTATTCAAGAGAGCTTCATAAATGTAGGTAGCCTTCTTTCCTTTCCTCTGGAGCAGGAGTGTCTTCATTACTCAAAGTCTCAGGAATGTCTGGTAGAAAATGTGCAAACAAGGTGTATCACTGTGTTGAAAGCCCGTGAGTTTCCAGCACCCCTGATGGTGAAGAGTTGAGGTGGAATTAGCAACGTGTTCCATTTGCCATGGATTGGTTACTCCTTACCAGGGTGTGTTTTTCAGAAATTCTCTTGAGTTTCTATCTGTATGTTTAAATGTTTAAGCACAATTTTTTTCCTATAAAAAAATTTAAGTATTTTTTCCTTTAGGTAACTTTACTCAAGTGATTTGTAGAACCTGGGACAGAGGCAAGAGGCACATTATGATCTCATGCCTGGTCCCCTGACTGTGCTAGGCTGTTAGTACTGGGCATGGTAGCTCTGGGCTAGTCAGTACTAGGCATGAAAATGGGAAGCTATGTTCTGGAGAGGTTGTTGAGAGTGCTGTGAGCAGGTAAGGACATCAAAGGTGTATGACAGTTTTCAGTCATGGTGTCCACAGGCACATAGCAGCTCTCTTTTACATTGTGCATGTTCTGTTCACAGTTCATCTTTCCCTGAAAGCCCTGCCCTGCTTGCAGTTAACAAAGATTCATTACCTCTACTCCAGCATTCCATGTCTGCATGGCAAGAGGTGCTGACTTATCTTCCTGTTTTCATCATCTTCCTTCAAACGTGCCTAATGCATTGCCTGGTGACAATAATTGTTTCCTTGGTAGCCTAGGTTTCTTTTGCATATGTTGGCAAGGATATAAGAGCACAGAAGTATAAAACGATATCATTTTATATAATGTCAAATGCTTCAAATGCCATTCACTTAGACAGCAATATTGGAGATGAGAGCTTTTATGCATCCTTTTGTGGAAGTATTTTTATGATTGCAGCATGGAGAGAGAGTGTATTAATTTTTTAAATCTTCACTGGTATCAGTACAAAATTTCCGTGTGGTATGTTAAGATATTAATTATGAAACTGCCTTAAGTGTTAGTTCACATGGGATCATTTCAAGATACATATGTTAATGAGAGTAGTCTGTCCCACAGACAGCTTGGAGGAGTTTATTGAAATTCAGTCAAATTTGTGTCCGAAAAGCTGCGAGCTTCAGCTAAATATTTGATCTTACTACTGTGCATTAAAATTATTTCTCAAATTTTATGCCACAGTTCTTTATCACTTAACATAGTAGTGAGGAGTTTATAAATAAATAATAGCAAGACACTGAATTTTTTGAAAGTAATTTTTCCTGAGAGGAAAATACAGAATGAATGACTATCATAATTCTAGATCTTTTAAATTAAGAAACAACCACCCTCTAATATTTAATTGGGAGAAAATTAAGATAGAAAACAAATNTCTGTGTTTTGCAAAGTTCAGCAGTCGAGCATGACTTAAAAAACAGTGAAGTTCCCTCAGGGACACTTTTGGGATTAGAGACATACTGTAGTAGAAAATGTAAACATGATAGAGCAAAGAGCAAGGTCATGCACAGCACTGTCTGTTAGCAGAAGATCTTAAAATTGATTCACTGCTTCTCTATAAATTCTCTCTGCAGAGAAATGCTGATCTCTGACACATAGACTTAGTGATCATTCTTGCAGGAAGGTTTTGCATAAAGTACAGTTACTGAAGAAGACTGGAAAGATGACACTTTCAAATAATCAGTTGTGTTATTCCAGTCTAGAATTAACAGTCTTAGTGTAGAGGCTTGTTAGACTTAAAAACTATCCAAATAAAGGGAAGTACTGTAACTTAAAGAAGTTCCTCAAGTTGCTAGGAGTATAGATTTATATTGTGCTTTAAAGAAGGATGTGAAGTGAAGCCCAGGTGAGGACTAGTGCAGTATAACTGATCTAAGGTACCAATAAATCCCAAACTCCTTGAACTGAACTTTTGGCCACAACATCAGAAGGTACCATTTATTCTTATTATAAAATTGGTTTTCTTTAGCTGTATTGCTTTTTAGAGCAGTCAGGCATCATCAGTGTTAAGTGTGTGTGTTCATCATCTCTTGCAAATGATTATCGGCATGATTTTAGTTTGGAGCAATGTTTCTCTTACTGTCTGCCCATATTTTTGAAAGTGATAGTGAGCCTATCTCCTGTGATCAGCACAAATGACCGACTCTCACATGGGTCTGAATTCACATCCACTATGGAAAGGGCAGAAGTGCCATGTCTGCCTGCCAGTGTTGAGGTTTGCCGCTGGAAGTAGAGAGGATTACAAAGGATTTTAATTTTCTAGGGTATCCTTTGCTTAATCTGCTGCGTCATTCCATTTTTTGAGCACCAAGCTTTTAAAAAGGACAGGTTTGTTCTGTTTAAGAGTCTGATAATTTTTGTTTTTTGGAGATATACTTTTAGTCAGGGAACAGAAAAGAGATACCAGAATGCTCAAACAACTGGTAGTCGCTCTAATCTGAAGATTGAATACGATTCTGGGGAACATGAAGAATGTTGAAGAATATTTGTGACCCTTTACCAACTCCTCCAACCACAAATGGATGGGATTTAAGGGAGGATCTTACAGCAAGATCTTGCTGTTCCTGACCAGCAAAGCACTTAAGCACTTAGCTGAAGCGGGAGGGTGGTTCTACTGAATCCACATCTGATTTGCTTGTGAGAAAGCATGTGTTGAAATGCCTTAGGGAACAGGAGCAGACCACTCTGTGGCTTTCAGGGCTTGACCCTAGCAGTCGAGAAAAGAATTCTCAAAGGGATTCTGTAGACTTGGAGTGTAATCCCTAATGGTGAGTGCAGGTTTTTGCCCACATCTTTCCACACCCTTGACTCAATGAACTCTCTGAGTCACTTGTTTCTGTTAAGACTTGTATGTATGTATGTATTATCTCTTCTTCAGTGTTTCTCACTTTCCCCATAAACTGTGTCTTCAGTAATTTGAAAAATCTCTTTTGCTCGTTGTAAATCAGTGGCACTGTATTGAAAATTTTGGTTGTTTGTTTAACAATGGGCACGGGGGAAACTTCACATTTGGGGTGAAGAGAAAACCATATTTAATCAGTGTATTTCAAATATATTATACAAGGAAATATTCATAATCCAGAAAATCTAGAATAGGGAAGTGATGGAAATTCTGGGTAGAGGCTGAAATTTTGGATAGGAAAATTATTTTGGCAGCTTTGATCATGGTGAAAAACCCCTGAGCAGAGATCAGTGCAAAGTCATTTTTATAATTCTCAAGTTTTAGATTGACCTCTTCATTCTGTTGCAGTTATGTGATGTTTAATTTCTTTCTGTTAGAATTATTGATTTTAAAATGCTCATTTGAAGTAGAACAGTTGTTAGTGTAACTTTTGTAGTAAAGGTTGGATTTTATCTAGTGCACTTTTGCTTTGTCACAGTTGTTTTCTATTATTAAAGTAGAATATGCAAATATATACTTTGTTGCTGCATTATACATGATTTACTCATAGCACAGAACCAATAGATTTGAATAAAAGGTACTGTATATAAAGCAAACCTGAAGATTTAATAAGCTTTGGAGGTAACCAGCTATTTTTAGTGCATTTGGCTGAATGTAGATATTTTGCTCAATAATGGGTAAGGATAAAGAGGGTATTGCCATCTTACATGAGATCAGTAAGATGGAACTTTTATTTTGGATGATTTTGCCTTGAAGATTAATTAGCTGTACACATGCTGTGCAATTACAATTTTAATAGCACAATCAACTTTGAAAAAAAGAAAATTGGGTTCTTGATGTCATTGGAGAAAGAATCTGGAGAACAGCAGTATAAATGGGTGAAGAAAATGCATGGTGCTCTTTTCCATTTATCCTAATCTTCCTTTTTCCCTGTTATCTAAACCCTGTTTGTCTGAGACATGTACCTGGTCCCATTGGCTCTAAGCAAAATGAATTTTTTACCTTTTCACTGCTTGCTTTAGTAACAGGACTGGTTGTCTCCTGAGCTCACTTTTTCTCTGTGCTTCAGTCTCCTTCCCGTGTAAGTCATTCCATATGTTTATTGTACGTGTCAAATTGTTCAAACTGTTATTTCTAGATTGTTTTATTTAAGATTTATTTTTAAACTGGCAAATACAAATTTAGTGAGCCTGCCTCTGTGTGGACCGGTGTTGACACCCTGTGGCTAACTAGATTAAATCGCAGAGGAGTATTTAGCAGGGGGGTCCTGAGGGACATCTCCCAGGCTTTAGCCACTGTTTGAATACAGTAGTCTCATAACTGAGCTGTGTACTGGCTGTGCAGCAGGTTTCTGCTCTCATTTCCTCCAGGGAATATGTGAAAATAGTACAATAATATATTGAATAACAACTGAACTTTATGGCTACTTTTCCTTATCCTGATTCGGTGCCTTTTAACCGCTGCTGTGCTAAAGGAAGAGCTGGATGCCAAGTGTGCAAATGCATCATGTGTTGTGTGTCTTTCAAACAGTCATAAAATCAGTGTTCTATTCATTGACCATTACAAACATTCAGTTACAAAATCTTTAAGTCTTTTTTATTGCCCTTGTGAACATGGCATTTCTCTGGAAATTATTGCTAAGTAATTTATTTTATATCTGAATGTCTGTCTTTACACTAAGTACAGTGCTTCAGCCTTAAAGCAGTAAATTCAGAGCAGCACCACTGAATGCAGAGACTTTAATTGACTGGGAGTAGAGTGTACTTTAAGCACTGATAAGAATATGGATTTTTAATAACATACGTTTGACTTTTACTCTGGATTTAAGGCATCATGTGAAAATATAAAGCCTTGATATTATTTTTTTGTTATTTAGCTGTGTAATGATGGCTTAAAAAAAATTACCTACCATTCAAAGTGCTTTTTTATAATTCTTTAAGGAAACTCCATAAGTGAAGCCAAGAAAACGGCAGAACAACTTCGCTATTCATGAAGTCAAAGGCTGAAATTTTTGCCAGTAGTTAGTGTGTTCATTGAGTAGTCATGAACAGGAAATCATACCCTCTTCAGGCACTCAGGTGAAGTGATGGTCCTTACAGAATAACCTCATGGACTGGTTCACATCAAGATGTGCAGTTTTTTCTCTCCTTCCTTCATCCCTGTTTCTCTTTCTTCCCTGCTGCCTCCATACACTCACACTTCCACTGGGAATACTCTCACACCAGGCCTCTCAAGCTGCCCAGCACAAGCGAAGGGAAAGAGGGAATCTTTCAAGGGAGCAGGTGCCAAGCCACTTAAGACTTTGTGGATCAAAACTAGCACTTTCAGTTTCACCCAGACGTTGGCAGACAGCCAGTGCAGGTCACAGAGTGTTGGTGTAAAGATCTTTGTATAAAACACACAGTGTGCTAAATGGGTTGCAGCCCTCTGCAGTAGCTCAGATCTCCCCTTGCATCAGTGCTGGGGTCACCTCGTGTTGAGCACGTCACAGTCATTAGCCCAAGAGGGCACTTTAGACTAAATTCTTACCCAACTTGACACCCTCTACAGTGCCAGCCATCCCAGGGTATGTGGTGTTAAATCAGAACAGTTATGATATTGGTTGTTGACCTGGCACCATTGTGAGCTGCCTGTTCTCTCTAACTACCACCTAAAGCCTTCCTCTCTTCCTTAAATAAACTGTATGTCAGATTTTTTGGGACACTATACCCTCTGATGCCACATGACTTGTGTTATCCAGTAAGAATAATCATTAGATCTGTTAAAGCTTCTGTGATTTCAATTTTTTTTTTGATTAAAGGAATACCAAAAAAGTCTATATTCTTGAGTTAAATGAGGAGTCCTGTGGCAGTGTATTTTTGGAAAATAGCTAGTTGAGCCTTTTTTCTTCTCTGTCTTTCCATGGGTAATTCACTGCGCCAGTCCTTGAGGTGAAATTATTTTAATATGGTCTATTTGATATTTCTCCTTTCATTTTAACCCTTAAGGCTGGGCAGAAAGCTGCCCCTCTGTAGTTCTCTTTGGGTCCCTGACACCCCCCAAAAGATCCTTCCACTTTAAATAACACCACAGTCCAAAAGGCTCTGTCACTTCAAATTTATGCAACCCATGCTGCTTTTGCTGTTCTGAAGATTTTTCTTATGGTTTTGAGGGAGAACAGGTCTGCCTTGTGAGCTTTCCACCCTATCTCCCTTTAACCTCTCAAATCTCTTCTCCTCGTTTCAAGTTTCATTACTTTGACCAGCTTTACTTGTTGCCAGTTTTAGACTTTCGCATTCCAGTTATTATGTTCACTTGGGAATAAAAGCTTGGTGTGCTATAAATTTACTTTTCCTTTACAAGAAACAGAATATAGTTCTTTGGAAGTTAATCTATTGTCCCCATTCATCTGATAACCTTTGTGCTGGTTTTTTTCTTTGAGAAAGTGAGTGAAAACATATTTTAGTCTTCTTGTAACAAAGTATTTTAATATAAGGAACCAAAGTATATGGATTTACTGTATTTTAATATAGTCTTACATGCAAGGATCTAGAAGACATAGCCTTTAGAAATTTTTAGACAATGGACAACAAATTTAACCAAAACACAATGTGGATTCTCTTTTAATTTTTTTCCTTTTACCATGGAAAAATGTATTTCTTTTCTCCTTAAGTGTGTTACTCTTCATAATCCTCCATAAAACTTGAAAGTGTCAGTCATCTAGATAATTGAAAACATATAATAAATGTAAGACTTACATAGTTGTTAAATTACCTACTGAGTACATTTAAAGACAAAAGTTTATAGCAAAAATGGTTTTTCCCCAAGTATTTTTTGCTTCTAATTATGCACTAAGGAAAAAAAAATAGATTTTACAGTTAGTGAGGTTAAAATATTCTCTTCTGTTTAGTCTTTCATCTTGAGTTTTGAGAAGATGAACTACCATGTTTATCATACTTATTTTGACCTTAACCTTTTTTTAATGAAAGAGACTTAAAATGTCCCAGCTGGCATGTCTCCCACTGTTGTGAAAAAAAAAAAAAAAAANCTTTGAGTAGCTCTTCCTGTGCAGTAGTCGTAGCAGGCTGAATAAAACCATATAATGTATTAAGCAGAGAGTCGGTAATCTGTTATTTGGAGATGGAATTTGAGACATCTCTTGCCCCAGTTTGTTATGAAGCCTGTGAAGAAACACTGTAGAGAAAAAAAACCTCGTAAAATATATTATTAAGTATGCAAAAGCATTAAAATATGCTCTTTTTAAATAATTTTGCATCAATAAATACAATCCCAGCAATCATCAAAACATCTTTATTCTTTTAATGTAAGGTAGTTTGGCTCAGTGCAAGGTTTATGTACCAGACCATTAAATCTGAACTAGGACATTCCTTGTGTTTTTAGTGGAATTTACAAAATGTGTACCAGCTGGAGATCTGATTCAAGGAACATGATATAAACCTCTGTACATTGCCTACAAAAGCACACTGAAATTACAGGTGAGAATTAGCTCTGGGTATGAGGAATTAGTTCTGGTATGAGGATCAAAAGGGCATCACTTCACATAAATCAGCAGATTCTGCATTGGTGCAAAAGTAATGAAATACAAAGATTATCTTTCTTTTTTAATTAGTTTCTGATTTTTTTCACAAGTGTGTCTTGCATCCGATTTAAAGGAGATGAGGTGCAGTTATCTTGCTGTCTGTATCAGAGGTCTGTTAGTGAATATTGGCTGAGAGCGCTTCTGAGTGGAGAACACCTTGCTCCAGATCACTTCCAGACACACGTGGGAACCAGTGAAAGGCTTCCCAGATAACAGCAGCATTTGTTCAGGGTCAAAGATGAGAAATAATTCCGTGCTTTGGGTCTCATTCTAGTGATGAGAATTCTGTTCTGGTCCTCAGAACTTGAAGTGTGTGCTTGTACTTTTTGGCAGTTCTAGAAGAGTAAATAACACTTTTTCCTTTGGAACAAAGGGAGATTCAAGCAGACAGACCCTGAAGCTTATGACTGATGTTTAGGAGTAAAAGTTTTAGGAACTCCTTATAGGAGTACTTCACCTAAAAGCTGTTAGTAGCTACATGCTCTAGCTGTGTATAAAACCTGTGTGTGTTGCTGATTATGTTATATGCAGAATTAGAATTTTATCTAGATAAAAAGTTCTCCTCTCTTAGAGTACTAGAGAGAGTGTTCTTCCTGACTCCATTAAAATTATCCATGCTTTATAAGTATTACTGCTAATTAGTGCAGTATGAAGTTGTTGAAAGCCATACTTGAAAGCCACACATCAGCAAAGGCGTGCCCTTGTGCATTGATGTAACGTGTTGGTGTAACAAGGACTTTACTCAACGTGTTCAAAATCTGTGGGAAGTTCCTCTGGATTATTTGTGATGTCAGTATTTCAGCTGTTCAGCTCTAATATCTCAGCTTTTCTGACTTCTCATTCAAAGCCTAAATATGGGAGAAGGTGAAGATGTTTGGTTTTTTTTTCAACAGGACTGAAGTCCTGTGATTTATATTTCATGTTCGAAGTTGTGTGCAGTTGTGGCAGTGACCTGGAAGGAGCTGTGGCTTTGGTCAGTCTTGAGGCATCAGTTTTAGCCTGATACACTCTTGGATCAGAGGGACAAAGGGTTGTGAGTAGGAGAGAGATTCAAGACTTGTACCTTGGCTAGTTTATTATTCTTGGTAAAAATCATAAATGTTGGTGGAGTAAGATTGGCCAGTTTGTTCTTTATGAATGATCTGAAGTAATTACTGGTTGATATTCCAGACACCTATATTTTGTTTAAAAGCCTATCAAGTAGCAGTATTTTTTAATCCAGCGCCTTCTAAAGAAGAAAGAAGTAAATGAATGAGATATGATTATCTAAAAAGGATTTGCTTGAAAGCTGTCAATGTCCTGGTAACTTGAAAAAAAGCACCTTCAACAAATATTAAAGAAATATTTAAGCATTAGATATTCATTATCCTGTAAGTAGATATTCTAATTTATTTTTCTCTTTGTGGTACTATTGTGTGAGGAATTGGTAGTGGTAAAGTGATGTTTAAAAGCTTGGTTATGGTGGCATTATGTAACAGTCACTTTTCAACACAGTTACAGTGTTTCAATTTGCAAATTTTACATACCAAAAAAAAAACCTCAGTCCAGCAAGCTGCAAACTTTTAAAGACTTTAAATCTGCCAAATTATAGCCACTTATTTTTGCCTGACATATTTTCAGCTTAGACCCACATAGGAGCTGCCAAACTTGTTTCTTTTCATTACCTGTTCTATGTCTGGCTCGAAGTTTAGATTTTAGAAAATGGAAAAAAGCTGTTTGTGAAATCACAAGGCTCTTGAGCTCTTAGTTTCCTCTTTGTATCAACGTTTATTTATTTAGGTTTGGGCTGGGTTTCAAAAGATTGAAATTGGAAACAGAGAAGGTGACTCTGAATACCATTTATCTGTATGTAAGCGAACATTCAATGTACATTTAATTTAAAAAATTGCTGTTTCCTACAAGAGGGAGATATTTTTCACATTGTTAAAACATTTTTAGAGGTCACTAGGTGGTCATGTCACCAGCAGGGAGTTTTTGTTTGGCAGGCTGCATTAGCAGTTAGTAACAAATGCCTCCCATGATTCTGTGTTCAAAAGGAGTTGCTTTGCAAGTAACAAATACTTACAACCTGAGAACTGAAGTATAAAAAGTAGTGACAGGGGAAAATGTTTGGAAATGTAAAACAGCATCTTTAGTGGCCAAATTGGAGCGCTTAGGGAGTTGAAGATTACATATCTACTTTATACTTGAGCTTGGAGTTTACAGAAGCAATAATATTTTCACTACTGCAGTTGTGAGTCTCATCATTTCTAAAGAACTGTAAATTTTGCAGCTTACTGAAGTCCTTGTTTTGGGCTGTAATTAACTCTTTCAGCGTAATTGTCATCAGGGCCTTCACACTCATTTTAAATTTTGTTTCCTTATGTGGATTTGCATATTTTATGAATGCCTATAAATATTACGACTTACTTTTCCTCAGCTTTAAAATGTTTTAAAAATTAAAAAGAAATAAAACTGAATAACATCAAATGTGTACAGAAGGTTTGGCCAAATCTACACTGGGAGAGAATGGAAGCCATGTTTGAGAAATTCTGTGTAATCTCGTACTTTGTTGTCTTTCTGAATTGAGATATGGTGTGTAAACATTTGCTAGTGAGAGTACAATGGAAATGGCATTTGGAAAGTAAAAGTACTGAGAGTTGGACTGAAAATATCAATTTGTTATATTTGTAATACAATTCATTTTTAAACAAATGTCATTAGTAGCTGGAACAGCTAGGGATTCCTTCCCTTAAATATAGGGTTCACTTTTCCATGATGAAAGTAATAGAGACATTCTGGTTGTTTCAGTGTATCATTTAGGCCCCATGCAAAAGAAATCAGGGAAGGACTCTAGAAGAAGATTAATGCCCATGGTGATGCTAATCTGAAGCAGCTGCTTGACTTAGGACTGCACTGATTCACACTTCAGCTCTGACCCTGGCACCTCTCCTGTTGTATTGCCAAAGTCTCCACAGTCCCTAGGCCTCCGGCACTCAGATGTCCTTGAGAGGCTGGCTGTATTTTTCATTTCAACTGACCGTGTCCAGAGTGAGAGCTCCTTGGTAGGAGAGGATCTGTTGCTGGACACAACTGCCTTCCCAGTTTCACCTGAGGTGCACCTTCTGTGGAGTGTCTGCAAGGGATGGACAAAACCAGAACCAGGGCGAATTGGACACATGTGGGCTTTACCTCTGGTGCCTCAAAATACATGTTTTCTTAAAACAGAGCTTTGCACTTCTCCAGGAGAGTCTCTTGTTGATGGACAGTACTGAAAGTCTGCGGGTGGAGAATACCTCTGAAGGATGGCAGGATGAGATCTGTGAGTAATCCCATCAACTCAGCTTTACACTCAACTTCCACAGGAAGGAAACTCTAGAGTATATGAGATAGAAGAGATTTGCTGTGCCCTCTGATCCTGTGACCTTGTTTAAACCAGGCCCCCAATCTGGATGAGCTGAAGAATAATGTGCGCCAGCTGTGCAGGCTGCATGTAGCATTGGGAACCAAGAATCTTTGACAAAAAAAGGTGCTTGGAAAGGCACTTTAGGCCAATTGATACCACATGGTGACCTTATGAGGACTAGAGTCCTTGGGGTCCCTTTTCAGAATTAGACTTGGACCAAATCTAGCAGCTGGATTTTTTTTACTCTGGAGGGTTGGTGTGGTTTCGTTAGCTATCCTATCGCTTGTCTATACTGAATAGGAAAAGACCATGCCTGGAATTCTCAATATCTCTATTTTATTATACTCAGAAGACACATTCTGATAATTTTTTCTGGGGATTCCTGGCAGGAGCAATGTGAAACTCAATCCTTACCTCAGGCTTTGCGGTACTAGAGTAGCTTGTGCATTACTGTGGTTAGGGCTCGAGAAGATGCAAGAGAGCATTTTCACAGGTCCACGGGCCGGTGATAGATCAAGCAAGGAGCAAAGGACTTGTGTTTCTCGTGTGTGAGTGTTGCCTGTTGTTTTAAACCTGCCAGCAAGCTCTCCTGTTCCCTGTTTCAGCATGGACATTCTGCTCAGGTGACCTGGTCTGGCTCCTGACAGAGATGGTTGTGTTTATCTTCATTACTGGGATATAATCACACAACACCCAGAAGCTGTGATGTAGTGCTGGATACTGACACAGTCTGTGGCTGATGAGATTTACTTAAACTATTTTCTTGATGAGGATTTCCTAAACTGTGGTCTTAGCTGATTAGAATAAATAATAAACACAGTCAAGAGTTTCATGGCCCTTTGTAGGTTTCTCACCATTTCAGTTTCTGTGCAGAAAGGATTTGTGGGATATTTTGAATGTTTTCCAATACCTTCGTTTTTCTTTAATCAATTAGGCTGAAGTTATAGGTTTTTTTAAGAATATGTAGGCACATATTTTACTATGTACATTATGAAATAATTTGAAATTTGGTGGATTTTTAATTGTATATTAAAGAACAGTAGTTCACCTTGAAGGTAACAACTGAAAATTGATCTGTGAGTTGGTAAATGTTGGGAAATGGTATTTGTTCTTTTGATAGCTTCTCTCCTCTCCTGCAGCAGCTGAATTTTTGCTGCTGGAATACATTAATTTAAGGTGATTTCTATTAGATCCATCTTTAGAAAATGAACGCCACAGCTTTTTAACTAGCAAATTTTATCTACATCTTTAGCAAATCACCAGTGAGGTGCAGAAGTCATTGTCAGTGATCATTTCTTTACAGACTTGGAAATAGTTGCTGAGTTGCTGCTCTATTCTGTTACTTGAAAACCTAAGACCTCTCTCTACAATCAAAACATATTCTTGGGTCCTTGGAGGAATTTAAGCTGTTTCTGGAAAGGAGTTGGGGGCACAGCTGGGGTTCTATCTCTCAATTCAAGAATTGGTCATTTTTAAATACAATGTTAAACTTTGGGTACTGTTTTCAGCAGATTTTGATTGTGCTCTGATATATTCATTTTACTGTATTATGACTACTGGTTTAGTTACCAGATAATGATGCAAACTTAATGATGAGGCACTACACAGAGTAAACTGTCCTGATAAGCTCTGCCACATAGGTTTTAGGTTTATCCAGTTTGTCCATCAATTGTCTGTTTCAGCTGGCTGGAACTGGGGATGCTGGGGTGCATGGGACAGAGATTTCAAGCCAGCTACCTTCCTGGCTAAGTGACAGTGCTGGCACAGCTGCAGGGTGCAGAGGAGCTGTTGGTACTGACATTCAGTGGAAGTGGCAGCAGTACCTGCTAAGACAGAAGGCAGGAGGGAACAGCACGGGGCTGTGAATGGCAAGAGTGTCAAGTTGGATCACTGGGTGGGACATTATTCTTAAGAGATTTTCAGATGCAAAAAGGTTGGCAACTAGTGACATTGATTACAGTCAAGTGGACAGAATTAAGAAATTACTCTCCATGTAGTATTCCAGATCCATCAAAAATTCACTGGCTAACAACAGAAGTTATTCTACCTGTTGAAACAATAGCTATTGAGGACATACCTTTTAGCAGTTGCTCCTTTTATGATATTGTGCATGTGTCTTATTCACTGTATTGATTGCAGAGAAATAAAAATATTTTTCTTTATTATATGAGTGGCTGAGACAGTGACTTCTTAGAAAACATATTTTTTGGAGGTATTGTCAACACGTGTGAAACTGTGTTCCCATACACTTTGCTGATTTGCTTTTCACTTAGGTAGTCAGCACTGATATGATGAGTTCCTTGTTCAGCTCTCTTGCTTCAAGCTACTCTGCTTCCTATAAATGTGAACTGAATATGTCAGCCTTTATAAACATCATATGGACTCTGTTCCTCCCAAACAATTGTAGCTGTTAGTAATTTTTCATTACAGAGTAAATTCCACTGATGTTCAGAAGCATGGAAGTAATTTGGGGAGAAACATACTTTGTTCTTTTGTACTTTGTATAATACCAGTCTCTGCCTTAAGGATAAGCTGAAGTCAACCTTAACTGTAGAACCATGAGCAGTGTTCATAGAGTAGCTTGAAAATGAGTAGAACAACCAAACCAGTTATGTCTTTGCCAGGTTTTTAATACTTGAATGTAGTTTTAAGTGTTTTAAATATTTTACGTATGACATAGTGTATGTTACATTTAAAAATATGTCAGTTCTTTGTTAAATAAAACATTGTTTTCTGTTGTTAAATTGCAGGGTTTTGTAATGAATACAATAATAACCTGTATGTCTTTCTCTTTTTTTTTGAAAAAGTAAGGCAGACAGAGATAAAATTTCTTAGTGCTCAATCCTGATGTGAATTTTTGGGTTTTTGGTTGATCTTCTAGTCCAGAAAGGATAATTCTGCATTCTCTCTTTCAGCATCTTTTGCCAAGTTTTTGTGTTGCTTTCTTATTTGGGGAAGTATTGTTGTAGCCAGCTAGCATGGTTCTCATATGCTTTAAATAATGTCTAGAATATTTCACATCATTTTGTATTCTGAGAGTGTGCATTTTCTTTTGCACTGGAGAACGCATTCAACAGCAGAGGTGCCTGCAGAGTTGTAGTGACCGAGCAGGTCCCTTTTGTGCAACAGGGAAAAAAATCCTACACCAGCTTTTGTATCTCGACTTTGATTTGGTTACTTCTGGCTTCTTTGAGCAGCTGAGGTGCCATTATTTCCTCCCACCTGTACTGAATCTCTGCTCATTGCAGGAATTACCAGCTGCTGTTTCATTTCTCACAGCAATGGCACTTCTATTAGCATTCCTTCTCCTAGTGACAGCTCGTCTGAAAATGGATCACATTATTTGTGTGAGTCACAAGGCCACCCGGATAGCAATTTCAGCCAGCATTTTCCATAGCAACTACTTCTTAGGCTGATTCTGCCACAATTCTTTCCAGATGTGCTGTTGATTCAGGTAATGTTCAAAATCCTTCTCTGAAATTCTTTTTTTGTTGTTGTTCTTGGATTCCAGAGCTCATCCATGGTTGCGGTAAGTGTATGACTTTGTACATCGTTTAAAAAAATCAAATCAACCATGGGCATGCAGAGGCCCCAGAATGTGTCCTCTCTTTGATTCTAAAGAGGGGTTGGTTTTTTTTTTTTTGAATTGGTGAATTTGGTTATTTTTCCAAAAGTACTGTTGATTTCTGTTAGATGGACAGTCCATGTCTTTGGTTTTGGAAGGAATTTATAGATTTTTGTATCATGGCCACTGTAGAAATTTAGCAATCTTTATTAATTGAAATGTTCTTGCAAACATAGCTCTTGTAGGACTATCCCTGGGGAAACCTGATTTTACTGTCTGGCCTGTGTTTGGTAGCTGCTTCTCGAAAAGTCTCAATACTATCTTTTCCCAAGAAGATTCACCTCAGTTATTTTAACATATTATACCCAACTAGACCAGTTACCTTCTGACAGGAACCTGGCTGATAGCTTGAGAAGGGTGTGTTCTAACATTGGAAAGAGGTGATAGTTAAAATACTGACGAAAGAAAATCCAGTTTGGTTGACCTACCGAATGAACAGGAAGAGCCATGTAGTTTTTAAATTCTAGCTCACTGATTTTAATAATTTCAAAGGTATCATCAAGTACTGATTTTCAGTAACCAGTGTAGTCCTATGGATCAAGTAATTTTATTATTCATTTCTGTAGTAGAATTTGAGCCAACTTGATCTTAGCACAAAAGCAAACCCTTTTTTGCCCGAAACAAAAGTCCTTCGGTTCAAGAAGTTTTGCAAAGACTGTCAGAAATGTTATTGAAATCAATAGGAGCTTCGTTTGTTAGTTTGGTGTGATGGGTAAGAAGTTGTTTATCAAGACTAAACATGCTGCAATTCATTGTGGAACTGTCTCAAAATATCTCAGTACTGTTATTTCTACTGTGATGGCTCCTTATTGCCATTCCAGCATCCGTCCTGTGGGCTCTAAACCTTCTCACTGATACAGTTCAGATATGCTTTATGCCTCTTTAGTCTGCTTTGAGAAAGTCAGCACAAAGTGTCTTCACTGTGAGCCAGTGTGGGTTATTTTAGAGCTCTAAGACTCTACATAGGCATTTTTTAAAATGTTTCCGTAGTCGGAAACAGATTTTGAAGCAGTTAACCCACCAAAGAAGATCAATGAGGAAACTTCTTTATGCAAAGTTGAATCATGTGAGGTCTTCATGCTTCTGGCAATGCTTGTGAGTAGCTCCATTAGCAGGGAAGTCATATAATTAAATAACATCATGTGGTATCCTATCTCTTTCATTCCCAATCTTTTAAGATACTAATTAGAGAAATATTTGGGTGCTGCTGTCTAATTTCCTCTCTCCTTCCATATAAAATATCTTGTTCCCACTCCAGGCTTTCATTGTCTTTACTGATACTTTTCTATTTTATAGTTATTAATTTCGTGTGCTGTGTTTTGGGTGTGCAGTATTTTATTAAAAATGAAGTTTGGGGTTTTTTTCCACTGAGATAAAATTCTGGTGGCAGGGTTTGAATAAATATTCTCTGAAAAAATGCTCTTAGGCACTTAGGTCTTTAGATGTCCCACACCTGAAGGAATTGTGGCCTGCTAGTTAGAGAAGAAATAACTTATCTTCTTTACACAGGTGTTTAACTGCTTTTTTTTTTTTAATGTTAGCTCCAGTAATTAGTGGTGTTAATACTTGATTTTCTGTGGCTTGTTCCAGTAGTTCCAAATATAATGAAATTGCCAGAAGTGGTATGTTAAAGTTTATTCTGTATCTAGCAATACCTTATCAACCAGGCAAATTTAACAAAAACATATATTTGTAAAATAAAAATGCTGAGTTGTAATAATTGGTAGAATTTCCTGTATCAATCAAATTAAGCCATGCAACTTTTAACACGTACTCATAGTGTAGAAATAAGTAATGAATGTCTTCATGTTAATAATGGTACTGATGTTTCTGACTTCACAGATCTGAATTGAAATAGTTAAAATATTAAAATATTGCCCTTCTTGGGGTGTGTGTGTTGGGGTGTTTGTTCAAACATCCAAGGGGTTTCTTGGTTTAATGTTCACGTACAGAGTTGTACTCTGACGTATTTGTGACTGGTGGAATTTGTATGGCACTGGTTTACATTGGTCTGACACCCTATTTAGTAAGTGAGCATTTAAGCTGTGCCCTCAGATCTGTTCCCAAATATGAATTATGCACTGCCAAGAGAGTGCATTCTGTTAATTGTAGGTGCTCAGGCAGTATTATTTCTCAAAATTGCCTTCTAATGCACTGTAAAGCTCAAGGCATAAGTTCTAATGCATGTTTGTACTGAGTTCTATATTTTGTTTCAAAATGGAGGTAATTTGTGACATATTTTCAAGTTCAATGTGATCTACATTGGAAATTATGAGTTTTATGTTTGTTGTTCAAAGGGCAGCTCTTTGTAGCGTTATGAAAAGTAGAAGGAAGACCTTAAGCTACTTCTTTTAAAATCAGATTAATCTTTTTCTTACATTTCCAGTGGAAAGGAAGGAAATAGATTTATGTATATTTTTATTTGTGTGGATAATTTTGTTGATGAGCATTTATTGAAAGTTGAAAAAAGCCCCACTGATTCTTTAACATAACCATCTACTTTGTAACAAATGGTTATTTGGAATATATTGTCGACTCCAAATTAAGGACAGATTGCAATTAACATAAGTTAATAAAAAACAAAGGTTGGGTTTGGGTTTTTTTTAATACCGCCTTTCTACATCTCAGTTTTATATATCTTTGACTCAAATATTTTGAATTCTCTGAAAATTCATTAAAGCAGTAGTAACTCTTAATAGTAACTCCTTTTTTTCCAAGCTTAAACCTTTATTTGGCAGTTCAAAAACATTACCAAGAACTATATTCCAAAGATCAAACCATTCCTCCTCCAAAGCACTTTTATCTTTGTCTTCTATAAACAAAAAAAGCGCTGTTGAAGGATGAGGGGCCTGACAATGACAGATTACCTGGAGTTTTGTTTTCCTGTTTAACTTAGGTGGACCCTGTGCAGTGCCATGTTGTGCTGTAACACAATCCCATGTGCTCAGATCCCATTGTTCTTCCTCCCAGCAGTCCCCAGTTCTGCGCCACTTTGGGCCGTGGCACAAAGCAGGCTGAGGTGTTTTATCCCAGTGTTGGTGTCATTCCTGTGGAGAGTCAAACAACAATGAGCAACAGGAGCCAGTTCCAGTAAAAAGCTGCAAAACTCAGGAATAATTGTCATCTAATTTCTTCTGCTGTGCTTTGCAGGACTGTGAATTCTTTTTCCCTCGGCATTTCTCACACAATCTGAAGCTTCTTCCATCTTCTCCTGTCTGAGCAGTGCTGCCTGTTTGAGTGAAATGATAATGCAGTGGTTGTTGAAGCATGATCTATGAAACTATGATGTAATTGCTTTCACAGTGTCTTTTCTGGGTGATCTCTTTTACTTATCTGTCATTTCTAAAATATAAATTATAGAGACATCAGAAGTGCAATGTTATAGGGCTTGAAAAAGTTCCAGGAATTCAAAGGGCAGTTGAGTGGCTACTTCTTACTTGAAAATTAGCCCCAAAACATGGGCATGGAGTTCCTTCTTGGCCTTTTAAAATCTGGATTGGTTTTGTTTCCTTAACAAAGAGCCTATATGCACATTTCAAATTGCTATTAAGGAGGAAAAAAGTGAATAATTTGAAATTGCCAATGTGAAGGCAATACAATTAGTGGGAGATGTGAGTAGAGGTGTGATTATGGGAGTAATGAACTGTGGCTCTGGCCAGGTGAAATGGAGGAAAAGGACAAATGGTTAAGGAAGGTGATTTTTCAAGAAACTCCTCTGAGATTATTCAGAATCAGGTCCTTTCTTTTCCTTCTTCCCATTTACTCTGAAATTTCACATTAGGAACAGATGAATCTTCCCTTTTCTCCTTGGTTTTAGTCTAATATACATCTAATATAAATCTAATACAGGTGCAATATAGAGACTGTTCGTTGCATAGTGTAAGCATTGATATTTCATCCTCACACCTGCTTCCAGCAGAAGACTTGATCAGATGGAAAATTCAAGATTTGATACTCGGATAATGTGAGGAAAAGTGCTTGGTGGGTTGGAGTGTGGAGTGGGGTCTGTAAGAGCAGGTCCCCTCTTTTTCTGTCCCACACTTAATGGAGCAGCCCTTTCTTCTTGGTGTGTTTGGGCTGTGGAGCATCAATAGCTGTCTGTGTTTGCTGTTAAGGGAAGCAGGACAACCCAAAAAGCCATTTCATGCTGCCTTTTCCTTCTGGAAGTATTTCAAAGGGGTTTGTTCTTTGAATACAGTGCAAGATAATTGTTCATTTAAAGGGAGTAATCTATAAATGTGCTTTTGTAAAGCAATCGGAGAGATAAATTTTCTGTCAGAAAAAGCTTTAAAATACCAATAATATTCCTGAGTTTATTTTCTAAGATGCATGCACATCCATAATGGATTAACAACATGTTTTAACAAACCATTTATTTGCTTTAGGAGTGACAGAGAGAAGCTGTTTCAAACAGGATCTCTCATCACCGTCTATCTCTAGTCACCTCCTACTGAACTTAAGGTTGAATACTGAGGGTCACAAGGGAAAGAAAACAATAATTAAAGTGAAGAAGTTGATTGAACTAGGTTTTTTTTGCCCTTCAGTATGATTAGCATGCAAGAAGCTGGCTGAGGACTCTACTGTATATCATTAGTTCAAACGTTTCTGACTTGATTTAGCTTTAATAGTGACTTTTTAAATTGCATTTCTGTGTTTTGTGGAGAAAAGCTTAAGTAGTAAAGGCAGTAAAAGTTCTTGTTAGAAGGTCTTGTTTCTATAAATCTTAATCTTGGAATTCTCTTAGGTTACAATTGGACTGTTTCTAAGAACTCACCCCACCTCCCGAAAAGTTGTCATGGGTTCTTTTATTAAAGCTCAAAAAATTATTCTTAGACTAACAGAGGTGGGGAGTAAGGCAGGAGTGTTTACAGAGCTCGCTTCTAAATTGACTGTGATAAGTGGCAATGCAATGTATTATGATTAGAGGTTTCTGGGAGACTCTTTAAGAAGGTTAACTGCAAGGCAGCTCTCAAAAGAAAGCATTTATCTTAGTGGTCGTCCTTCAGTGTTTTATACTACTGAGTTTTTTTGTGGGTGGTTAGAACCATTTTTTTGTGTTTTATTAGCTGTATCTTGAATACCTCCTACTAGCTGAATGACAGTTTAGGGTTATTAAATCTGTTCTTAGTACATTTTTTTATCCTTAGTTAATCTTGACTAAATATATGCTAGTGAGCAACCCTTTTTTCTCAGTTGTTGCCCATATTTGTTAAAGAAATTATTCCATTTGACATTTGTTTAGGCTGAAGTTTGATAAAATACCGTATACAGTATACTTTTTCAGTTTGGCATTCAACAGAGACTTTCATGGATTTATTTCTTCTTGCATTATCTTATCTTCCCTTCTAGTATGCTAAGACTTCCTTTTCATATTACGTAATTTTTTTCACTCCGGGACAGATGCTTTCACAAGTGCAAACTCTGTGTGTGTATTGCTAGAGATCCGTAAGATTGCATTTTTCAGGTGTTAGGTAACATTTATACTTGAGTTACTTTGCTATCATCTCCTTTCTCTAATCCTATGTAAGGTATTTTTTTTTAATTCAGATTTTTCTTTAACTCTACTTCCAGTGACTTTACTAAAAGATTGATATTATTTTATACTTTCTACTTGTTTAAAAGCTATCTCTATTATCAGATTAATAATTGATCAGTCCTCCCAGGAAAGGAATCTTTGGATTTGACTGTTGCTGAGGAATGGCCATGATCATTACACCTTGGCTAGATTGGAGGAAAAAAAATTGCTGCATTCTTCTGCAATTTATGGACATTACTTCTGGTTCTGTGTGCCATGAATATAGAAAAAAGAAGTTCTGTTTCAATTTGACATAGCATTTTATGTTCTCATTATCATGTTGCCACTCAGACTATTTATTGTTGTTTTTCCCAATGTTTTCTCATCAGTCATTTCTCTGCCTTTTCCCACATTTTTCAGAGAGTACTGGATTCAGTATTTCAGCTAAGACCTTTTGTGTAGATGAAAAGACTCACTTCTGCCTTGCAGTCTATTTCTGGTTTTACTTCTCAATATGATATTTGCCTTATTCACAACAGATCATCAATATAGATTTTCTCCTTACTTTTCTAGACAGCATCTTTGGTTTGTAAAGACCAATTCTATTCCTGTCTTTGTGGCACTTGAAAATCCTCCCATTCTGAAGCCTCGCTGAAATGTAAAAGGTAGATTTTCTGGTCCGTCATTCATTGGTTAATGAAAACATTATACAAACTGGAATTTTGGATAGAACACAATTTGTGTAAATAAATTAATTCCTGGCCATTAGGGCAGGAGTGTTTCTTTCATCTTTTCTTTTTGTATTTAATACGAAGTGACATTAAGTATAGCAAGATTTTTGTGCAAATTTTCTTGGTACTTCTTAGTGGAAGCACCAGGACTGTAAGCCCAGGCCCCTCAGCCGTGAGTGTGCTTATTAAGACTGTTGTAGTCACTGGCTCTGTATTAAGGAGACTTGCCTGAGGTTGCTGTGGGTTGTTGCAGTCAGCCTTTGCCAGGGGAGGAGAAAATTCCTTTCGTAAGTTCCGCTTTTCCAGTGAAAAGTTTTCCCTCTTCTCTTTGCAATGAGCAGCGTATTACAGTAGAAGATATGTAAGTTGGAAATCCTAGGAATTACTTTATGCAGGTGAAAGAAAAATGTACAGAATAATTACCAATGTGGAGCATTTGCTGTTCGGTTTAATATATATTTTTTAATTTGAGAGTTTACTTTTACTGTGAAAAGTTAGAGTGATTTTTTTTTTTTAATTTTTTTTTGGTTTTTCGGTGTTAAAAGTACTACCCTGTTATTTGTATAACAGATTAGTTTGCCCAAAAAAGAGAGGAAAAACTACTAATAACAAAAGGGATTACTCTTTATAAATATTACTGTTAAAGAATGTCATTTAATCCACTGCTCTAATAAATTATTTTAAAATGTATTTTATTGCTATAATTTATTAAACAATAAGGAGACATTTTGGCTGCAAATAGTGATAACATCTCTGTAGAACTGTATTTGGATAGTCATTTTTTTCCCTGACACAGTAGATAATTAGGAATTATAAATTATGCTTCCACTCTTAGGCACGTTAGCTGAGAGTACATCGGACTGTATGTTGTTCTTGGTGCCAGTTCAGGTCTTGATTTTTAAAAATTCTTGCACTGAAACTCATGATGAGTTTGTTTTCTAGCAGCAAAGTAGAAGTGTATGACTTACCTGAGAGATTTAGATAAAAACCTTGCCACCAGTTTGCATTTTTTTGAATGAAGTTTACTTCATGTTTGTAGGTGAGAAAATAATTTTTGTCAGCTGCTTTGCTGGCATCTTAACCTTGTTCCTAGTGGCCAGATAATCTCGTTTCAAATGTTTGCTGCAAAAACAGTGGCGTTAATTTTTTAGCCAGGTCACTGGATAGCTAAAATAAGTTGCTTCTGTCCATGAGGTTTTGTTCTTCCGTAGGAAACTTGAAGTATGGTAACAGGCTGGCATAACAACTTTCACAGATGTGGGTAAACTAGTGTGCAAAATGTGATAAATAAGATATGATAATGTAGAGATCTATCTGTTCTATCCTGAGAGGCAGCTTCAAAAATGCTTGATCTCTTCACTTCCAGTGTTTTACAAGTGTGGGAAAGGTCTTTTTCCACCTCTGTCTTCCAGGGACTTTGTAGGGCTGGATCCTGGGCCATGCAGGAGTAAAGGAGGACATGGGTTTCCTCAGGTGCTCTGTCCCAACCTGCAGCTTTACTTTGTACTCTGAAAAATAATAATGAAATCTGTTGGGCTTCTCTGTCTTCCCTCTGTACAGAAGGAGTAAATTAATATGCATTTAAGCAACCAACGTATCATTTGGTAGAATATACAGTCCTGCTTTGCCAGCCTCTTGTTAACCTGGGTGCCTGGTTAAATGCCACTTATATTTGAGGTTATTGCTGTTCAGATTATCCATGATAATAAACATGGATAATATGCTGACACATCCAGGAGTATGTCTGTGCAGGCAGGTGCTGTGCCCACACTGGGCAGGCTGTGTGAGCCAGCTCCAGTCTGGAAGCCATCAGCACGTTGTGTGGCACTGTGCCCGAGCTAAAACACCTTGGCTCTCAGATAAGTGGGGCTTTACAGCTTCTGAACGGAGGCTGACTCACATTTGGGTGGCTGCAAGAGTGCTGGCAGTGTGAGTTTGCATTTGATGTGTTTATCATTCCACGTGGCTGGGGAGGGGCTTCCATGGAAACCCTCACCCTCGTCTGACACAGTTGTCTCTCCACATTCATACATTTAAGGCCTCCCAGCTCCACTTAAATTAACTACAAAGATAAGATTTAAAAAATACTTTGGCAGTAATTTTGGGGGGCCAGTTCATATATGTGCTGTGGGTTTGATTCAAATCTTGGAGTGTCTGTGTGGACCACTTGTGGTGTCATCTGACAGCAGCTATTTCACATAACTATGAACCATCATTTCCTGGAAGTGCTTGATATGAGTCATTATTTCCTGGAATTAAGTACTTGGTCACTCATTTTTCCAAGCATTTTCCCAAGATAGGAAAATCCCCATCAGCTGAGAAAATACATGTTAGGGTCCGCAAAATTTTGTGGGTTTGGGACTGCAGTATCCAGAGTGCAGATTTTTCAAAGCATGTTGACTGGCTCTCCTCTTTCATGCAAGGTTTCACCTCATCTGTTTCTTTAAAGTGGAGAATGTTGCACATCTGAACAGTTAAGATCACAAGAATGTGTGATGATTTTGGCTGGCAATGGAAAAAATATGCATGTGACTGAATCCTATTATCAGTTGTTGAAATCATACCAAATAATTCAGTAGCTTTGACTCTTCTTCCTCACTAGTCAGGCTTGTGTTTTTACTGCCAATTTAGAGGCAGTGATATGATCTAAACTTCAGAGGAGAAGTAAAATTGCAGTATAACTTCATGTTATTTTCAAGTTAATTTAGACCTTTTATTCAATTTTTGATTTTTTACAGCTGTAATATATGTTACTCGTCATTAAATGAATATATATCATTAAAAACCTCATGGGTGATAAGTATTTACTATGGAATTTGCTATTAGAGAGCAGACATATTGTATTGGGGCTGGCTGGCATGGAGTTAACCTACACATCTTAAGAAAGAACCTAAATATATTCTAAAACCTTGGAAGTTCTGGGATGTAGATTTCTTTAACACGCTCACGATGAAAATAGGTTTGTGATGGTACTTGCGATGTTTATCTTCAGATATCATAACTGGGACATTGTTACACTTCTAACTAACTTTTCTCTGTAATTTTCTGACAGTGTGTTGTCAGAAAATTGTAGCGGAGCTAACCTTATTTAATTTGGAAGAACATATTTTATGCTTATATGCAATATGCTGTTTCTTCTTCTTTGGCTTTAAAGTCACAGAATACCTTTATTTCTGCCAGAGAAATTGTGTTACCATGCCTGACATCTGTGAGGGTGGGGAGGCCCTGGCACAGGGTGCCCAGAGAAGCTGTGGTTGCCCCTGGATCCCTGGAAGTGTCCAAGGCCAGGCTGGATGGGGCTTGGAGCACCCTGGGACAGTGGAAGGTGTCCCTGCCCATGGCAGGGGTGGGACTGGATGGGCTTTAAGGTCCCTTCCAACCCAAACCATTCCATGATTTTATGATAAATTACTTGCTTTCTGCAAGTTGAGAGGAATTGAATAGTGTAGCAAATCAACTTTCTTCTATTTTATGCATTAAAAATTTAATATTTTAGTGAAAATGTTACGGAATAAGTATTATATTTGAGTACAACGCATGAAAAAACTGATGGTCTTTTATAAATTACTACTCAGCAATTTTTATGCATTATTATGAGGTTTATAGAAAAACAGTATACCTATATTTCATTTCAAATTAGCATTATGGATATGTAACCCCTCTGCTATATATTTTTTGTTTAATATTGGTTATTTAAAATAATTCTTAGCTGTAATTTAAATTAAGACTGTTGGAGTCTTATAACATTCTCTTTTAAACATCATTTAACTGAGATTTGACTGAAGAAGACAGAATAATAAATGAGACTATTAAAGTGTATGAATAAAATGCAACTGTTTATCTAAAATTGATCCATGTCGCATAACTTCGACTAAAATAAATGGGTTGTTTTTCTTTGACTCCATCAGAAATATTGTCCTATAAATATTTATATTAATACATTACGAACTTTGAAATAAAAGTGAAAGAACTTTCTTGACATTTTTTCTGGCAAGCAAAGGACTGTGAGAATTCCAAACTTTTAGCTCACCTTGACTGTATGAAGTTCACGAGCCGTATTCTTACATTTATTAGCAGTTGGAGCCTAAGGTTAATTTATGATTCATGTATCCATGTTTATTTTTCAATGATTGATCTTATATAGTTCTGGGAAAAGGCAGAGGCCATAACATATTCTTTTCTAAAAGCTATTAGGTATTACGTGCTTTTTCTTGGCTGATAAGTCATGGTCTGTCATTGAATACATTGCAGAAGGTCAATGTATTTCTTTTATTTATAAAATTAAAGGACAGGTTATGGCCTTGCCAGAGCATGAGCATTTTAGGGTATAAGATACTGCAAGATCTGTGCTTTCAACTGCATGTTGTAAAAAATTGCCTTTGTCTTATATCCTCACAAACTATTTAGGATGGCCCCTGTGAGTGTCTGTGTGATCCCATATGTATCTGAGTGCTGTAAGATTCTGTTTACTCTCTGAGATTGAGGGGTCAAGATTGCAAAGGAAATTATTTCTCATGAGCAATCAGATCAAAAAACTTGTATTTGACTCCTAGGAATATATTTTTGTGTTGACACAGTGAATAATAATAAATCCGTAAGAAAACATGTAAGTAAATATGAGGGAGACATCCAGAGATTCCTGCACTGAGGACCCTAGGGTAACAAGTTAACAGGATAATATAAAAAGTTGTTTTATCTTTATCACTTTGCTTTCTAGTATTCAATCTCTGTGATCTGAATAAGTCAGAAGAGATTTAGGTAAGGTATTCTAGAATTCAGGAAAGTGAATAGCAAAAAAAAATCAAAGATACTTGAAAGCAAGAAATTTCACAGAACTGTTGTTAGATATCATATTGTAGTAAAATAAGTGGAGATGAAATGTTTTATTAAGAAAATAATGGGAAGTCTATGAAGAGAAATTTTTGGCTAATCAGTTTATTTCATGATTTGGTTCGACCTGACAGCGTTTGCTATTTAGTGTTCAGAAGGTAGGTGATTGTTCTCCTAGTGATTGAAAGAAACATCTCACGGAGTGTGATGCAGTTGTATATATTCTGTTTTAATGAGAATGTAACAATTTTAATGTTATTTTATTTTATCAGACAGGAAGCTTTGCTTGCTGCAATTAGTGAAAAAGATGCAAATATTGCCTTGCTTGAGCTGTCTGCATCAAAGAAAAAGAAGACTCAAGATGAAGTAATGGCTCTTAAACGAGAGAAGGACAGATTAGTACATCAGTTAAAACAGCAGGTGGGGAGACATTAATTTTCATACTTTCATGGCAACAGAAAACTGGCATTATTTTCATTTGTACTGTTTTATTCTGACATCCTATTGGAAGTGTTCAAGCCAGGTCTGACACGTGCCAGCAGTTGCGAAAGGTAGGATGTGTTCCATTTAAGTGTTTATTGCTTCTCTGGAGTTGTTAAGAATTAGCTGCATGTTTGTTTGGCTCATATAAAATGCAGCCAGTACATTTTGTTTTTCCTCTTTATATAGTTTCCAACCTTCTTAATTCTGTGGGAGAGGAGAGCAGATGCTTTTTGCATAAAGCAAGATCTGTCCTTTCAGTTGACTCTTTTTAACCTCCTCCTGTTCAGTTATTTCCTTATCTTTTGTAAAATAATTGTGTTTTCAGAAGGCTTCAGGCTTTCTGAGAGGTTATCTAGAAATTGTGATTGTCCTTAAAATAAATTCTCAAACAGGTAAAAATCACTCTGTCTTCAACACTATAAATCATTTGAGGTTTAATAAAAACCACATAGTTAAAAAACCCTCTAGAAATAGATATTATTGCATATGTCCAAGCCATGATGCAGTTGTGTCTCAGGTCAGTCAGCTGGCCAGGAGACATTTCACCAAAATTTACATGATAAATAGGCAGATGTGCTTCGTGCTTTTTATCACTTCATCCCACTGTGCTGCACCAGAGCAGATGATGTTGAGTTCTAAATAATTTTAGGGATTTTTGTTTTGGTCTGCTTTGGAAAAGAGAGGGTAGTTATTTCGTTTTTTAGATATCTTCCTTTTTTACCTTCATCTTAGGTTACTGAAGATTAAATGAATGCACTACTTTGCCATGTTCCATGATACCTATCATGGATATTTAAAAAATGTTCATCAGAGACCTGGGCAACTGTTTTGTTGTGCTTGTTTTTGTTTGCTGTTTTACCTTTAAGCTCTGCTGGAAAGTGTTCCAAAGATTGATAACTTTCTTCAGACAGAGAGAAGGAAGAGCAGAAGAGGATTGCTAGAGAAGCATTGTATTGGATAACTTCAGTTAGAATTGTAACCAAATACTTCAAATACCTCCATTATTTATAGTGATAAAGATCTTCAGTAAAGCTATTTAACTAGATTAAATTGATGCCAAAATAATCTCCCCGTTATCTCAGACACCACAAAAAAAGAGTCACCAGGAACAGGAATGTGGTTTAACTAGGTCACCACTTTATTACACTTAAGAAGTATCTGATAATAGAGGTTGTAGACTTCACTCATACTTCTTTAATCCCTTTGGGAAGAACCACTGTCAACCCCCAAAGGTTTCACATGTTCATCCACCACAAAGGCTTGCTCTGACTCTGCTGGGCAGGGGGGGTGTGACAGATTCCACCCTGTGTGATACACCCCCCCAGTGCCTCTGTTTCCTTGAGAGATGCTGTCTCCCGAGCTGTTCCCGAATTCACCAGAACTTCAGTGAATGATCAGCTGCAGCATCACTTTTTTTCTTCTGGTCTTATTTGTCCCATCCTCCATTTCCACAGCTGCTGCGCTGCTGAAAGAGAGAATTCAAAAAAGCCCAACTTCTCCAGCCTAACGTGATCATCAAAGGAGAAATATTGATAAATATTACAAGATGACTCACTAGATAATGCAAAACATTAACATAAAGCCCTAAATTCATCCCTGTTCTATACTGTAAGAGGAATTTTTGCTTTGAGAGGCAAAATAACATGTTTGTCATGATAAAAATCTATATTCCTCTCATATATATCCACATTTTCAGGCTTTGGGAATGTCAAACACTGTGTAAACTACTATTAAGACATTGATTTTAGAGTAATTTGTCACAATTTTTCACACTGCAAAAGAAAAAGAGGCATCTTAAAGAAATGAAATATCCTGACTTTGTCAGGAAATGGGAATATTTATGATTTATTTTAATAAAGCTATAGATATGAATATAATATTTTAAAGATTAAAATGTTATTTATATGAATGAGTTGAGCCATCTTTTTATGGATTGTGACTGTGTGAGTTTAAGTAACAGTTCTGTTATTTTTAAGCTGGAAGAAGAGAATTGTTTTTATGTCAAAACCTAGATAACCTAGAAAAATTATTTGTATCTCAGTGTATTCAGCTGTGAAATTAGTAGTAATAATGCTGACCTCTGTGTTGCAAACACATTCTCACGAGAAACAAACATATTTAGTTGTCATGATTTAAATACAATTTAGCAGCTGCAATCTGTCAGTTAAATATTTATTGTTTAGTGCTTTAAATAAATGGGAAGCATAGCAATACACTCCTAGAAAAACAAAACCACTGGAATAGCTTTGATTCATCCACCAAATGTTGTATTTTGAGAGCTATAGAACTTTGTAGTAGGCTTTAAAAAAACCTTTCTGAAATACAGTATTAAACAAAATTACCATGTGGGCTTGGCTGAGTGATTACATAATGTGTATAATCACTCTGGCCAAGATTCCTTTTGAGAATTCTGAGAAGCTATTTTTAGATCAATTTGTACAGTGATGCAATCCTTCACGAAATAATTAGCTAAAAAGTGCATTTTTAGAACATCTCGAGAGATTTTGGTAAGAGCAGAAGACACTGCAATGTTTCTGATTCATCCTGGACTTGGATACTGCGAGAGAATTTCCCAGTTGTCTCTTTTCACTTTTAGGATATAGTGCCAAAAATGTAAGTGCTGTTGGCCAAAATGCAAGGTCTTCTAACTCCTTGAGAGCATTTTATTTTTCTTCTCAAAACATGAAATTAGAAACCTTTCCAGTGCTTTCAGGACTGCAGGTGTATGGAATACTCTGGCCAGAGGCAAAGCTGGTGTTTGGCAGACTTCTCAGTCTGTTAGTTCACTGCTTTATATTTCATCACATCAACATATTGCTAATGCAACAAAAAGGGTGAGAAGCAATCAAGGAATTTAAAAAAATGTGTGTAATCACACTTGCTCAGCAAACTGAAAACTAGCAATATTTTCTCCTTCATGCAATACACAGAATTATTTCTTTCTAATTACCCTGTAAATATTTTATAGAGCTCTTTCAGAAGCAAATGAATAAAGTGGAATTGGAGGCAGCTCGTTGGATTCCATATACTGTTCTGGTTAAGTACTTCAGAAGCATTGCTACTGTGATATTCTCGTGGTGACATCAAGCACTCAGGAATAACAAAATACCCCAAGTTGTATTTTCCCTGATAGATTAATTCAGCTTTATTGCACTGTGTATTTTATGATATTGGAAGTGTTTATATCACTGTATGAGAAAAAGAATATGATTAGAAGTTGTTGTGATTGTGATTATTCTGGCAGCCCAGAACATTGTTCTGCAGCACTGTGAATTAATTAATTGCATTTAAGGTCACTATGTGTTTAACAAGCATGGGAACAAAAAAGTCTTGCGATGCTTTCTTGCAGTGTAGACATTGTCATCTGTAGCACTTGTGAAGAGGAGAAGCTCTGCTGCTGGTTCCTAATCACTGTTGCTTCATGTTTCTGATGTTAATCTTTCTGATTGCCTTGAATTTCATAGATGTGAATGTTATAGGACCACATAATTTTATGATTATTATTATTGTTGTTGTTATTGTTGTTGCTGCTATTTTTTTTTGTTGTTGCTGCTGCTGTTGGTCACACAGATCTGCTTCAGAAAGAAATTTATTGTGCAGTTGAATCCAAATATTACAGCACAATGAGTAGAATCCATGTTAAGAAGCCATTCACGTGGGTACTGCAGACATAATTGACCACTCTGCTGATTTTTTACCTCTTACGTTTATGCTGTTTATTATAACTCATAATATTGGTCTTGTTCAAGCTTTGAGTTCCTAATTTTGGGCAAAAGAGTTTTTACGTTTAGTTTCAGTTTTATTTCTGTTACACTTATGCTACACAGGTTCTTTGTTTGTTTTGGGCAGGTAAGAATAGATGTTCTAATAACTTCATATATTGATGATAATCAGTCTGGTTATTTTTTCCTTAAAAGTTCTCAGAAAATGTAGTAAAATGGCTTTTAATATCTGATTTTTAAATGTGGCTGTTCAGATCCCATTTATGTCAATACAAGGCATTCAGTGGCCTTACTATCTTAAAAATCTTTTCAGTTTATACTTTTCTATTAATTAGAAATATCCTAAAGGGATATTTCTGCATGACTTAACATCGGGGTTTATTCTCTTAATTTTTAACCTGATTTTTGAATCTGTGTGTTCGAACGTGGGTCATTACAGTCACTACAATTGAATTGCATCTCAATTTTGCCAAGTGCAGATTCCTGTGGGGGTGAAAGTGCAGAGTGCCACTTCTCCCCGTGGCTTAACCCAGGAGGGGCATAAGGTAGGAAAGGGAATGTGTGAGGGGAGCTAAAAGCCTTTGCCTGAACAACTTCATTGATTCAAAAGACATTCTGTGTTGGAAAAATACTGAAAATGTTGGCAGTGCTCTCATAACACTTTTCACATATTCTCAGTAAGATTTGACAATTTATATTATTAAGTTTGACGGACCTGGGTCATAGCTGGATATGGCATCACTTTTTCCTCCTTATGCGCTCAGGAATCCAAACTCTTTTGGATGGTATTTTTACACAAACGTTTTCCAGTGAGAGGGGCTTTTTTTGCATATAGCAGTCAGCCCCTGAAAGCACCCCAGGCTTGGTACATAAGTCCTTTCCTGCTTTAAAATCTGTTTCTGTTTGTTCTCTGTTCAGAGTTTTTTGATTCTTGAAGGGTCTGTGTCACAGCTTAAGCCTGGCCATGGCTCAAGGCAGCCTTTTTTCACTGGTGATAATCTGGTTGTGAACTTACCCTAGAACTTTGTTCAGACAAATGGTTTAACTTCACTGAGACTGAAAATCTTAAATGGAAAAAGTAGGTAATGCAGATATAAAATAATATATATATATTAACACTGGAGCTTTTGTAATTTTGGGTCTGGCTTGCTTGGTAGGTGAAAATGGTTATTAAGTATCTCAAATAAGGATAGTGAATATCTCCATTTTAACAATCTGAACTCCCAAGCCAAAAGGATTTTTTTCCATGTGACATATTTTAAACAAATCCTTATGTTCTGCTACACTGTACCCCATGATAATAAGACTAAATATAGTTTAACACTTGATCTCGAATACAGTGCTAAGTAGCCAGTTATTAAAAAAAAATACTGTAAAAAGTGGGTGTCAAATATTTCTGCTGCTGTAATGGTGGATAAAACTTGTTATTCCTACAATCTGGCATCAGAAAGAAATTAGTTATACGTAGGGTGTCTCTATAAAGCATATCAAGACAGTGGTGTGATGTTATCTCCATTTCGGTCCATATTTAAATATACCACCCATGTATTGGAATGTATGTTTTATTTAGCAATTTTTCTTGCATACAATGGAAGAAATGTAGTCATTTCAACTTAAGTTATATTTTGTATATGATACAAATGGGATACCCGTGCTTGGTATTGAAATTGTAAAAATTACAGCTGAAACTCACTATTCAGATGTTAAAGATGGTGAAAAATGACCGGTGGTGCTAGCCAGAGATTTGCAGTTTCAAAGGTCTTGTTTAGCTGCTGAAGTTTCTGATTCATGTCTGGTTTTAAATAATTATTATGGGGAAGTATCTTTTTAATGAGTTATTTCCTGTTGTAAAAAGGAAAAAAGAGAACCTTCCTTCTTCCGTTGCTTGTCTGTTTTTAGTAGGACCTGGCCTGAGATGTCCTCAGGCAGCTACTGTTTCAGAGCTTTAATTATGCTTTTTAACCCACTTCTTTGTGTCTATGTTCTTACATACTTCTATGTAATTACCAAGTTTAGTAGTAGGACTGAGACAGATACCTTTAGCGTGACTTTAGCCTATACATTACTGAGTATGCTGTATTATTACAAGATATTTCCTGCGCTTCAAGCCATGCTTTTAATTCACAGAGCTTTAAAAGACTTCAAAACCACAAACTCTTAAATGCAGGAAAATGCAGCTAAAAAAGTCAGACAGGCCATGTTCAATTCAACATAGCTTTGTTTAATCACAAGTGTCAGAAAAGTTGAAATTTGGCCTCAGTACTTTAGATAAGTGTCTGCTTGGCACTTGGAAGTGCTGCCTGTCTCCGTCTGCCAAGTGTCCAATATCCCAGCTGGTGTTTGGGAGGCTGTTGTCCTTCAGCCTGTGAAGAGGGAGACTTACTCTGAGCTTTAACTTCTTTCAGGGTAAGTCAGTCACATTTTGTAATCTTGCAAAGCAGCAGGTGTAATGGCTGTTCATACCAGTTAAATTGTGCTCTAATTAAAAAAGAACTGAAGTATCTGTAAAGCTTCTATGCTCATGTTCAGCACTGAATTACCAGAGCTGAGTCTCTGAAAAGATTTACCTGGAAGCTGCTTTGCACTGCTGCAGAGGAGTCAGAGTATTAATTTGTCCAGCAATTGATTCTGTATTTTCTCTGAGAGGAGTGTTGGATTTAGTGAAAACTTGGAAAATAGTTGGTACCTTTTCTTAATCCCTATTTTCTGTCCTGGGAGGGCAGACAGGGCCTGAACTTAAACTGCTCTGGGTTACATGCCACAGATGATAAGAATTCTATGAGTTTAATGTAAAAACACCATGTGAATTAGGTTTAGGATGTAACTAAATATAGATGTGAAAAAGAAAAATATGTATACTTTCCTAGCATAAAAACTTGACTGTGTTCCTTACATCATATGGAACAGTCTTATCATTAATGAGTTAAAACCTAAAAAGAGTTAAATGCAGAGTAGCCAAGCTTTTCTGCAGTAAGCTATCATGCACACTCTGAGCTTGCATGCATCCTGTCTCTCACACTTTCCAAGACAAGTCATACACTCTAACAGGAAAAGAAAAACATGCTTATTGGCCCATTTGGAATTTTAACAGGGAAAAATTTGTGTTCTTCAATGGAGGCAGGAAACAAAGCCGCAAAACCCATGTTAAAATGTAGTTGAGAGTAAGAATATCAGAGCAAATTACATTACAGGGATGTTATAAAAAGAAAATGCATAATTAAAGCACTCAGTAAAACATAACTCCGCCCCACAGTGATGCATTCCAACACCCATACGGTTATGATTATCATACTTATTTAGCATTTGGAGTTGCTGCTTCGTTAACATACTGCAGTGTTTTTGTTATCTTTCACTTACTGATGAGAGCTTGCAAACTTAAGAGTCTTCATAACCTCTTTTTTTTTTTCCATTGGAATTTTCTTGGTGTCTAAAACCTCACTGCGTAAGCAACAAGCTTGAATTGAATATTACTGTATATTTCTAACCATTGAAGACAAGAGTAGAATTTATTTTGGAAATAATTAGCATGATGTCGTTAGTATTATGCTGTTAAAAGTGGCCTGAATAATTAGCATAAAGTAATGACATCTCTGGCAGTCTGTTGAAGTCCACTGCTTCCATGCAGCTCTAATACTGGCAAAATCCTTCACAGCAATAACTGATTAAGAGATCCTCTGGCTTGTGGAAAAACGACACTTCTGTCAAAACCATACTTGGTGGATATGTTTTAACAATTTGTCTCATTTAATCATGTGGATTCAAGAAGTGTGCTACCATTAAAGAGGGACCAGTCTCAGGGTTTGGTTTTCTAGCAATAATAGCCTTGGAATTTTCTTTTCTGCTTCAGCTGGATACTTAGTGCAACAGTGCTGCACAGTATATCAAGAAGTTTTAACAAAACTTTAGACTGAAACTTTGCAAAGGAATCTCTCCTAAATATCTTTTCTAGATGACAAATTAATCTCACTCTCTGGCTTATTTTCACATCATTTGTGCAGGATGCAGGTACCTCTATAAGCCTGAGATGCTGAAAGCAGGTGGAATAACGACAGTGAAATTGAACATGGTTTTTTAGAGGCTCCACTGTTGGAACTTGAATTTGTTCATTTTGATCTCAGAAAAATATTTAATGATGATCAGACAACAGAAATGGAATAAAGGAAAAATTGCTGTAGAGGGATTTTTTTTTTTTTAAGGGATCAGTGAATTTTATTAAGTTCTGGAAATACAGGTTTTACATGGTGTTTAATTTTAGTTTTCATTGTAGCTTGTGATGACTCTTTTGCTATCAAAAGTCGCCATAAGGGGTACTTAGAAGCGCGGTATTCTGTGCTGCCTTCTGAAATGCCTTTTGTAGCTACTTTCCAAGACTGTCTTCCTCTGTTACACAAACGTGGTAGTCTACATTGTGGAATATTTTGGGTTTTTTTTTTTATGAGAAAATACACTGTTTTTATAAAATCATCATTTTGTGCAAACTTTTGTCGTCCCTTAAAAGATTGTGAGTGACAAATGTAATTTCTTGAACTTTAGGGATGTTTGAGGTCAAGTACAGCATTTGCTGTCCAACATTAATGAACTGTAACTTGCCAAATAACAAATCCACTATAAATTGTATTCCATGGCAGTTGGTAACTTCTGAGTTGAGCAGCAGTAGAAACGGTAAGAAATTCTTCCCTTGTCTTCAGACGATAGAATGTGCAAAAATATTGTTCTAATGTGAAAACTGATTTTATTTGGAGAGAATAAGGCCAGAGCTGGCTTAATTAGCAAACATTTTGTTAACCCTCTGTTAATGGAACTCAGGCCTGAAGCACTGGATTCATACAGGAGAACCAATTGCAGTTGCACACGCTTTCATTAAATCCAGGTTCATTCCAATAAGTTCATGCAACTTCTGGATCAACTAGGTGAACTCTGTAGTCTGAAGAATGCAGTATTTTAGATAATTTCGCTTTCTGTTTTCTAAAATATTGTCTTAAGAGGAAAAAAAAAAGCTCAGATAAAATCACTTATTATTTAAAATCATGACGACTAGAACTAAATGCCTGCCACATGAAGTCCTCAGAGTTTTGTGGAAATATTAGAATGCTTATTTTCAAACAGTGAGATTGCAAGAGAAAGAGTTTCTGTGTCATTGAAGACAACAAGAGGCCATTGCAGAATCAAACCTAGAATGTGAGTCTCTAGATTTTAAATTTTGTGCTTTAAGAAGACCAGGACCCCAGGATAGCTCCAGGACAGCTTGCAGGCCTTATATCTGCCTCCTTCTCATGTTTTATAGGGAAAAATCCTACCCTATTGAAAGGTAGGATATTCTAGAAATACTTAAAATTCCATGAAGTGAAGAGAGATTGAGAAGAAAATCCAAAGGAAAGTAATAGCTATTGAATTGTATTACACCTATATCCCAGAGCAACAAATCTTAGTATTTTTCCTCATTTGAACCTCATTCATGAGCGTTTCATTGTTAACTTGATCCAGATGACAGATGAAAGCATAGTTCCCTATTGCCACCTTGCTAAAATATTTTTTAAAAGACAGTTTTAATATTATAGTTTTACAGTTACAGATTGCTGTTAAGCTATTTAGTCTGTTACCAGTCAATCAAAGACTTTCATTTCACTTTGGTATATCCTTCCTTAAACTCTGCAGACTTTTAGGAGGACAAGAAATGTCTGTCAGTTTTCTTGCAGTGCTAGATCATAAATTCTTTGGTAAGTGGGTTAAAAATTCAGTTACACATACCATTCATGACCTTGACAGCTTAGCAAATAGTGATATTGGATGATCAAAGACAACTGTTTCAAGCCCTAAGGGTTAATATACCTGTGCAAGTAGATTTAAGCTGCTTTTAATTCCTCGATCATTCCTCTATTTCAAAATGGATGCAGTATTTTTTGAGTGTAGTCAATAAATTAGGAGCAAAAAATATCTGAGGACAATGTTTAGGCTAGAACTAAGCCATACGTGGTCTTTAGGAGATGGAGTTAATTAATTGTTGTATTTTACAAGTTAACATATTTTTCTTTTGTAGTATAAATCCAAATTAAAACCTGTTCCTTCTCAGGTGTGGGCCTGTTGTTCACCAGGCATTTTCAAAAAGAACTGTTTGCGTGACAATTTTTTTTTCAGAGCTGTGGCTGTGTAAATTTTGTGAAACCCCATTTTTAGGTTTGAGAGGAAAATGTGAATAGAAGTTTGACCTATGCAATAGAACTATTTCAGATAAGGAGTGACTTGTGCAGAGTAACCTGTGATGCACATTAGATATTCCACAGTTTGAATGCATGTGTGATCACCATTCTAATTTCCATTAACTGTATATTTCAAGATTCAAGGTTCTTGGTCATCCAGAAAAGTCACATTGAACAGTCTGCTGTGCCTTCTAAAGAAATGTAAGAAAGGGTCTTGGATGTCCTTGAATAGGAAATTGTCAGGTATGCTGAAGATGTTGCAGGAAATGATGGCATTGCCAAGCCACTGCGTGGTGTTTTCCCCTCTCAGGCAGCACTGGAGCAGTCCCTGAATGTGTTGTTCTGGCACCCAGACCATGAGGATTTTCTTCTGTCTGATGAACCAGAGTCCCAACTTGGACACACCTTTCTGTGTGCCTGTGTGTAGGTGTAGGGGTGTGAAACCCTGGGGTCCTGAACGAATTCCAATGTGGTTAATTAATTTCTTCCTCAAACAAAAATATAGTTGGCATTTCAAAGCCTGCTAAAGATTAAAAGCTAGCCAAGGGAGCAAACAGAAGGAATGTTACAGATTTTTGTTTAGAAAGATGTGAAAAGGATTGTATTGTTCCTCAGCATAGCTTTACTTCTGTTCTTCTCCAGAAATCCTTCTGCTCATCCTCCTCAGAAGTCCAGCTTTTAAAAGTTTGAAATCATAAGGTGTTTTTACTTCTGAAGTCAAAGCTAAGCATACCTGGAAAATACAGTTCAGTGTGGAAGTGTAGCACTAGCAGTAGCTGAAGCAAAGACAAACAGAACATCAAAATTACATTTGCTATCATTGTGAAGAGCTAACAAATAAAGCCAAAAAGCTTTTAAAAGTAGTATTTTGCCAAATATGCAGCATCATTTTAAGAAACTAATGACAGTTACAAGTCATGTCAAAGTTTAGATGGTTTGATGGTTGCTTGAGTGGAAAAGAAATTCTCATTTCACATTTCTTATATATTTTGCTCACAGAACAGGCACATGAAAGGGAGGCTACTAGAGCATTAACATTTCTTTGTGCACATTTTACTGCAATCTGGCATGCAAAAGGAAGAAACATTAGAAGTAGTTTATTTATATTTCAGCACCAAATTAGAAAGATGACATCATTCATTTACAGTTCTTATCCCGTGACACGCCTAATCCCCAACACCTCATTACAGAGGACACTTTTAGGATTGCATATATCATCTTGTTTAACTTTTGCATTCTATATGGAATACAGTTGAAAGGTAGGAAATTTAAGGCTGTTCATTGATAAGAAAATAAACTAATAAAATTTTAGGAGCTTCCCCAAAGAGGCAGGGTATGACAGTGTTTATAGTAAGTGGCTTATTATTTGTCTATTAATTCTCCATCTTTTCCACTCTTTTGTTCAAAAGGCCTTCCTCTTTGAGTCTAAAGACGAACAGACCAACTATGATGATTCTGACTGAGATGATCTTTTTAGCAAAACTGGTAGAAAGTCATAACTGAAATTCATACAGCTGTTTGCTTCCATCTTCTTCTTTGGGAGGGAGAAAATGAAATATTTCCAACTGTGCAGATTCCTCTTACTCTGTAACACACTGAGACAATGCTCTTACAGTGCTATGGAGATGCTCAGAAAGAGTCTGACAGTGCACATCTGATCTGTGTTTTTTCCTTTTATCTTTTTGTTGTGGATGCCTTGGGGGTGTGGTTGGGTTAGTTGGTTGTTTTTACTTAAACTGAGTACAGCTGCCCTCCTGTAAAGCAGTTTTCTGTGGTCATCTAATGGACATCATGTGAAGTGCTTGAGAAGCATTGTGACAACTGAAAAAAAAGCACATCTGAAAAAAAGACAGCTGAAAAGGCACATCAGGATTTCCTAGGATTCTGTGGCTGTTTTCCTTGCATTAGACTTTGTTATACTTGAAATGTTACGTAATACAAATATTTAGCTTTTTTTTTTTTCCAAATCCCTTTTCAACTTTAGCAAAAAACATTAAAGTTGGGGGATTTAATAGCAGTCTCTGAGTTTTAAAGTTTCAATTAAAATATACTTGCCTGTGAAATTTCCCAAACAAAGACTTTGATATAGGACTGTTGTCAACAGAAAAACAAATTACAGCAGTCCTGGAAGTAAATTTACCACGTATTAGCTGTGTGACATGAGTTATCTCTTGGGCTGCACTGGAAGGCAGCTAGACCAGTTAATATGGGAACGTTCTGAACAAATGAGTTGGGTTCAGATTCATCTCCTTAAGCTGGTCCTTGGGAACTCATCAGTCTGGGCAAAGTCCTGGGGAATGTGTTTAGCCCCCATCCTCCCTGGGGTTGCCATGAATCCTGCTGCCTTGGAGCACGGCATCAAGTGAGTTAGGAGTGCTGTCTTTCCTTCAGTCATCTCTGTGGTGTTAATTGTATATGTCTCTAAGTTATTATTTTAATTTTGGAAGAGGCCTTTGGGAGTTGACAGCCTTTTATTTCTGGGTTTCGTTAGCGCAAAATTAATTAAAACTTGACTGCAGTTTAACAGGTTTGCCTGAGAGAGTCTTCAGTCCTAGTGCCACCAAAAAATAAGGACTGTATCCACTGGTATCAGCCTATTGGTAGTAAGATATTTTTGGTGTCATGAGCAAGGTTTGAATTATTCAAGTCTATGTATTTCATGGTATGGAATAATTATAATAGTGATAAAGAGCAGCAATGTATGTTGTTATCCCATGGTGACATAGATTTTATTATCTGTACACAGCTGTAGCTGAAGTGTTGATCTCTTTTTCAAGATCTATATCTTAGACTTACTTCCATTCAGCAACGTGTCAAGCTCCATAATCACTTATTTCTCTAAGTGCCTGTGTCTCTATCAGTTAGTTTTCAGATTCGTTTTGCTTATTGTTTAGCAGGGTGATCCTGGTGTACAATTAAAATAAGTTACCCAAAATAGAACTTTTAGAACAACTATTCATGATTGTTGTTGACGTGCCTTAGTAGCTAACTGTAAATGTTTGAAGTACACTTAATATTCCTTTCAGTGAGATTAAAAAATTCATTGCAAAGACATAAATGTTAGACTGCAAAAAATAGTAAACAGCTCTAAAATAATAAATTTAGAAAAGCTGAGTGTCTTTTGCCCTTCATACACATCATCCTTCATCATTTACTTCTCTGACTTCTTCATGTCATTCTATGGATGTAAAAGCTGGAACAGAGGATGTGTTCACATAATTTATTTCTCTATTTCTCTTTCTTTTCCTTTCTGAGCCAGCAGTCTGGACTTCTATTCTTACATGCTTCAGCTCAAAAAAAAAAAACAAACCCAAAAAAACCCCAGAGCCAAGATTTCCTAAAACACTGTCAGAATAATACATTCCAACATGTAATAAAATTGTTTTGCTTTACATCTTAAACAGACACAAAACAGAATGAAGCTGATGGCAGATAACTATGACGATGACCATCACCACTACCACCACCATCACCACCACCACCACCATCGATCTCCTGGGAGGACACAACACAACCACAGACCCTCTCCAGATCAGGTTGGTCACCTCTTTCTTCACCCTCAGTTTTATAATTTTGTTATTTTGCTATTTCAAGATAAAATAAATTTTCCAAAGAACTAATAAGCAAGTGATGCGTTCTTTGAACTGAAACTAATGGCTCTGGTATTTATTTCCATCCCTGAAATAGTTTAAAATTTTGGCTTTTTGTCTGGTGCCTTATTTGTCTGGAGTAGAAAAACACTCTGTAGAAACAAGTAACTCATTTTCAGATGAAGGAGCCTGAGGAAAAATTTAACATTGCTTTTATATGAAAAATCATTTTTCTGATACTAAAATAGGTTATAAGTTCATAATGTCTGGGAAGAAATAAAAGGGAAAAACAGGGATGAAAATATAATGGGGATGTATAATAGACTACTTAATTGAGAGTAGGAAGCAAAGAGGCAAATTTCACTTTTTTACAGTGACCAGTGGAATTGTGTTAGAGTCGGGAGCAGGTAAGAATGAGAAAACATGACTTCTTGGATACTAACACAAACAAAAATCCCAAACAAACCACAAACCTGAACAACGTAACACAGGATCCTTTGAATTCTTGAAACATGTAAAGAACAACTTTTTCTGTCGGAAGGAGAAGGGAATTAAGGACTTGCTGTCCTGGTTTAGTTCTGTTGCTGATTAACAGAGATAAGTTGGCTGAGTTTATAAAAGAAGGAAAAATTGTATGGAAATATCTGTAAAATAAAAAAGTTTTGGCTTAGGCAAGGAACAGAATGGAAAGAAAAATCCCCCAGAATGAAGGCAAGAGATGTGAAATAACAGGTGATAACCACCCCAGTGTTACTGAAACCCAGACACTGTTTTCAACTAATTCAAGAAACCTGAACCTGTGAAAAAATTTGAGGCACCAGACAATGTAAGAGAGCTAACATTTAGTCAAGTGCTTTTCAATGCATGGTAACATCTTTTTCAGGGAAGAGAATGGATAAGAAGCATAATGAAAGTCACTATCAAAACATCTTCAGGAACATTAAGACATTTTAGGAATGGTGGAAATGGGTGCATGATTAAAGATAGAGCACATAAAATAGTAGCTATTTTACTAGCTATTTACTAGCATTTGTACTCTCAGCTTTTTTCCTAGGTGATAGTTTTGGGCCACTCTCTAAAAAGAGTGCAGGTCTAGCATACCCATCCTGTATTGAGTCTGCTTGTATTTGCCAAGGAAAATTATGTCAGGCAAATCTAAGTTCCTTTGATAGGGTGACTGGTTTTGTGGTTAAAGCAGAAAGTGGTAGCTTTTAATTCATCAGGTCTTTAACACTGTCCCACCAGATATTTGTAATATGCAAATAAAGACATAATTTTGTGATGTAATTAATAACTAATGTAAAATGAATGGCAGTGATAAAAGCTTTAACTATAAATAATATTTTTATATTTAAATAATTATGAGATCACCATGAGATGGGTGTGCAACTGATAGACAAATTGTCCGTTGATCATTTTCAGACAGGAGGGCCAGTTACAGCAGGGTTCCAAAGAGGTCTGTCCCTTATCTGATTCTGTGGAGTATTGTTTTAGAGGTTTTTTCAGTAGTGAAATAGAAGTGCCATTAATATTGTTGATCATGAATCAAGCTGTAAGAAGCTCCAGGCACAGTAGGAGCAGTCACACTGCTCAGTAAGCTGCTCCAGTCTTGATAAACTGGAGAAAGTCCAGAATAACTTGCAATTCAGTAAAGACAAGTCCACTTACAGGGGAGAAATCACATATGCTGATGAGGTAATAGCATGGAAAAAGGAATCTAAATTGCACAGTGGAATACCATTGGAGTAAAGCTGGATCTAATTCTGGGATGGATATAATACTGGAAAAGAAGCAGGAAGCAATTACTCTGTTCCTTTGAGCACTGGTGAGAGCTCCTCTGAAAAGCTGTTTACAGTTTTGATCTCCATGCTTTAGGAAACATAGACAAAGTAGAAAGGGACAAAAGGAGAGCCATGAGAATGATAGAAGTTTTAGAGAACATGACCTGTGGGGAAGGCTTAAAGAACATGTTTTGTTTAGTCTAGAATGTACCAAAGGGGAGACATAAGTCTTCTAATACATAAAATGTTGTTGTAAAGAAGACGATGATCAATTGTATTCCAGTGCCCAATGGAGAAAGGGTAGGAGCAGTAAATTTAATTTTGCCAGGAATAACTAGGTTAGTTGTTAAAAAGAAAACTTTTTCACTATGAGTCTAATGAATCTGTAAGTGGAAACAAAATGTGGATGTTCTTTCATATACATGTAATGGAAGGTCCTTTCTTGAAGATTTCTAAGAACAGGTTAGATGAATATAGCTTTATTTTATCTTGTGTTGGACTCAGAATAGGTGTTCTCCTGAAGTGGTGTCATCCCAAAATTTCCACAGACTCTGTGAACAATGGATCAGCCCAGCATATGTTTACTTGTGAAGGAAGCAAATAGGAGATTCATAGCAAAGTCTTGATGAAATAATCTTTGAGTCCTTGCTGAAATAATCTTTGAGAACAGCACAGTCAAGGATAATCATGAGTGAGCTCTAGGCATTGCTTTATCTTACACTTTTCAGCCATGGATTTTATTTTTTTCTTTCCTTTTTTGTGTTGTTATTTACCACTCTGTACAGCATTTGTTTGTGCAGGAATTTGATTGCCACATGCCACAGAAACCTGAATTTCCCATTCAATATTGCACACAGATTCTAGATATGTGACTACAATCCAACATGTGGTTTTAAAGCACAGAAAATAATAAACTTGCAAATCATCAGAGGGCATTTTTAATTTTGTAAGGAGATGAAGAAGTTGTGCATATTGTAACATAAATACTGTTTAATTTGGTGAATGCTAGGGAAGGATTTTGAAAGTTTTCTCCCAACTTCTTGAACAGTGTTAATCTTGTAACATTTCTTATTTCTGTAGATAATACTGGATTTTCTAATCTACATGCTACATTTATATAGAGAAATACATGCCTGCTATTATATGTGTCTGTAAAAGCACGTACATGGGCTTGTAACAAAGAATAAGACATTTCTGTACCCTTTGTAAAGAGAAAGTTGTACCACCAGGTTCTTGGAAGACCTTGGAAGACACACATCCTGCTTGAAATAGGCATAATTTTTATGAGAAGCTGTCCTGTTCAGGTATTGACTTTTTTTAAAATGATAATGTTTTTTTATAACTCTTACCCTATTTCCTATCCTGCCATGGCAGCACGTGGCAGAATGGCTCTAGACGTAGTGAAGGATAGGATCTCTGACTTCTCTTGAGAGAACTAGTTGAGCACCTTTTTTCATGTACAGTGGATGTGTTTAGGTCTTCTGGCTGCTGCTAGGGAGCAAAGCCAAATTTCCAGCCGCTTCTTGCCTTTATTCCTGCTTTTTTTGCTCTTTAGGGAGAGGTATAGATTGGTGACCTTTTTTTGCCGTGGCATATCCTTGTCTGGACCTGACTCTGGTGAAGTTGTAAGGGAACTTCACAAACAGGAGGAAGACTCTAACTCTCATCTGCCCATATACATGGTCTTGTAACAGTTGGTCATGATGTGATCCCTGCTTATGTTGGTGCATCTGATTTTTATTTGATATAAGTAAATTTCTAGGGAATGAATGCTGCCATGTGAATAGCATATATTACCTATTTTTACTAGTCTTTAAAAAAAACACGAAAAAAAGATGATTTTGCAGCTTAGCACAAAAGCTTAAATTTATTCTCTTCACTTTTGGTTTGAGAGTTGGCAATCTTTCTTAATTTCCACCTGGAGACATTTTGGCAGTCAGTGTGTATCCTGAAGTGCGGGTGTAATACTCCTAGCATGAAAATGAGCTTAATAAGCATTTTGCTCTAGCTTCAGTTTCCAAGGAACTGTAGTATGTGGCCCCTTGTAGAGTGCATTACAGTAATCTAATCTGGATTGCTGCATCCAAGAGCTATCTGGAACAAAAAAACCCCATGGCTAAATAAATTTGAATTTCCAGATTTAGCAGCTGTCCTGCCCCACAGCATAGACTTCCTCCCAAACCCTACTGTCCAGCTCCCTGCCTCTCGTGTTTCTCACCTCTATATCCTTACTGATTTTCCTTAAAACCTTTTTCTCTTGGCCTCAGTTGCCCACATCATCTTTCAGTTTTCTCCCTTTTATGGAGAATGTTTTGAAGTAAGTGCCTGCTTGTGTCACACCAGTGACTGTGTGCTCTTGAAGCAAATTGCTGATGCTGTTGAAAGTTGTTAGGAATCAGCATATTTTATATTCCCTGCCACAGCTGCCTCCCTGAACAGCCCTTCTTCTGTCAGTTCCATCCTTCCAGTGTGGGAACAGGCCTGTGAGTTACCAGCCAACAGAGAATTCTGTCCTGCTAACCACAATTCTGGTCAATTTGGGACATCTCATTCCCTTTGATTTTCTAATCTCAGGATCCTCTCAGTCCCTCCCTGTTTGTTTCCTGTTCTGAGTTTCAGGCTCTAGTCACCCATTTTCACTTACTGTACATTTCTGTGGGCATTTTTAACTCCCTGCTGAAAGTCCTTACAGTTCTCAACTTACTGGCACAAGGGACCAGTCTCTAACTCCAGGCTAGTCTCGACACAATGAATAGCAATCTTTGGTTATTACCCAGGACTTTTTCAACTTCACGAGAACATTAAGATGTGGTTGAAGGTTCTAAGTTCAGGATTCCGCTTATGGACTACTTAGTAAAAAACTGCCGTTGATTATTAAAATTAAAAGCAGCATCTCTACATGCAGAGAGAAGTCTGGGTAATCTGACATGCGTATGTCTCAGATATACTTAAATTAGTCTGATGGCACTCTTAATAGGGAATTAGGTTATTTGAGAGGTCATAGGGAGGAACTTGATTCTGCATTAACACAGAGGAAGACTGGAGGTATAACAGCCAAAGAATTTTCTTATTTAAGATTTTATTGCCAGTCCTGATGATTATAACAACTATCAAATCTTCTTAATTCCCATAGTACTGGAGATTTTTAAAGAAATAAAATGTACAGTGTTCTTAATCTCCTAAGAGTTTCCTAATACCTGAGCTGTATTGGAGTCAAAGCTGAATGCTTTACTCTATGATCACCAGGGCTACAAATATATTTTAATTTTGTTTTATGAGAGATTATGTGCTCATAGAAAAGAATCTGATTTTTAGAAAAATGTGAATATCATAGGGCGTGCCTTAGGAGCTGGCTGCTTTCCAAAAAGTTGGCGGTATTCTTAGAACCTGTAATTTGGGATGGAATGTCACATGGTGCCTAAGCATGTAAAAAGATGTCCTTTTACATCTTTTAATCCTGTCTGGCTACATAGAGATTTTTTTTTCCGACTTAAAACATTTTTGATGGCCCTTTTACAAGATTCAGTGTTTAGAAGTAATTTGTTCCAAACTCACCAAGTTTTCTGTTCCTCTGAGATCTCAGCAAGGAGGCCTAAAAAGTAGCTCAAGGTTTCTGAACTGTCCTCTTTTCTAAAGGAAAAGTCCTCCTTATCAGGACAATGATGGGGCAGGGTGTATCTCTGAAGCTTCCCTTCCTGCCACTCTCCAGTCACAAAGCCTGTAGCTGTCTTGCTGTTAAATGTGTGTCATTGTAAAGAGGCTTTTTAAGAGAATGCTGGTAAACTCCGGCATTTGAGAAAAGAAATCATGTGCAGTGATGCGTGAAACTTGACAACAAACTGACTCTTGCCAAGTAGGCGTATGCCACTAAAAACTAACTTTTTGAAGAAGACCATGTGCTCTTAAAAAAAAGTGTTTGTTGATTTGTAAAGTGGTGACTGGTCTTGGCAACAAGTCTTTATTCATCAGCTGGAACTGCTAAATATCCTTGGAGTTGCTGAAAGACGATATGTGAAAAACTCTGAACAGGTCAGATGGGATTTTGTTTGAGGTGGATGACTTGGAAATCAGAACCACAGGACAGTCAAACAACGATTATTATTTTAGTGTCTGGATCCTGATCTACAAATCACTGTATTGATCCATATGTAATTTCAGGGAAAGGGAGAGCATGCTGCTTTGTGTATTTTGGCAGTCCTGGCTGTTAGCATAATGCCTTATATTCTGTGACCACACTGGAAAATTACCAACCTCAAACTCCTGAACAGGCCTCAGGAATACTGAAACTGAGATTTAAAAAAAAAAACAAAACAACACAAAACGAAACAACACAACCTAAAAGCCCAATAAACATAAATCAAAACAGATTATTTTAGCTAAGGCAAATAACCATGGTTATTTGAAAAGCATAAAATTCTTCAAATTTCTTTAGACTGTGAGTAGAAAGTTCAGTCAGAGCAGAAGTTTAGTACCTGGAAAACTGAAATGTCTTGTTTGGGAGTTTTCTGCATCATTGAAACTTTGTTTTTCAGTTGTTCAGGAAAGAAGAAGAAGAAAAAAAAAGAAGGGGAAACCCAGTGACGTTGTCATATGTAAAAAGAGTGATATTATGTAGCTGCCTAATGCAGTAAATTGGAATTATTGCCTTCCTCCCTGACCCAGATTTTGTTTAATATTCTGTGTGTTTCTTTACCCTCTATGTTTACACATTGTTTTTGGGCAGGTGTGAGCTTGCCCTTGTCTGTTCCCCAAATGGATGTGAACTTGTTCTGCTGGTGCCTCAAGCTGCAGGGCAGCACGCAATTGCATTAGCACCGGGCTGAGCCTGCACTAAGCTCATTGGAGTCACATGGATTTATTTAATTTAGGAATTTGGGCAGGGCAGGGTTTGCTTGTCAGTACATTCAGTATAAACAATCCCAGACATATCCACTGTAAATAACTAGTATTGTGCTGAATTAGTGTTTTGAGAACTCAGAAGTGCAGTGCAAATTAGTCACATAAATGCTTTCAAATTTTTAATCTTTCCTCTAATTTTTCATCTTTGCTACTCATATTATTCTTCTGGAACAAAGAACTTGTGATTCATATCACACGTTGTTCAGACTTGTTGAACTGAATGCAATAAAATCCTATTTGTATCATGGTCACCTTTAAAACGTCAATTTTCCAATTAAATTGTCTGCAGTTATCATAGCTATGTTGTTTATTATAAACAGCTACTGAATGGCAAACACTTCTCTTCTAATGAGGATTTCTGTCTAAGCAGTTCCCAAAACTCAGTGAGTGTTATCATGTGCTTATTTCAGTAGATATAGAGAATTTTGCTTGCCTCTGACATATGTAGGTATTTCTCTCTTCTTTATCCTTAAAAGAAAACTGAAGTAGTCTTCACAGAGGCTTGCCCACATTTTGAGGTTTGACTTCAAACCTAAGGGTCACTGTGAGTTACATTGTACTTGTGATGGAAGAAAAGTAAGAGCCTTGAAACTTGGAAGAGTCTCTCTGAATCTGAATTTATCTTTCAGGAATACTCTAGTTCTTGATTTTGGTTTGCTGCCATTTTGTACATTGTGAGCTACTCAACATTTATCCCTTTAAAGTAAAAGCCAATAGAAATGTGGAGTATTTGTTAATGCTTTTGTTATTCCTGCCTCTTAATTGCAATTATATTGTAGCCAGGTTACTTTTCAAACATCTTTTAATGATATTAAATTTTTAATTTACTAAAAGACCAGCTGAACTGGAGCTGTATTGAAAACAAGAAGTAGGAAACAGGTTTTGCTGTCTTTGATACTCCAGGAGATGGATTTTGTACATTGAAAAGTTATACCTCTCCTTTGCTTACAGAAATGAATTTATTTTATATTTTGAGGTTTAATGAATGTGATATAAATGTATACACACTGAGCACTGTGTATATTTATATATATCTATATTTATATGTTAGCTTTCCAGTCTTTTCCACATATGGAAGAATTTTTTGAGATCATGTTTAGCTATAGAAATCTCTCCCCCTCACTTCCCCTGAATGTGTGTGTTATAATATACAACACTTTATATAGAGGTTTACATTTATCTTATATTTCTTAGCAGAAAAATTATCTGCCACCATCATAGTCTAAAATAGGTCTTTAGACCAACTGAGAGAGCCAAAAATGCATTTCTGGGAGACAGTAACTTGATAACAAAAGTTGCATATCTGGCGCTGGTTACTTAAGTGAGATAACATGTCACAGGCTTTCACTACAAAGGGGACCATAAATTTTTGCATTGCAAATCTGATTTCACGGACCACTTCTTGTAAGAAGCATTGAGTTTCCGCTTCATCTAGTGATAAAACTTTAGAATGCGTGAGTATCTGGTGAAACATCTTATTCATGTTAATGCTAGTCTGGGTGCTGTAAAGTCAGTGGTCAGAAACAACCTTTCACTTTCCCCCATGGCCAGTATTTGTGATTGATTTTAACCCAGCCATATACAAATAGAACAAATGGTGAGATGGGCTTTAAGGCCATTTTCATAATTGGGTGATGCATGGTCGCTGGTGACCCCTTTCTGTTATGGATAACTTTGAAAATAGACCTCTGACATAAATACGTATTGCTGAAGCAATTTTTAAGATTTATTCAGCTTTTTGAATATACAAATGAAACATAAAATAAAGACCTTTTAAAGCTCTATGCACCAAACACTTAAACAAATCGACTGTTAGTCTTTACACATTTTAGGTACAGGCTCAGTTCTTCAAATCATTCATGGCCAAAACTCTTCTGTAGTCAATTGTTCTGTGCATGGCAAGTTCGTGTGATTAGTCCTCAACCATGTTTGCTCCTAGGAACTGAGCAGCAGATAGAAGTCTCTCTAAGCTCTGCAAGATTCTGGTTTTTAGACTTAAGTTCTTGATTTGAAAGAAATGTCATTGCTTAGCAGGTAGGTTTCTTTGTGAAAAGGGGAAATTAATATTTGTAAATGTGAGCATTTGCTGTAAGTAGGAAAGTTTCACAGTTCAGAGCCAGCAGTTACACGTTTAATGACCCATTAGTAGCCATAGATAATAAGGAGAGCAGCATAAATCAGTCATCAGAAAGTTAGTTGCAGAGATGAGCAGGTTATCACTAGATTTATTTAACCCAAGTTAAGACATTAATTCTTAGCATGCAGCACATGAAAGGGAAATGTGATGAGCCTTGTCAGGAAGGGTCTCCTATTGTGGGAAGAGAGCCAGAAAAGCTTAACTCATCAAGTTTTTAATGTTGCCTGTGTTGCGGAAGCTTTTGGCTAAAACGAGATTAGGACCTTTTTTTTTTACTTTTAAGAATGGATTTTATAGAGATACTTGCATGCCACAAAAGTGCAGGGGATTGTGCTGTAACCAAATTTTATACACATATTTTTATGAGGTGGCCACAGAGTAATCCAGAGATTTGCAGTCTTTGAGTGCACCTACATTAGGATTTTAGTTCTGATCAAGAATGCAGATTTTAACCAAATCCTCCTGCTCATTCCCACTTCTTGCACTGTGGTTCATATCCAGACCTGGTGTTGGATCGGGCACCCCAAGTTCCTCTTTGATTCAACTTAAATGAAAGATACATTCCAGGAGGTCCTCCAACACTGTGAAATTGCTACGGGGAATTCAATTTTGGGTGAAATTAATTCAGAATACCCCCCAAGACAGGTGTGTTGTACAGAGGTGACTCTCAGAACCATGGTAATGGCTGTAGATCTGTTGCAGTTGGAACACACTGCTAAATATGACCTCCTGCAGCTACTCGGTGTTCACCAGTAATCAGGAATATGCTAGATTCAGAGTGGTTATGAATGGGCTGATATTTTTCTGACATCTGATTATTAAAATTTTGTAGATAGACCTAATCATGTAAACCATGATTAGGGTTCTCCTTTGTTTCTAACCTGCTGTGTGAGGTAGCCCCTGTTATCTGAAGGCCAAATTTACTGCTGACACTGATGAACCTTAGAGAATTGATGGCTGAGGAATCTGCCTGCAAAGCTTGCATTGTGATATATTCCAATAAAAAACCAGGAAATGTCTCTACCCAAGCCTTCTGCATCTGTGTGTAGTGTTTTCCAAGCAACAATCTAAAAGTTCCTCATTTTGCTACTTCGAAGCTGTATTTGAGGTTTTGTGGCAATTGGATCAGAACAGCAAATCATATTTAGTGACAGCAGATACTTCTTTTTAAGATAGTAAGCAAATATGGTAAATAGCAGCACAGAAGTCAAAAGAAGGACTAGCAAATGATGAAATAAAATCAATGAAGTTATAATCTATTAATAGCCTTTGTACAAAGGCCTTGATAGTATTTGAGATTATTCCACTGTACTATAAATACAGGTCCAAATTAGATACTTGGATGTCAGTCCTAAAAATTCAAGGCATTCAGTGTTTTAAACGCTCTGAATTGATTACAATTTTATAATGAGTGTGTATACAAATTTCTCAATTCAAATGGTACCTCTCGAATTTTGGGTTTTTTCCTGTTTCACTTGTCAGGAACTGAGATTTTGCTTTGCAGTTTTTGTCATTGAATTGCTGTTCTTGACCCTATAAACCAATGAAAGATCCAAGTTTAAAAAGCAGTTAATGTACACAAACATTAATGAAAAATTGCTTGATTGTAGTTTATTGTTTGAAAGAGCCATAGATTAATGATTCTGTAGGATACACACTGATATGAAAAACTAAGCATACTTCTGGAATCCTCTGTTCCAATATTAATAAATGATAAGGCATAACTGCAGCTTTTATTTTGCTTCACTATGTGTCAAGAATGCAAAAATAAGTAGTGAACTTCATTTGTCTCAGAACTTCAGTGAAGAATTCTGTAATTCCTCCATTATCTGCTTGCACCAAGGCACTAAACTTTAGTTTCTTGATACAATATTTTATTCATGAAACCTGTCAAAATTACAGTCCTGATTCTTATGTGCTTTTTATCCAGTGCTTTTGGGTGCTTGTTCCTATCCATACAGAAAAATTTGTAACTATAAGTCAGGATTTACACCAGTTGAGACTGGTTTTGAGATTGCTCTTAGTATTAAAAGTTTAAAATCCAGTGATGGTATTGTTTGTTTGTTGGGTGTTTTTTTTTATTATTTTTTATTCAATTTTATGTCAAAACCAATCACTGCTTAATTTTATGAACTTAATAATCAAAAAATTGGAAAATATGAAGTACATTTTTTGTGTACTGGGTAAAGTAGATCATGGCACACATTCTCATTGAAAGAGATGTGAGGAAAAAATGATGGAAGAGGATTTTTATTAATTGTAGCTGTTGAAGGTTAAGTGGACTGTGATCATAATCTGGACCCTTCAATGATTTCTTCATCAAATCTATAATTTTTCAGAATTAATTTGAATATAATTAATTATATCTTTTAGAAAGTGTCTAAGACTTGATATGAAATCTTCAAATTATCCAGAAATGATGAGTTACTGAAAAATATGTCCCGTATTTGCAGTGTAACTACATCCTCTAAATCTCTATCTAGATTTTTTTTTTTACTAGAGAAAAGAGCTGTCTCCTTTTCTCTGTGTTAGTTAATAATGATCAGAAAATCTTTTAATGTTTTCTGAGGGATCAGTTAGGTTGAGTCTCTTGTTTCTCACTGCCAAGTTTATTTTTCAGTAAGTTTCTAGCTGTTTCCTGATCTGGTTACAGCCTTCCAAATATTCACAAGAGTGTGACATGAGCACCAGATGTGTAATTCTCTTAATGATCCTGTGCTGCTGGATAGAGATACAGCAAACACTCTGAGTTTCCTTTCTCTGCCTGTATTTGTCTTGGTAAATCCAACATTGTACCACATGTTCATTTCCACCAGGACCTGTAAAGACCTTTTTGATGTCATTGATCTCAGAAGCAGTTCCCTTTCTTCTAAGCCTGCCCTAAATGTTTTCCTGTTATGACAGTAGATTCATGATTTCAGGCGTATGTGTACGTGTCTGATAACATTCATTCAGATAATTCCAGATCTGTTCACTTTTCCAAGAAGACTTTGCCAGGCTTTTCTTTCAGATCATGGAAATATGGAATAAGTTTGGGATGAGAAGGATATCTATGGGTCCCCTTCCTTCTCCAGCAAACATTCATTCTGTATAGAGCTAATTTTTCTGACACTGTGTCATGTGGCACATAATCAAATGCCTTACAGAAATCTCAGCATATTATTTCAAAGCACTTACCTTATCAAAAAGAGTCTCTATGTAATTGGAAAAGATAGAAAGTTATTTTGACAGGACTGGTACTCAATAAAGCCATGTTGATTGACATTAACTGAGCTCCAGCTTTTAATTTATTGCTTATTGTATATCAGGATCAGTGTCAAACTATATAGTCTTTAATTTCCCATAAAACTCTTTACAAATATTTGACAATATTTGATTTTTCAACTCTTCTAGAATTCTGCCAAAAGGAGATCGCCCAAATAATTGAAGTAAAAATGAATGTCTGCCTGTTTGAAGAATTGCAATACTCTACACAGCAAACCAGCTGAGTGTAGTTGGGGGAGGAGTCACTTGGAAACCTATTGAGTTGTCCATTTGGTTGATTTCTTGCTGTTTTTAAGGGTATCACCAAAGATTAACCTAATGCATTCTGTTAGTGAAATAGGATCAAACTACTCAGTGGAAAAGAAATCCTTCATTCTTCAACCTTTACTCTGGCAAAACTCTTGTCAACTTGAAAGTCAGTTCAATTAGCGTTAGTGGGCCTGACCAAGAGTGGCTCCTGCAGAATTCAGAGGGAATAACTTGTGTTTTCACTCAGGCAAACCCAGCTTATTGGAAGTTTTACAGAACCTGTCCCTTTGTTTCAAAAATAAATAAGGCTGTTCAGGCCTTACTGTGTCTTTGCTTTGTGGTGTATTTGTGCAGAGCTTACAACTCAGATGTGTTCCAAGTTAACTGTAAAAAATTTACCCACATTTCTTCTGTGTTAAATGATAGCCAAGTTTATAGTGGACTGTCAGATTTCTTTACTTAATTCAGCAACATGCAAGACATCTATCTTAACATCTGGTTTTTAATAACAGTTGACATCTGGGAGCTCTTTTTTGTTCCAAGAATGGGTTAGGAACAGTAGTGATACTGGCAGTGTATATTTTCAGGCTAAAATTCCTGTCCATTTCAATCATAATTAATTACCATTCATTTTATTTAGTTTTTAGATTTAATTAAGTGCCAGCAGTGTGTTACACCAGCTAACTTCCAAGGTTCTGAAATTATAGAATGTATTTTTTTTATGTTTCTAAAATATTAATGGGTGAATTTAAGGATATCTGAAATGATATGATTTTATTTGATTTTGGAATGCTGAGTTAAATGACAAACACTGTGCTGTGCACCTCTATGTTCTAGAAGCTGAGTGTCACATCACTGGGCACAATAGAGTTATATATAGACATAGCTGTGCACATGCACATCTCTGTGTGTGTGGATAAAGAGTCATGGTAAAATTTCGGTTTTATTTAATGCATCTGGGGAAGAACACTTCAATCTCCTGATTTAGTTCATGTTTTTTTATTTTGTTTTCATTTTATTAAAATGAAAATTTATTTTTATAATTAACTTCAAGTTTATAATAAATGCAAAGAAAGACTTTCTGCTTTCAACTTATCAACCATAAATTTATCCCTGTTAAAAACAAATTCAAGAAATTGTTATGAATTTTTGTATTTGTCATTGATGTTATTTACCACTAAAACTCTAAATAAATAATATATAATAAACCTAATTTCAAAACTGGAAATAAGGGGAAGAACTATTTAATACCATCCAAAAATTGCAGTTTTAACGTTTGTTGAAAAGATAAATTTAATTGATAGCATGCTGGAAAAGTATACTTTGCTAATGGTAGATTTTTTGGTTATTCAGCAGTTTTGTATCTTGTAACAGAATGCAAGACAATTTGATTAATTTTTCTGCTTACTTAAAAGCTTTGATCTTTTCTTTGCTGTCGATGTTGATTTGAATTGCGTGCAATTAAAAAATAGATAATCTTTTAATATTTAATCTTATAATCATCTTCCTACACACTGTTTGAACTGGGAGGGGAAAAACTTTTACGTCACTGTTGTTGTTTTTTTGGTTGCTATAGATGCAGATTCTTGTATATGTAACACAAGCTTGTTCAGTTGTTTTTGCTGGCTTATATTAAAAAAAAAAAGTCATGTTTTTAACAGCCAAGAAAATTGTATTTTATATGCACCAAAGTAACTAACCTTTCTTTCTTTCTTTCATTCCAATGCCAACACCTTCTCTGTGCATCTCCTAATGCCTGGCACCCAGGATGATGAGGAGGGTATATGGGCATAGCCGTTCCTATAAACCAAAGTTCCAGTTTTGTTTTGAGGGGTGAGAAACTCTCTTTTCTCTCTTTTTCAAGTTTCAGTCTAATTGGTGTGTTTTCTTTTGCACTGCATGGAGTTGTGTGTTTCTTGATAAGTTTGTGAATGCTGTAAGGATGTTTTCTCATATGCAGTGAAAAATGAGAAACTGTGTCTAATGGTTTAATGGTGTAGTAGTTCAGTTTTTTTCATAACTTATTGTGACTAAAGGTGTAGGTGGGTACAAAACTTTAAAAGACATCTATTTGTATCTGTCTAAACAATTTTCTTTACTTTAGTAAGTAATTTCTTTAAACTAGTATTAATTTGCTGTATCACCTCTAAAATCCCTGTATGAACACTGTAATATCTCTGCAGAGTGTGTATGAAAGTTTGATACATAAGAAATTTTGCCACAGATGAAGCAAGCAGTTTTACTAGAACAGAATTTATGAAATGCATGGAAAAACATGAGACTACCTCTTAAGCTGAAATGTTTTAGTGAAATTTTAAAATGAGCAGCAGATGTTTAATCAGGAAAGTATAATCTCTCTGTGCAGTACATGCTCTTTGCCTGAAATATTATGATGGAGTAACATCCATGCAATAATTTACTTGTGATATTCAAGAGTACAAAGTGCAGCTTGTATTGTTTGTCTCTTAAATGATGAGTAACTACTGTATTGTCATCATGTGTCAGGTATTGGTTTATGCACATCCACTTGTTTGGGGCTGGCCTTTGAAGCCGTGGGGAATTTGTAGCTCAAGATCAAAGTGGTCCCAGCCCTGCTGAGGACACCAGGCTTTGGTGGATTGCTCCTAGAAAATGTTGCTCACTGTTTCTTACAGGAACAATTTCATTTACTTCAATGGGACTGTTCAGAGGAGAAAAATCTACTCACATAAGTAAAGATTAATGCCTTATTAAAGCTTCCACACGTTATATTGCTTTTGGCATTTTACCGTTCCTCTCACACGCTCTCCTGATTTTCACAAGTAGTATGGCTGAGGGAAATCAAATCTCTCAGTCAACTGACTGTATATTAAAAAACAACATTAAGAAAATTAAATGGGGTGTATATCTATCTTATTTAGAAAAGCTTCTATGTATTTGTTACTGCAGACATCTATCAAAAGGTAATTGTGAACATGAAGGAAACAAGAAACCCAATGAGAAAGAACATGAGGAATATATTTTATGTTGGAGAGGAAAATAGAATAGAAACAATTTAATTTTAAAAGTATTTCAACTGCAAGAATGTGGGTTTCTAGAAAAAAAATCTTCACCTTACTGTTCATTAATTTGTATATTTGCCATAACTTGTAGTTATACAGTTTAAATTATTTAAACTATGAATGCATTTCCATTGCAACATATGAACCAAAGCATATTTTTTTCCCTTTTAGAGTCTCGAAACCACATTTGATTTGGTTTAAGAAAACTTATGCACAAAGAGTACAATGATTTTGAAAGCTGGCTGACAAGAGGCTGAGGGAATATTTATTTAGCATTCATTAGAGCAGTGTAAAATAGATTATATGCTTTTGAATTGGAGTTGATTTTTCTTTAAGAGGATTTTTTTCCTACAAAACAAAAAGTGCCTGATATGCCAAAACATTTAGCTTCTGAACTTGTTTTGTTCCAAGACTAATTGTTATGATTGATTTCTGCAATCAAAGCTTTGCCAGAGGCCATGAGGTGGGAGTCTGCTTCAGTAAAGGTAGTGCAGGCTGGTCCTCTAATTTTGTTAAAAAAGTAGTTAGTTAAAAATACGTGAACTCCCTTTAAACTTTACCACTTCAGTGCTCAACTACTACACAGGAGTGACATGAAATGCTGGTGGAGATGCAGAGTGGCAGGATGAGAAAGTCTTGTAAGGTTATAGAGAACTGGGTACTCGTTAAGGAACAGACAAAGTGTTCAGGGAAATCTCACTGGCCAAACGTAGCTGCAGTGCTTGAGTGTTGTTAGAAACAGGATCTCTTCCCCTCTCCTCACCCTTACAGAGGGAAAAAAAAGGAAAGAAAATCATGAGGTGATGATAAGTTTTAAGAATTAAGCCTATATAGCAATCTGTCATGGGTTAACTGAATCCGTGTGACCCTCAGAAAATATGTTTTGTGGCACAGCTGAGGAGTGCAGGTAGAACACAAGTGCTTGTTTTCCCTTCCCGGTTCCAACCACTGAAGTGCAGCAGACACTGGAAAAACAGTTTTGCCTTTGCCACGAGCTGTCCATGTGTGTGTAAGAGAACTCAACACAAAACCTGTTTGTACAGTATTTTGTTTGTACAGTACCGGAGACCTCGTTCTGTGTCAGATGTGAAGTGGATCGGATGTTTTAAAAGATGCTGAGGAGTGTTTGGACAAATTTATTGTCTGTTACATCCTCAGAGCAGGGTTACCTTCACATGCGGAACAAAGAGTGACTGAAGCCTGTGCCTGGCAGCAGCTGAGGTCTAGTGCTTTTGAAAATAGGATCATAAAGCTAGTCTGCTGAATTTGGATTTAGGAGCAGCCCATAAAGTCTGTAAATTTAAAATCTGGCCTTAGCAGATACTGTGTAGGCATTCTTCAGAAGGCATCAGTGCCATTCAGCAAAAAACTCCTTCAAAGCAGAAATTGTCTGCAACGTGGATGAAAGAATATTGCTCAGGGAAATTTTCCCTATTCACTTCTAACTATGGGATGTGTTTCATATGCTTGAGGGAGGAGGAGGAGAAGGCTGTTACAAAGCAAATGTGGTGCCTAGATTTGCCTTTGCTGAGATGTGGTGAACAGTTCTCTTTCAAGATGTTCTTGCTAACAGCAGTACAAAGCACAACAAAATTTTGTCATGTTGCTATATAAGGATATGTTTAAAGACATTAACTATTAGCTATTGTTCTGCTTTTTGTTTTCATTAATTCAAGTTATGACTTTTGTAAATAATTTATCTTTCTTTTTGTTTGGATATTCTGTTTAGCTGTTTTGGAAAAAACATGTTAACCTTGAAATGAGCATCAGTAGCATGCAAGGCAAGGGAAAAATAAGGAGCATGACTGTTTGCAGTGTTAATTTTCTCATTGAGTGTGTGAATACCAGCTCTATGCTTAATTAGATAAATGGGTGTTGCTACATTGACTGGAGCCCAAGGGTGTTTTGGATTTGTGAATTTTTAGGCATGATTGTTGTTTTACTGTAACTTAGTTTTTACTAAACAAAAGGAGGAGCCTCCCAAGCAATGTTTGCTTTGCAAACCATGGACAGATTTGTGACTAGTCTTTATTCCTGTTAAAATACTTTTATTCTTAATGGAAGACATTTATAGCTTTTATTTTTATTGGGACATTTTATATTAGTTAAAAAGTTACCTTTCTTTTCTTCTTAAAGATTTCATTACTACTGCTAGTATTTTTAGGTATTAATTGCTCACTGCTGAAGACAGAGGGTTTTCGTTAAAAGTAGGAGTTTGTTTAGCTGTATGTATTTGGTTATTTTTTATTGATTATATACTGGAAATGTGTCAATCACTTGACATGAGAGTTAAGGCTGGAAGTTGGAACCCTGGGCCTGTTAGAGTTAATGAAAGCCCTGTTATTTATTTCAGTACTGTTCAGTTTTCACACGGAGCAGTTTCTTCCTTTTGATTGTTCTATTCATAGAAGAAAAGCACCTGTGCATATATACAAATGTATTCTCAAAATTATTTGTATGAACTAGATGTTCTTTAATTTGACAGGCATTTATCTCATCTTAAACATTGTGTTTATGAGACACCAAATCATCCTCATGTCTAGCTGTAGAAATGTGTTATATAAATTGAGTAGTTTTTTGTCTGTCACTTGTATTTTAGCTGTGTGAGTCAGGTCATTCTGCCTGAACTTTGGTCTCAGCTTTTTCATTGCAGGTGCAGAAGGTGTCCAAAAAAAAAGAAAATATAGCTGATGAACTGAACTTGAAATCTTTTGATGTAGTCAGTCTGAAGGCAACAATCACAGGGCCTACCATCATCATCAGTTGTGCTCTTTTATACTCTTCCATAGTAAAAATAAATAACATACCAGAGCAATTTTAAACACTGTAGGAAGTGAGAAAAGGCTGTATGTGTTTTTGTAGCTTTCATCTTTGTTTTGAAATGCTACAGTTGCTCTAAACTGGAGTAGTTAATTACTGATTTCACACGAGTAATCAAATAGTCTAGCTGTTGTTTAAAATCTGAAGCTAAGCTGACATCTTGGAAAAAGGTAGCAAAAATCTGCTCTAAAGATATGAATTCAATGATGAATTGCATTGTGTTGGATTTCACTTCCACAAATTATCATGTGAATATGTGAAATTGCTATTATTTTATTTATCTTGAAAACAGTTTCAAAGACTTGTTGGTGAATATTAGGGTATGTGAATGTGGGACTGCCTGCAGAGCATTCTGGTTGGAAGGTCCTGGTTTGTTTGGAAGCAGAAGTGCCTCCTGACCTAATCAAAGGTCATATGACACAAACTTTTAAATGTAAGATTTTACAATTGAATACTAAAAGATGAAAAGTTTTAAATAAATGAGATTTATGTAAATTGTCCTGGGAAGCTTATGAAAAAATACAAGAGAAAATGTTCATCAAAGTACCGAAGATATATACCTAATTAAAATCTCCTAGTATCTATTTTAATATTCTATTAGTTACAATGCTGTAATGACACTTTAAAAGTAAGAAAAAAAAAATAAGAAAACCTCCCTGTGCTGACCTACTTAACATCAATGAAATACCAGTTGTCATTGCATTTGTCTCTTGATTTCCTCAAGCAAAAAACCTCTGATAGGTGATGACTGCTGTCAGAGATAGCCAGTCCCACCAGCCACGAGCCTGGAGCCAGTTTGGAGTCACATCCACGCTGTCTCTTATGCTCTCTGCTCTTCTGGCACTGGTTTCTGAAGCAAGTTTTCAGATCATGCACCTTCAGTAATGGAAACACATCTTCAGGGAGTGGTGTCTGAGGCTCAGACTGAGCTGAGGGAGATGTAGGTGCAAAGAAACAAATAAACAGAAGCATTTGGCTATTCCAGCAGGTGTCTTTGCATACTCCTTTCGTTTTTCTGACAGAGTAAAGGCATTGGGTAGGATGTGATTGTCTTGAGTATGAGCCTTAAATCAGGGGCTGAAGCAAGATAATTTATAAATAATTCTACAACGGAGAGTAAAAATGCAGAAATCTAAGAAAAATATTTGTTCATGTGATTTTATTAGGTTCAGTATTCAGCATCTTAGGAACGTTGTTTTGACAATATTAAGCTATTTGTATACTTGTGCTCTAGTAGTAAATATTAATATAATGGATTAGAAATAGCTAAGAAATGCCTGTTAATATTTCGGATTTCACTATACTGTCCCACTCTAATTAATCATCCGTTTTGGCATCAATAGTCACATTTGTTCAAAGAAATCTCTTGTGCTCATTGCTCATTTCAAGTTGTGATGGAATGTCCCTGCATATCACAAATGGCAGAGCCTTGCTGTTTCATTTTGTTTCTGTTTTGATCTTTGCTTTATAGACAAGTAACCAGTGAAAACAGGTCTGTTTTCCAGAAGAGCCATGATGATTTCACTGGTTCCCTCCTGGGGCCTTTCAGCCCATCTGGCTGGCCAGACCTTGAGCTCTTCTTCAGCTTGGCTCTGAGTTCTACCAAAGTCAGCCAAGCTAGCTGAACAGTTTATGTACTAGTTTTATTTTAAACCAGATCTTTTTGACTAAAATGAGCAAAGCTACTCACGTGAACAGCGTTACTGGAGGATTTGAAGAAGTCATAGTCTTGTAGGGGAGAGGGATGAGAAGCTGGACTCCTTCCACAGTGCACCTGAATGTGGGTGAGGGGATCTGTCCCCAGCCTAAGCCGTGCAGCTGTGCCAGCTGAGGATGTTCTTGCCACCCACCATATCCACTTACTGCTGTTTTTCTGCTGAGATTGTAACCCCCCCTCAGATCCATCAGCAGAAGAAATCAATCCCTTATCAACTGCAAGCTGGGTTAGTGTAAGGAGGGATGAGTACCCATTCAGCAGGGCAGCCTGGCTGTCCTGTCCTGGTGGGGATAAGAGAGCAGGTGGAGCAGGGATAACCTCCAGCTGATGGCAGGGGGAGAGCAGCCGGTATCCCTAACATCTTCAAGCAGAAAAGCTCAGTCTGGAAGAGAATTATGTCCATAAGTTAAAAACAAAAAGACCCTTCCTGAAATCACTTTATCTTCAAAGGCTCTAGCACCAATTTAGGTAATCAGGTTATTAAAATAATTTCAATTTATCCAGTGCAGTTTTCTTGTTCAACTAATCAGAATCAGAAACTCTTTGTTCATTTTGCAGATAGACATATTTATACCAGATGCAAGCATGGAGATCAGTAATAAATGATATTTTCCATGGAGCTATAATTCTGGAGAGTAAATCTGTGTTACATTTTAGGAAAACAAGTTCTGACTTCTTTTTTGGTTGGGATTTTTTGATGGATCTCGCAACAAGCTTTTTCTGAGCCAATTATATTGATAATATGATTAATTTTCTCACACATGGTTCTAGGACCTTGAAATAAGGTGATAAATCTCAAACAAAGCTGGAAGCTTACAAATGGCTACTGTTCCTAATGTGGCTGAGGCCTAAATCTGAGTTTGCTGGAGCCATCAAAGCAGCACAGTCACATTCTTTGTGTCGTGTCTTACATCTGCTGGCCTGGCCTGCTTGTGAGCTTTTCATGAGGGTTCCTTTTAGCCCTAAGAATATGGAGAGGGTCGAATGTAAACACTGAGGTAAGTTTTTAATGATTTAGGAATTCTGTTAGCGAGGATGATTTTGATTATGGCAGCTAGAGGCTTTAGGTCTGACTTAGGTTGGTTCTGTAGACTTACTGGAATTTATACCTGTGTAAGTGATAACAGATTCCAACATTCTGTTTGAATTAAGTTGTGTTCAAGCCTTCTGCATCGAAAGTGCTACAAGATTGCCTTTATGTTTTTTCAAAGTAATTGAGTATTATATCCTTACCTGCATTAAATGCAGGGCAAAAATATGATAAAGGTTTCTTGCCTTCAATGTTATACTGCTGAAAGAAGATTTTTACCAAGTTTCTAAATTCTCTTGTGTGCCTTACTCTATGTTGCAGCTGTAATATAAATCTGTGGTTAGATTTAATGAAAACATAACTCCTTATGCACCCTATTTAACTTACCTACACTCATATTATGTCTGAGACTGACAAAATTGTTGAGAAATTTACATAGATCCTGCAGTACTCATTTGTAATATATTTATGAATGGTAGGATATTAAAAAAAAAAATTAAAACTGCTTGAAATTTGCTAACTGCTTTTCTTCACCAGATTTCTGTACCAAACCACATTCAGCTTTTAATCCATTTATTGCAAAATTAATCTTCTAAGAGATATTATTCTTCATTTGTAAATTTGCTTAATTCCCAAAGTCAGTGGCACAAACTTTAATAAGAAACTGTTTTATTGTTAACTGTTTTATAATTGAAACGAGCTATTTCACAGTTGCAGTGTTGCAAATCTCTTTACCTTGAGGCTTATAATCTATTTCTACTGTTTCATTAATAGATGGAAGCATATTTAGAACTAGAATGAATCTTCATTTTAAGGAAAATGAATAATCATCAAAAATATCTGCTGGTAGTTCTTAGAATCGAACCTGTCAACCAAAAAAGTCTGCAACTGATTGCAAGTGAGAGAAGAGCTCATTCTCAAGAGAGATACTTCCTTTTTTTTCCAGTTGTCTCTTTTACTTACTAAGTTTTCTGATTTTTAATTAGAAGGAGTGAAGACAACTTGTTCAAAAATTGCAATGTCTTAGGATACCTTTTCTTTTGGTTTTGTGGGAAAGAGAGGTCTTAGTATGAAAACTACTAAAGTTGTATGTGAATCCTCCACAGATGCAGTCTTATTGCTTGAAGGAAGCTCGAAAAGTTTTATCTGGAGATGATCCTTCAGTATAAAAATCAGAAGAAAATCAGACCCTTTTCTTTCCCTCTTGAAAGCAGTGTAGCTCCAAAAATGTACTTTAAACAAGCTGAGTGAGAAAACCCTGCCTTAGATACAGAAAAAAAGATACAGTACAGAGAAAAAACCATGAGTTCTATGGCTTTATTTGACTGCTGTTAGCACCAAGACAGAATGAATACTGTCAACTGTACTTTTACCAATGTGCTGTGTTTTTCCTTGAGGATTGATGGGTTTAAATGTACTGATTCTCTCCTTGAGTCTGTCTGTCAAACTTTGATCTGATGCTGAAGTGTTCAAAAGCTTCATGCGTTGCAGGGTTTCAGCAAACTTGATCTTACAGGTTTAACTTAAATATTGTTTCCATTTTGAGGTCTGTCATATGGGTGTACCACAAAGAGTGTTTGGTTTTAGCCCTGATGCCTTGAGTGGTGGTATGCAGCTTGTAACAGAATACTTGGAATAAAGAAAAATCCTGAAATGAATCCCTCCAGCTATGGGCCAGTTGAGAGTGAGAGAGACAGGATGTAAAGTAAAACCAGTATGTCTCCCTTTGATCAAAGGATAGATTCCCCACCACCACCCAGCAGGTGATTAACACATAAGTACATTCTCCCCTAAATGGGTGAAGGGACAAAGCTGAGTATCTGCTTAGCACCCATAAAGCAAACTTCACTTAATAACTGATGTTAGAAATAGTTCAAATGCTGTCTTTGTGCATTCAGATTCGTGGTTTTATGTGATCTGATGCATGTAAGTGCTACTAAATTGTCTTATAGTAGGAACTTCTCTAAAGGAAGAATTCCTAAGCACCTCACGAAACTGCATTTTTATTTTCAGAAAAAAAAAAGCTCTTTCCACATGTAAGTGGTTACATGTTTTTTGTGTATGCTTTCTATATTTGGAAGAATTCATTAATAGTCAACTGCAGCATGAATTTGGAGTATGGTGCAAGAGCCCTGCAGGGTGTGGTGGGACATGGTTTCATACATAAAAGCTGCTCAGAAACAGACTTGACCAGCTGGAAGATCTGAAAGCCACAGACTGTTTTTACTTCAGAAGTAATGCCAGTGGGTGTTCCAATTTTGTTTGTTTTCTTTTTTTCCTGAAACTATAATACTGGGTTTAGAAATCTTTATTTTCTCATGGTTTCATCATATTTTATTTATTAAGTGCCAAATACATGTTTGTTGAAGAGGAAGAATGTAGCACATGAAGCTTCCACCATCCTGGAGAATTTACAATGCAGCAACACATTGATGTCAGTAAACCCTGTCATTGTCCTGCTGACTTTTTGAGGACAACATTTCACACCAGAACTTTTGGAGAGAATGTCAGCTGTGCTGTTCTCGTTTTCATGATTTTGACTGTCTTTGCAGTATCAATCAGAATGCAATGACCAAAATCTAAATATAACACACATTTTCTGTGTTCTATTCCAAGTATGATAGAAAAATCTCATCAATTAGTGTCTTTTTAATAAGTAGCCTCACTTGAGTTGCCTGAAGGAACAGAATCTTAAGAAAAAACTTATTAAGAATGAATTCTATAGCACAATATATTAGCCCGATAATATAGCACAAATATTTTTATGTGAAAGATAATCAAACCATCCATCTCACCAAGCAAGATCTACCACAGATCATCATTCAGAGACCACTAAGCTAATTACTGATCCCAGTATTTTTTTTTTCATTATTTTATTGTGTGAGATCAAATGTAGGTATACAATGACAGAGATGGCTTTTACTAGGATCCCGCAAACACTAATTAAAGTATTTATCCTGTTGCCCAAGAACTCTACATTCTTTTAATATCATGATGGAATTTTTGAAGCAGACAGGGATCTATTGCCAGATTCTAAACCAACATGGACTAAATAAATCTAAAATAAAAAAAGATGCAAATAATCCAGAAATCAAGGGTGGATGTGGTATTCTAGAAAATAAAGCTCCCAAATCTATGAAAGCTGCACGGATTATTGGCTTTGTTGCAAGACTGCACTGTGGTTGGTCCAAACTGTGTGCCTTGCTATGGGTATTATAATGCAATTTTAGCAAGCGTCAGTATAAAAAAAAAAAAAATTGTTTATCAGCCAATAACTTTTCCTTAGGTCAAAAGCAATAGTTGGAATATAAAACCTCCATATCTGCAGGAGAAGTGTTCAACAAATTAATGTAATTTAATAAGATGGAATAACACTGGTTTAAAATGTTATTTACATATTGTTTTTCTACATTCTTCCCACCAGAAGTGGTGGGTAGAGCGTGCAGAGTTTGCAAGAACAAATTAGTCCCTTGTCAAATGTTTCCAAGACTGATGGTCAGGTAGTTCCAGCAGTGTAGTTTTTAAATGGTGACAGGTAAAGGCTTTGTGGCAAGGTAAAAACAGGTGCTGAGAACCAGAACGATTTATCCTGTGTCTCTGGGGGCTTTTTTAATAGCAGAAAAACTGCTTTCTTCTTCAGCACCCAGTTTTGTGTAGCTTTATGATTTTAGCTCGAGACTCCATCTTTTGTGACGCCCTGCTCAAAGCCCTGTCAGGATGCAGCTTTGACAAAGCATCACCGATCTGGTCAGTGCGGCCCTGGCTGCCACTCACACGGGCCCTGAGCAGGTCGGCTCTGTCCCGAATACCCCGAATATCCCGGGGCTGAGTTCTTGTTTGCATTTCCTTTACAGAGAGCCTGCGGTTGTTATTACACCTGCTGGTGTTCGGTGTCACTGACCTCTCACCTAAAGCACGATCAGGTGCTCTTTTTTAACAGGCAGTCTGGCATCCAGCCCGCTTCAATTAGGTTCATTTGTCATGTACTCCTATCTGCCAGCAAGCAGACTGGGGAAAAAGAGGTCAGAGTAGGGATTTTTCAAATGTAAATGTTTCCTGCAAGCTGCTGTTGAAACTTAGACATGTCATTCAAAGTGCATGTTGCTGCCTGCCCCTCGCTCAGCAAATTGTCTTTTACGAGAGCTTGCTTTTCCCAGTGTCTTTGCAAGTGTTGTCTGGGGCTGTTGCATGCATATTCCTAGTGCCAAGTATTGTTGCAGGCAATAAATAAATCACTATATTTAAAGCATATTTCACCCAGATGCTGCTTTGAAATACTGAATGACAATAGGGGGGGAGAAAAAGGCCTTAAACCACTAACAGGAAGTGGGATCGTGCAAAAGTATCCAAGTATCTTGTTACAACCAGTGCTTTTTTTTTTTGTAAGGAATGTGTTGAAATTTATATTACAATATGATAGTAAATCTGCATATTAATTTTTAAAAATTTTGTCCCCCTTTATGGTTTGGGGTTTTTTTGCTTGGTTTTGGTGTTTTGCTTTTAGGTTTATTTGCTAATTTAGTCCCTAGGGCCACCACATGAGTAATATAGTAAGATGTAGTTTCTGGTAGCAGATGATCTTTTAAGACTTAGTGATAGTTAATGTCCTGAAGAATTGTGTGGATTCTGTGAAATTACTAAGTGTTTCAATACCTGTGACAACACTACAGCCTGTAAAAGGTAGTGGTCCTTGAACCAAAATTACTGCAGGAAGACACTTGTATCCCCAGGAACTGAAATGAAGCATGATGACGTAGCAGAAAATATTCTTCCTACCTTATAGAATAATAATTTCTTTTTGGTTTTGTCATTCTTATAAAGGAACTGAAACTTCATCAAAAAACTATGTAGTTGTGCTTGGATCAAGATTTAGCTTCATTTTGACTAAATAATGTGCTGGCTTTTTTGTTCTGCTTTTTCATTCCCACTCCCAGTAGTGAGGAGGGAAGATTTGGCTTGGTGAGGTGGGAGTGAGAAGGAAGAGATTGGTTGGGAAGTTGGGAATTGGCTTTCTGGGACTGCAGATTGAGAAAAAGAGCCTTCTCCAAACCTGTGGTTGTCGTATGTGATTAAGAGACAGACCTGCAGTCCTGACTCTGTTTCCAGCAGGGGGAAGTAGGAAGGAGCTGGAGACCTGGGTTAGTTTGAGCACCAGGGCAGGGCGTAGTTTGTTTTGGCAGGATTGAACTTCTGAGATGGAGTGAAAAGGTGAATGGCAAAACAGGTTATTTGGGTTATGTCCAATGAAAGGGGAAGGCAAACTGTGTGCTAAGAGCATTAGGGGTAGAATTAGGATATGGGGAGAACAGCAAAGGACTGAGAAATAGAAAAATAGTCATAATGTCTTTCAACTCTTCAAGTTATTCTTTGGTGGATTTTCTCCGTAATTCTTTTGAATTCCTTTTGTTTCCATTTTCTCTTATTTGCCTTTTCTCATGTTCTTTCCCCCTTATCTTTGGATAATCTCACTTGAAAATACAATTTATTTACTGTGTCTTTGCTATACTTCATAATCTGCATTCCTACCCCAGATCAAACTTATTTTCTCCAAATTGAAATCATGGCTATTGCAACCTCAGGTATCCAGTTATTAATTTGAGGAAATATATGTAAAACAGATAATCTACCTTTTGCTTCTGTTTCCTTACTTCATAATTTAACTTTTCTAATAGTTTGTTTTAATTAATTTAGTTAGATTCCCCAAACAGTCAAATTACCATGATTTGTAATTCACTTTTGCAGGTATGTAAAATGAACAACACACAGCTGAAACCTCAAAGCAGGGAAGGAGAAGGGTGGTGAGGTCTAGAGCACAAAGGAGGAGGAGGTTTTCCTCCTGCCTTTGTTTGCTCTGTGTAGTGCTAAAGCAGCTTTTGTTTTGATGATTACTTCAGGCTATGAATGTGAAAGCCCCTGCAGAAAACTGACTTTCAGAATAGGAAACAGTTGTTTTATTCATCGATAAAGGTAACAACTGACACATATAAACTGTCTGCTACTCTAGGTGAGTCACTATGCAAAAAAACTGCCTGGAGTTTAGTATGGATGGAGATGTAGCATACACATCATCTTCTTCATCAAAGAAGAATCTTCTGAAAGGGTCTTCCAATTGAGTTAGACAATTTATATTGATTACATTCCTACAATAAAGCATAACAAAAACTCTGTAGGCAGTAAGAAGTACTCATAATTGGCACAGTGAGTCAAATAAGCTTCAATCACATACAGAGCAGAGCATAGAAAAAAAAGTAGCTGAAGAACAGGTCAAATTTTAAGTAAAAAAACCCACAACTAGCTATTGAACCAGTAGTATTGTAACTGATATTATTTGTTTCAGATGCTTTTATTTGCTTGTGTGAGCTACCAATATCACATGAGTGGTGAGAACTTTTCTTCTTTCTTTGTGGCTCTTTGTCTGTTCTCACAAAAGCTCTACTCCCTCAGGAAAGATGAAATAGTTGTTCTTTTGTTCTGCACATCTAACTGAAACTGTACTGGAAAAAACATCTTATCTGATTTTTCTTCTTGTCAGATATCTAAATTCAAAAGATAGGCAGGCTGCATTTGGGTTTTGAATTTGTTTTTATTCTTAAGAATTGTCCATTAATGGATGGAGAATTCTGACATATATAATGGATTTAGAAATACACATATACAATGCAGTTAGATATAGAACATAAAATATAACGTATAATAAGATTAGAGATTCACTTTTATTACTTAATGAGTTTTTGAAATAACCCCCCCAACTTTTCAAGGTTAGTAATACCCTGTCTTCTGTTTTCCACTTGGTGAGAGGTAGAATAAAGAGTTTGAGAAGTCTTCACAGAATTTAGCTAATTCTAAATAATTTTCAGGAGCTAAGGAGTAATCAGGAAAGGTGTAGGAAGTTGTATAAAAGATAAAGTCAATTACTTTTTCCCTCAGTGTGGATGGAGCATCATTGACACTGTGCTTTTCATTTCTGAGAGCCAGAGCCTTGTCTGCCAGCTGCCTTCTCTGCTGGTCTCTCTGCTCTACAAAGGCAGTCAAGGGCTGCTTCTTGGCAGACTTTCAAGTCCACTCCAAAGGTAGTTTAGTCAGGAATCCATCCTACTCTTCTCCCTCCAAACAAGCAGATGCATCCTAATTTCTGTTTGTCTGTTTTCCTGTAGAACACGGAGAAGAGATTTTAGAAAGAATCTGGAAATACAGAGCACACAGATTTACTCCTATGAAGTCAGGAATGACTCAAGACTTTGGGTGTGTGGTAGAGAAAGAATTTTGGATCCTTATTGCCAATTTCCAAGGCAACTGCTGAAGTCAGCCTAGAACACTTGTTCTCATTTTAGCAATTTCTGGCAGAGACAATGTTACATTGTATAGGACAGCTTGTATGATATCCAAAACAGGACAAAAATTTGGAAACAATGGAAGAATTTGGCTCTTATTAATCTGTAGGGTGTGCACATAGTTTAAATAACTTCATGATGTGAGATCTCTGTGCTTAGAGTCAATAATCAAAAGCTTTACAGATTTAGCAAAAAGAATTCCATTTTAAAACAAAATTAACATGTCAGAAAAAAATCTCAACATGAAGCTGGAATGCAGTATGATGTAGTGTACCAAGGCTTACATGTCCAAATCCCTTTTTGTCCCCTTTTCTGAACACAAAGGCCAGTACACACATGCAGATTGAAAAAAAGGAATCAAATGTAAGTTAAGCATCAATATGTTTGGTGGACATAATTTCACATCTGTATTTGAAATGTATTGGTTTCCTTAAATTACTATGACACGTACATTTACGTTTGTTATAATGTTGTTTTTACAAACTGTCATTGACAGCAGATGAAGGGATCTCATGCTTATGTAAGTACTTATATACTCTTTTGATAGCTGCTTTTTTGCCTGTTGACATCTACTAAATTTCCCTTTTCTTCTGATTTTCTTAGAATTGTGCACTATTTGCATTACTGTGGTGTAAGAGCTGTATAAAGGTAAAGAACATGACCAAAATGCCCATGCACCATCAAAGAATTCCCAATGCTAAAAAACTGTGAGAGGGTTTGATTCACCAGATTTAAGCTGTCTTTATATCCAGGCAGAAATCAGCTCTACCAGATTCCAGATCAGGTCTGTAGTGTTTTCCCAAGCATTTGCCACTTAGTAAAAAGGCAGTTTGTTGTGCAGAAGTCTTAAAAGTATAAACTCAGCTATTTTGGTTTTGTGGTTAGGACAGTGCTGTTTATTGAGCTTCCAGGTGGGAATCTGGTAGGTTATCTAGCACTCAATAAATTACAATATGGCCATTGAGCTAAAAAAATCCCAAGATACCTGCAGTGTCATCACTGGAAATTAATCAACTGGTCAATCTGCTTATTTAAAACAATAATTCAAAAATTATGAGATGCCTTCTGGCACAACTTCCTGGTTCTATAAGGGCATATTTGCATTTGCTTCCTGTTAACAACAGCTTCAAAGAAAACTCATTAATTGCCTGCAGCATGTATGCTGTGTTTTGTTGGTTTATTTTTATGTTTGCAAGCACACTCTAAGCCCAAGTTGTAAATATATTGTACTAATTAGATTAACAATTTCCTAATTATTTTATTTTCTGAAAGCTTGAAAATTTGACATGCACTGAAAAATAAATATATCAACATTTGAGGTTGAAAGAATGCATGTCATGGCTCTTTCTTTAGTGATTAAGATATATTTTTAATGGGCTATTTTATTATCCTGACGTGTTGAAGGAAGTCCAGATCTATAAATTCCTTTGGCCAGTTGGCTTGACTCTCCTTCCACTGAGTAGTGGTGCCAGTTTTTTTTATTCATTCTTATTTACACAGAGTGACTGGAAGCTTTCAGAGTCAATCATTCCAATCACTCATACCTGAGCTGAGCCCACATGAATGCAAATCCATCTGGCATTTGCCCATCCTGTTTAATTTGCATTTTGAGCTGTATGGGTTGCATGTTCCTTGCAGGCGTAGTCAAATGCTGTTTATTATTTTGTGAGACCAGCTTGACCAGTAGCATCCTCTGTGAGGCAGGGAAAGAAGGAAGGGCTTATAAAGGACACACTCAGCAGCAGTGCCCCAGCTGCTGTTCCTCCAGGGGTGAGGCAGAACATGTGTGTGCTGGAGGAGGGGCTCCTGAATGTCCCTTTGGCTGCCTGTGTGGTGTGAGGGCCAGGGTGATGAGGCAGAGCATGCCAGTGCTCCCTCCCAAAGGATCGTATTGGCAGGAAGTTTTACTTACCAAAGTGGTTAGCAGCTGGCAGAGTGAGCACATCCAGGTCTGAGGTGTTCCTCACACACATTTCTTCATGGGAATTTCGTGTGTTAACAGAGGCACAGTATGCAGCATGCTTAATATTCTGTTTTATTTATCAAGGCAAAGAAACAACTGTATGAGGAAGGTCAATATACAGTAAAAGTTATTTTAGGTTGAAGGTCGATTTGTTGGTCCTTGTGGTTTGTTGTTTAAATCTTCAGAGATTTTATGTATTAGCAGTTAATTCCTGGAAGCTATAGGAATGATGTGAAATCCTAGAAGGATTTGCACTTTTCATTTTCCCTATCTTCCTTTGAGAGGAGAATGGTACTCAGCCTCCTAAAATGAATTCATTCCTTAGTTGTAAATTTTATATAGCTTTTGAGGACTTTAATATTTTGCATGTATTAAAGAAAATGTGTGACTATGTTTTAAAGAGTACACAGATCTCATTCATATAAAAACTGAATAAGATTAGATCAATTGAAGTGTTATGTTTACAAAACTTTTACTTTCTTCTCATCTGCACCAAATAAAAAACTACAGATGATCCTTGTTTAAGGTAGCAAGTCCAAGGAACTCCCTCCTTTCTCTCATGGACATGATGTCTCAGTGCACTGTCCTACCATTAAAGTGATTTATTTTCACTACTGCATTTGATCTAGAACATTATTTTTACTGAAACTACTATGTTTGAAATCTTTTTCCTAAAGGAACATGTTTCTCCAAATAATTCACTGAACAACAGAATTAATTTCTGCACCTATTGAAAAACCCCAAAACGCACAAAAGTTGTTGTCAGTCAAAGCAAAGAAACACCAAATAGCAGTTTAAAGGTAGGAAACAATAGTTTATTTCAAAAATATTTGTTGTTAATATTATTGTCAGTATTAAGACACACCATGCTTTGTCTTGAAGGTTTTTGATGGGGCACTGATGGATTTAGTAGTTTGTGATCATTCTGTCAGGCTGGCTGCTGACAGACCATCCCTGTGGTTATCTGGAGATCAAGGTGCATCATCTGGAGAACAAGGGCTTGCCTTGGCTCCCAGCCATCCTTCTGGGAAAGGGAGCACAAGGCTTTGAAAGAATCTTCCAGCTACCTCCATCCTTTCACCTCAGTCACAAGCTTTGCTGTGTGTGAAGTTTAAGGGCAGATGAGTTATTTCCACAACAAGGCTCCTGTGTTAGCAGGTTTTCAGGCTGGCTCCGTGTTCTGCTATCAGTGTTTTCTCAGGAGGATGACAGCAGCTGTTCTTTGATTGAAACATGAAGAAAGATGTGTTGAAGTCAGATAAGCATCACTGCTAAAGCAGCTTTACCTCCCAATTTGCTGGTCTTTGTAACATGGCTGCTAATAAGGGATGCTGAAATTGAGCTTTGTACTTGATTTAAATTAGAATCTTACAAGTCATGTAAATCTAAAAATATTTTTCTTCTCATAGCTCTGCTTCTTCAGACAAAATACACCCATGTCATTTTAAAATAAAAGGCACAGAATAAGAGGACATCATCTGACCCTTGCTAGTAGTTCTGTAGAATTTTTTCTTGTCATTCCTTATGATTTGCCTTTTTGATGATTTATTGGTCTTTCTTTCTTTCTTTTTTTTTTTCTTTTTTTTTTTTTTTGGGATTTGAAGTGATTTGTCATTGGCCAGCAGTAGTTTCTTTTATCTTCATTTCCAAAGCTGCACTTGTAAGACCACATTCAGCAGCAGATTAATTCTCAAATACCTTGGTTCAGTTTTCACACTAGCTGCCAAGGAGGCTTCTTTCACAGGCCATCTTGTACTTTGTGATACTTGTAATTAACAATTACTTATAGCAAGTTTGCTTCTGTGTTCTCCACAATGGGAAGTAAGCCTTACTGATGTAAAATACTAATGAAGATAAGGAACATGAAAATCTACAGGAAACTTTCTGTCTCTTAATTTTAAATGCTTTGAAGTAGAATGGACAAATAATCTTTTGGTGATATGACCCCAAGTGCTCTGGCAGATACTGAAGATTTTTAGGATATAAGTAGGGCTAAAGAAATGGTCAGATCTGGTTTCTTCTGATCTCATTTGATTTTTGGTTATGTACAATGATGAATGGCATTCTTTTAAAAATGCTTCTAGTGTCTGCTTAAATCCACTGGATGTCATTCAAATTGCATTAAGAATAAATGGGTCTGGTAAGGTGTATTTCCAAACAATACATCAGGTGAGAAACTGATCTCCCAGCTTTTTAATGACTTTAAAAAATATCTGTCATTGCCAAATTTTCTTGCCATGACATTGAACCAGTGAATTTTTCAATTTCCAGACCAGGTTTCACTGCATTTGAAATTGTTTTTCAGCTTTAATTCAACACATGTCAAAACATTTTCAAAATAACAAAACTTTATATTCAGTCGCAGTCCAAGTTAAGAAAAAACCAAAAAAAGCCCTTCTTTTCAGTGGGGTTTAGTTTCTCTCCATGATGATCTGTTTCTAATCTTTGTATTGCAATTGAAATAAGAAATATATAACTTTTTGGTATTTTAAATTAGCAGTACACTCAAGAATGTGAGTAGCTACACAGAGCTAACAACAAATCTGAAGCAAGCATCCTACTCTAGGCTCTTCCTTCTGCTCCTTTCTGGGGCTCCCAGAACCTGTTATCTTTACACAACTTTATATTATGCAGAGGCGTTAAGGGAAATGAAAAGCTGGAGTGAACTGGAGCCCCCATAGTGGGAAAATCCTGAGGTGTTTGGTGAAAAACTGTGAGGTCATTATAGGAAAGCAAAGAATTTACAATTAATTTAGAGGACATAAAGAAATTATGCTTTATTTTAAATCCTTTAAAATTTTGATAAGACTGTAGTTAATTTTTGAGATGCTCCAGTGTCACTTCCCACCAATTAGCCTCATGAAAAGCAATTAGAACATCCCTGTTTGCAAAGAGATTTTTCAGACTCCTTTTTTCCTTCTACATTGTTTTTAAGGAGACAGACTCTAAAGTATTTAGGCACAGCTACCCTCACTGTATCCATTATCACTCTTTCTTTTCTCTTATGTATTAGTGAATGTAAACCAAGACATTTTTAGCCTCCCTGGTTTTCATTCAGTTTTTCAAACAAAGTGGTAGTGACTAAACAGCTCTATCAGCCTCTCAAGGAGGCCAATTTAAGCATTGGCAACTTGCCATAAACATAAAAATACTATTTATTTATTTATTTATTTACCAGGTGGGAAGCTAGGATGGAGCAAGTGCCCCTTTTTGTTTTCTTAAACAAAAATGAAATTTGAATTAGTTTGAATCTTCTTCAATAATAAATAAATCTCTTTCAAATTTGTAGTTCAATTATACAATAGCAATAATTAAAAGTGTTGAAAGGAGATTGCTAGGTTGAGTACCTAAATCCATTGTATGGTGGAAAGCAGGTCTCAAGTTTTTTAATTACATTGTATTTCTATCCAAGTGAGTAAAAAATCCCATTGTTTTGTTTGCATGTTTTAGTGTAAAAAGCAATTCACGCTATCATTGATAGAATTCACACCTTGTTTTAAGAAACATCTGGGGTTTTTTGCTGTTTCCAAAGTTGAGTCAGCCTTAGAATTTAAGGTTGAAATTCCATTTTGAAATCTTGTATATGTAACTCTGCCACCAGTTTAGGCTCATGCCCCTGATTTGCTCCTAGGTGTGACTCCAGTCTTGAAAGGCTCCATTTTCAAGTCCTTGTTCCATTTATGGCTGGGTAGCATTTTCTGGTGGGACTTCACTTCATGGGGATAAAGTAATCATCTCAATTTCTGAAAACAGTTTGCAAAAATTCCCACCTGATTCCTGCATCCAGCCCATCAACTGCATACTTGGATTGACACCTGGTAATCATTTTATCATACTGTGAATTAAAAAACTGACACCTCAGTTGGTCTCTGGTTTTTATTTTCCAAGCTGTAAATAATAGTGGTGCTTTTTTAAAAAAAAATTATTCTCAGTAGCATTGATATCACTTTCATTTGCTTTCCCTTTATTTGCTTTTTCCCTGGTCAAAAATATTTGTGTCTTGAACTATGAAAATAAAAGTCCATGGAATCAAAAAGTCCATGGAAACAAAATATGCTCATGCTAGTGGGATCATCTATGATGTTCATCTTTTAGCATAATTTTTAAGCAGTATGGTGCTTCCTTTGAAGCACAAATCAGGGATTTTTGATGATTTAAGAAAGAGCACGGTATGGAGGAGTGACTGAGAAAAAACTTAGAAGCAGATGTGTGTCAGAATACAAGGAACCTTATGCATCATGGATAAGTTATAACAGGGGTCCTTAGAGGAAAGTGATACACTGTTGATTTTAGGGTTTAGAAATAGCATCCTGCTGGATTTTATCATTAGGAATTGATGCAGCTGCACAGACTGTGCAGACTGTGACCTGGGCCCTGTTCTGTTGGAATTAGTGAGACATCTCTAAGTGTTACCTGGAGCCCACTTGCCCGGGTAGCCTCTGCCATGGGTAACTGCACTGTTCCCATGGGATCACTCTTAATGAAATGGAGCTGATATCTCAGTGTGTTTCTTGGAGCAAGGGAAGATGCTCACTCTGTGCTTTTTTGTACTGCCTAAAATAATGACCAAAAAATTCCCCCTAGGTGGAGTGGATGACAACAGTTTGTTCTTCCAGCAAGTTACTAATATCTGTCTTCTTACTGGAACAGGAATTCATGTAATTTTCAGGGTTAATGCTCACAAAATGTGATTCCATAATGAATGCAGAATTTACTGCAGGATTTCAAGGATTTCATGCCTTATAGAGACAAAATTCTGGGCCAATAGAGAAACAAGTTGCCCCGAGGTGTTGGTCAGGTTGCAAAGCTGTGCTGCTTCTGGTGGTGGTGGACAAACATTCAGGTGTGGGTTAACACCTTAATAAAAGCAAGGTATTACATTATGATACGTAGGTGTGCCTTTGGCTCAGAGTGGAAGCTGGGGTTGGTACTTTGTGCTAGAAGAAGGCATAGATAGTTTTGGGGGGAAGATTGTTTCTGGGGAATTAGAGCTCCATGCTCATACACCTACAGCAGCACACGCCCTGATAGGAGACTTCCAAATTGCATGCTAGGGGACACTACATCTGTACTGTGCTGCCTACAAGAGTCACAGATAGAAGTTTGATGCTTTCTAGTGAGTCAAAAAATGCTGCCTATATAGTTTAAGTGATGGTAAAACAGCGCCAGGGTTGCACAGTGTTGTAAAGGATGCATGGGATGAGAGAGATACAGCCTGGGTACTGCTGTTCTCGTCTGACCAGGGAGAATTCAAGCCAGCTCCTTTTAATGCCGATATATTGCTTTACTCATTGTGAACTCAAGATGATAACACTGCTTCTGACAAAAGAACATGTTGGGTTGTTTGCTGTCATATGAGGTGTGTCACTATTTTCAGCTTGTCCTCAGATTACCACATTTTTCGTGGAAGTATTGCTCTTTAGGGTCAAACCTAACTTAGGCAGTCATTTTCTTGATATTCTGCTTCACTTAAAAATCTCCATTGTATTTTTTGCTGGACTGAGTATGTTTTAATTTTTTTCCTAAACTATTCAATCACATTTCTAGTTTTATTTAACTTTGTTGATTTTACCCAAAATGAGGTGTGGCTTGAAGTGTCTCGGTTCATATATACTTTGTTTAAAGGGTGGGTGGATACCCGTCTGGATGACAGATGTTACAAAGATAAACTGCTGTCATATGCCCTAATATTGTTTCTGAAGATGATTTATCAAGTGATTAGCAGAGCTGTCAGAATTAGCTTATATTTAGTTCCTCTAGAAAGCCTTTTTTTAGCCACTGACTTGTCTTTCTTTAATCCTGAACTGGTAACCCTCTCCTGTTCCTGTGGGGAGACAACGTAGAGATCTCTGCTTCCCAGGAGGTAGTTTTTGAGGGTAGTTTTTGAGGCATAAATTCTTTACCTTTAAAGAGCAGTAATGATAAAAATGTCAGTGCAAAGGATTTTCTAGAGTAAAATTAGAAATAATTCATTACAGAAGACATGAAATAATATTTTTGGTTGCATTGAGCTGTAGATGTATTTTTTTGGAAATACTTGCTTTTTAATGATTAAAGATATGGTTGGCTATTTGGTTGGTTTATGCTGTTTCATACGGAACTTTAACTAGCCTGCATTAAAATAAAGCTGATAACTGGATTCCTGATTTGAAGTTTGTCTTGCAAATATAATGTTTTCTGTATTACTGTCAGTAATTACTTGGACATATGATCAGTGTTAATGCAGAAAGGTGACTGTTGTATTTTCAGATATGTATTTGTTGATTCAAAAGAAAAATCGGCACAATTTAAAGAAAATGGAGCTCTTGATATCTTGTTTTTGTGGTTGAACCTAATATACTTGTTCTGGAGGAAGGATATGAATGGAAGTAGATTTTTAGAGACAAAACTAAACAGGGATTTGTGAACAAAACTGGATTTTTTTTTACTTTTTGCATTGCATTTTGTTTCTGAGTTTCTATACCGACATGAAAATGTGAAAGATTTAACTGAGAGTCTGAGAGAAGCTTTGGAAAATGAATGAATCCCTCTTCCTTCTAGTGACAGATTATAAAGGTGGTTTAATCTTACACTGTGAGCGAGTGTTCTCCTGGCAGGTTCTCATGTGGACAGATTAGACATCCATCTGAGACACTGTTATCATATTGATTCCTTCCCTTGGAAGAATGCAGGCTTTTACCCATTTCAGAGATGATTCCAAGTGGCTTGCTGAGATTACATCTTGCATGTGAATTTTAGCTGGGATTATGTTACATGAGAGTGACAATTTTTAGCAGGCAAGGTTCAGGTGGTGCTGCAGGAAAGGAGTAGCACAGCTTAAGGGGAAAAGCTGACATGCAAACATGTAGGAAGCAGCTCCAGGGAATTCCTCAGATAATGTTCTTGAATAGTGCACATGTGCATACAGAGTTTTATCCAAAAAATTACTGCTGATTTATGTTCTCAGAGAATAGGCAGTTGTACATAAAACACCCTCATGTCTGGGCGCTTCACAACCAAGTGGCAGCTCAGATCGCTTTTAAAGGCATGTTCCTTGATGGACAAAGGGGAATAAATGTTTCCTGAGCCAAACTTGATTAATGCTCTGGGGTGCTGTGGCACTTGGTCCTATGCAGACAGATTTCATTGATAAATCAAAATTTTTCGTAAAATTTTGCAATTAATATTTTGTATGAATTTTCCACTATATGTTAGCATAAATAGATTTTTATTTAAGGTGACATTCCTGCTTGAAGCAGTGCTGACTTCAGAGTTAGATCAGGCTTGTTTGGACTCAGATATTTTACCAAGGCCTCAGAGTTTATGGTCAGTGAAATTTATAGACACATGTGGACAGGCAGTACAGAAATAAGAATTCTTTATGCATTTGTCTATCTGCCTTTCATGCAAGCAGAGGTGAAGCAAAGATTCAGAGATTATAATAAAGTACCAGCTGTAACTTAAAGGTCTTTGCCGGCATCACAAGTTAAATTTAAATGAGCCTTCTCAGCAGGAGAACCTGGGGCTTGTATCAAAGAGACTTTAGTTCATCAGCAGTCAGTCAGGAACAGGGAATTTAAGAATCACTCTTACCTGGATATCTTGCATATCTACAGATCATTAAATGCCCTTTTTCTATGTGAGATGGAGCTGCTGTGAAGGGAATTCTGCACATAACTTCCTGGTGACACCACGAGTGCCAATATGCTTTGGGATGTGAATTTATTAGAGAAGTCAGAAGAACCCTGTGAATGAACCTCTTTTCTCTATTTGCAAACCCTGAATTTTGTCTTCTCTGCCTTGATTTTTCCCTTTAGATTTCTGATAATACTGTACTGGCCAACTATATAGTACTACTTAGTGTCTATTAAGACCTCAGATCATAGATGATGGTAACTAATTCAGTGTTATCCAGCTGTAAGGCTACTAGGCTATAGTAATTTTGCAATAATTATTAACTGGAATCTGTTACCTAAAGAAGAGCTTTACATTCCTTTATCAATAGCCTGCCTTGTCCACTTTCCTACCTTCATAACACAGAAATCAAAGGAACTTGCAAACTTCTTTAATATTTTATAGGAGAGCAAAACATTCTAATTAATCTTAATTTGGTATTCTATAGCCATGTGATATGAATAACCAAAAAATGCCTCTCAGAAGGCAGCAATTATGCGTGAAAAAGGAGAGAGAGGACAGTGTAGAAAGTACCAAATGTGAAGCTGGTCTAAGCGTACTGGAGCTTCTGTGAAGGATGCTCCTGCCCTTTCCCTGACTCTTGGGACCTTTTTGCCATTATTAGTACTCATGCTCAGCCTGCAGATCTGGCTGAACACTAACCCTTACCAAAAAATTAAAAAGATTGCTTTGTTGAATCAGTGAGTTTATCCAGCTCACCAGCTGCCAAATGTATGTTGAAGCCAAAAAAGGTCAACGATGAGAACTGCAGTCTGTGCCTGGGAGGCTCGGGGAGAGGGGGCATAGGAAGGCAGGATGTCCACTTTTAGCAGAAGAGCAGATAAACTGAAGGCAATTATAACATTATGTCCAGTGAAATATTCAGAGTTACTGCATGTTCATGCTGGTTTAGGAAGATGCTGCTAAAACAAACAAAAAATAGTCCAAGGAGTTTGGATTACTGATGTGTTCATCCAATCAGGGGGTTTTGTTTCCTCTAAACATGAGGTCTTTGCATTTTACCTACATAACCCATCCTTTTAAGGTCAAATACAAGTTCACCCTGTCATGTCTTTACTGATTCAGCATAACAAAAATGGATTTTCCCCATCATTTCCAGCTGTAAATCATTCAGACTAGTCTTTCTTTGGATAGATTTCAGTTGTCATTTCTTATATATAGCACTTGAAAAATTATTTCTAACCAGAAGTTGAACTTCAGTAACAAAGTGCCTATTCATTAGACATGATATTTCCTGGATATCAGAAGGGTATCTGCAATAGCCTTTTATCAAAGAAAAGATAAGATTCCTCCTTTCCCTGTGACTGAGCCAACCCCAGCAAGGAGCAAAAAGGGGAGTTCTGTAAGAGAGTTTTGTATCCTGTTCCAGGTAGTTAAGTCAATTGCTTTTCAGTTGGCATTAATAAAACATTTCTTTCAGTGGTAGATTAATCCCTGGCAACAGATGTCTTTATGTAGAAATGCATTAAATATTTTTAAGTTTAAATATATTAAAGATACTTATACTTGAACTAGGATTGGATTTAAACATCCATTATTTTAAACACAGAGAAACTTTTCTGTTTGTCACAATCATAAATATGTACAGATTTTTCAGGGAAAACTGAGCAACACAATGAGTGAAGTCAAAGTAGAGGGAAATCGAATCAATTCTACATAATGGGCAATTCCAATTGTAGAAAAGAGGATTTGAAACTTAAACAAGCCAAAAATATACAAATAAGTGACAGGCATTGATCTGCTGTAATTTACATTCCAAAAGGTGACCTACACTTTAAAGCCTTGGTCCTGCAGGACTCAATAAAAACAATAGAAGTCACAGCAAAGTCCCTGGCTTGCCATGACAATCCCCTAACATGGAAGAGAAAAAGACATCTGAGATGAGGCAAACTGAGAAGTGCTTCATAGCAACTCTGAATTTTAAAAGTCTTCCAAATAACAAAAAAATCTTTTAGGAAAACATGCAGTTTACACAGATTTCTTTATTTACTGATTCTTTTATCTTAATATGACAGAATTTAGTCTGATGTTAAAGGTTTAAAAATAGTCTTGAAAATTACAGTTAAATTGCTTTGCTTAGATGTGTGAAACCCACACTCAGCTTATGGTATTTGGCAAGTCTGTAGGCATGAATTTTGCATGAGATTATTTCATGTGTTCTTACAAGAGAATGACCAAATGGTTGTTGTGGTTTTCTTTTAAAGTGGTTTGATTTAGTCATTGTTTGCTTATTAATGCATCTTTCCCCCATTATATTAAAGTCAGTTATGTATATTGCGTGGATGAACAACTGTTTTTAATGGGGAGTGTTTGTAAGGAATGCAACAGAGACAGAATTTTTTAGGGAAAGAAAAATCACAATATAGAAGGTCAGCAGAATGTAGTGACCTTCGTCCCCAGCACACCACTGCCAGGAGCAGGAGGAGGCAGGTTATGTTCAGCAGGGGACAGTGGCCAGCAGGGACAGGGGAGGATTCAGGTGTAGCTCTTGTGCCTGGCTGTGGATTGCAGTGTATGCACAGCCACAGCAAATGCACTCAAAAGGCATAAATCATCTTCTGTGTCTTCAATCCTACCACGTGTTCTCCCATTCTTTCTTTGCTATTCAAGCTGTTTAAGGATTCTGTAACATTTTCAGGGTAAAAATCAATCTATACTTAGCTTGCAAATACCTCTTTGTGAATGGGTTGTAGATAAGTCTGGATAGAGTCTTATCTGTGTTGACTTAAATCTCTTTTTTTATCCTTAAGATGTCCCTCATGACAGTTTATATTTCTAGACACCATCTACATCCACCTCCACTCAGTGTGTAAATAACACTCTTCATTGCCTCTGAATGTAGTAACAGTGAAGAGATGTCTTAAGTAGCATAAGTGGGTTTAATCATAATATTGGGGGATAGCAGAGGAAGAACTCTCAGAAACTTTTGTTATAGTGTGGATGTAGGGAGGGTGTTCACTTACATTTTCTTTCATGTTTCTATTTGCAAAGTGCAGTCAGCACAAATTCAACTTCACTGTGGTTGGGCAGTCAAAAATTAAATGCTCCTTCATCTTATCTCCCGCTTGATTTTCCACTGTGTCTTCTAAAATATTCAACCCTACTGTAATTATACTGAAATTTATTTAGTACACAATTTCATTATTTAATGAGAAAACCTGCAAATTCGAGTTATTCTGCCATAGCTTCTTTATCATAGAATCATAGAATGGTTTGGGTTGGAAGGGACCTTCAAAGGTCTTGTCATTGTTCCTCTGCCATGGGCAGGGATGTCATCTCCCCTCCACCACCATCCTTCCCTTCAGTCACAATGTGCTCATTTTCCAAGCCCCAGGATTCTCCTTGGGGGGTCATTTCAGTAAACAAATAACCTTGCACATTATTTGATATTGTTTTATTGTTATTTGTTATGTGTAGTTTCTTATAGTGCTCCCTGGACATTAATTTGGTTCTTTTGTTACTCATATCACTTGCCTTTCATTAATTTGATTTCACCAGTGACAAGCAGGGTAGAAAAAATAAATAAATGGAAAGCAGGATCACTTCTAGAATAGGTCAAATTTTAGGCCTTGATCTTAAAAAAAACCGAACCCACAACACAACAACAAAACCACCTCCCTATAGTTCTGTGAAGACATTGCAGTCTATTAACAGTATAAATGTTTATTTAATGAATAGTTTTTTAAAAACTTGTCACTGACCCAGCGTGATAAATAACCAAGGCTGGATTAATTTAAAAACTGTATCCAGCCATAAGCCACAGGTCATAAGAAGTTTATGTGAAGAATGCAAAGCCATAGTCTCAGGCACTTGCACTGTGGAGCTTACAAGCTGCAGGATCTTGCTCTTACAAAGTTTTGACTGGATTTTGTCATATACACAGTTGGGGAGTGCTTCAGAAGCATTAACATCAGCACTTTAGTTGGGATTGTGTTGCATGTGCCAAAATGTCTTCCTGTTTTCAACATTTCTCCTCGCTTAATTTGGCAGTGGGAAGACATACAGGGCCCGTGGTATAGCTGTCCCTGGCTAGAGGAGACGAAACCAGGAGAAAGAAGTGGTTGGCCTTCCACTAATGTTTGGATTACAGCTGGTCTGATTAAAAAGTTTAAAACTACTGTTCTCTGTAGTATAGGGTGAGTCTGGCTCTGTGTCTGCTGGGAACATCACTGGAATGCACCTCGGAGGGAGCGGAATGAAATGTTCTCTGTCTCCTGGAGGGCTGCTGAAATGGGCCCTGTCTTGGAGCAGTGAGCCCAGTGTCACTCCTGAGCTTTAGAAAACCTGCCTGCAAGTCCTTCTTTGCAGAGAAGGTGCCCTGGGTTTGTGTATCTCAGTCCAAGTTTCCCAAGCACTAAATCTCTACTGAAAAGTGCAGTGTCCTGCCCTGCTGGAGGTCCCTTCTCTGGTCAGAGTCCCGGCCGTGGTGAGCTGTGCAGTCGTGTGTCTGTGTAAAGGCAGTTGCATTCTGTGCAGAAATAACATGGTGTGTGCTCCTCAATGCAATACACAGTAGCATTCTAAACGGAATACAAACTTTATTTTTTTCTGTAATATTGTCTAATAGGTACATATTATATATCCTGTTTTTCTCACAGTCGTATTTGGTGGGAGAGTTGGAAGACAGGGTGCTAGGAATATGAATTCTTTCAAATCCTCTCTCAAAGAGCAAACTGAAGAAGACTATCTGCCCCTTTTCTCTCCACCCCTAAAAAGTGATTTATTTATGGGAAAACAAACACGTCAGTGTTCCACTGTGGACTGTATCACCACTTGATGTTTTATGTGCCTCAATTGTTGTGTTTTCAGATTGCAAGCCCCAAGGGGCAGGGACCATGTCTTCTTTTGTTTGCACAGCACTGAGCCTACTGTCAGCACTCCATAAATAAGAAGTAATTACAGTGTTATGCACCCATGTATTTTGAAAGCTTGGATCTGCTCCTGTTGAAATCCAAGGAAATTTTTCCCCTCTTACTTCAGGGACAAAGGATAACGTACTGTATTAACTAGCTGGGTTTTTTTTTTAACACTGGAGGAGAGTGTTTATGTGAGGAAAATAGACTAAAAAACTATAATGCATCCTTTTGATTATGTTAAATGAATATATAGGAGGTGTTGTGAATTACAAATACTGTTTCAAAAGATGATAACCAGTTTTCCAATGCTAACGACTGAGCTTATTAATGCAATAGTAAAATAAGAAATGCAACTGCTCCTAACTATGGAAAATTGTAATTAGAATGGAAAATTCCATCATTCTACTCACTAGACACAAAGGTTTTTCTGAGTGCAAGGAGTGCAGAGAATACTAGAACAAGAATGGGAAACCTGTTTTGAGCTACCATGTAATCTGAAAGGCACACCATTTTTTTAATATATGTGAAACAAACTTTAATGCTGAGGCCTTGTGTGTTAAGGTTCTGCCTGAAGTGAAGTTTTACGGCCAATTTATAAGGTCTTGCAAACAGGAGTTTACAGTGGAAACAGTGACTCTTACCTTAATTGTAGCAATGTCAATAGCATTGCTGTAATGAGCATCTGGCTACATTCCATCTGTTGACCACACCAATGGGTTTTGTGCATCATAAAAGAAGTGTTTTCCCCCCCATATTTGATTTTCCACATGTCAATCCCTCCTACGCGGTCCAGTCCTCTCAGTTTATTGGAATCCCAACACATGAGCTGTGTGAGGGAGGGAGATGGGTGTTCCCCCCATGACAGAGACAGCCCAGCCCACGCAGGCCCCACGCCTGAACCGCTTTGGTCACTTCCCCACTGCCATCCAAGTCCCGCTGGATGAACCTGGCTGATCATCCTGTCAGTGGTGTGCAGCATACTAGGTTATGGATTTGGAGAGAGGAAGCAGCACCATGCATGAACTCTTGCAGCAGGAGAGCATGAGATGAGGCCAAAAGAATGAATTTCGTGTTTAGCACGTGAGGCTTGGCAGATATGGATACTGAAAAGGCTTCAGCAGGGGATTTCTTCAGCGCTCTGCAGCATTCTGTGAGAGTTCTGTCTTTCCCATGCAAACTATCTCAAACTATGTTACGGTTTTGTAAACTTCTTGAACCTGCAGGTTGTTTTGCAGATATTGTTATGGTTCTAACTAGAGAAATATTTAGAAATGGGTGTCTTAGAATTTGACCAATCCCCTCAAGGGGTGGATGGCCAAAGGGCCAATTACCTTGTGCCATTTAACACACTTTTGCGAACTAACATGTAAAAGCCTTTGGAAAATTATTAAATCTTCTTCCTTTACTCCTGATCCTTGGACTTCACATGGTTCTTCCCTCGCCGTCCCCAGCACGACAGCGACATCCGGATATGGTGACTGGGATGTGCTTGGTGGCAGCTTACATTTGCATTTGTCCAAGCTGTGTATTTAGAAACACTACCACAATCAAACTGTGTAATTCTAAATGAATGCTTTTCAGTTCCAAGTCACCTCATTACTTCTTTAATCAAAATAATAATTGAATCCATGTCCCTACTAAACTAGGTAAATAATTTGGAATAAAAAATATTTTTAATGAAATACAAATAAAATGTCGTTTTGTATGAAGCCCCAGATGTGCATGTCAGGTTTCACAGCAGTACAAACAGCTGCTTTTGTTCTTCAAAGGTGTGTTCTCCTGTTACTAGAACATTTGATGGGTGATCTCTTCCAGTAACAATGGCTCTTCCATGTCCCCCAGGGTGAGATGCTATGAATATCCAAGCTTTTCAATGCAATGATAAACTTACCTCTTTTAACTTGTTCATGTTTGGGGCCTGGTGCGCTTATTCTAGGAACAGGGACAGTTTATAGTGAGCTGCCTCTGTTACAGACCTGTATATCTGTATTCTAATATAAACAACTTGGCTTTCTCCTGAGCACAGAAGAAATAAAGTAGAAGTGCTGTAGCTGCTTGGTGTCCTCTCCTGATTTTGTCAGCATTTTGTCCCCATGGCTTGGCAGATCACACCATCAGTTTCTCTCGTATCTCCGCAAGGTGAGGGGAAGCTATGTACAAATTTATAAACTCACCAACATGTCTCCCTTTAAATCCCTAATAATTATCCTTAAAGGCTATTAATTTGTGTCTGACAGAAGAGGGTCAAGTGATGAGCAAAGTCAATAAATACTCATTCAGATCAGGGCTGTATCTTCCTGTTCATCTCACCTTTATTTGTTCCTTTATAATTTTATCTGAAGTGAAAATTTGGACAAAAGGCACTGAAGTCCTTGAATGGATAATAGCTACAATTGTAATTGCAATCACTAATTCTGAAAGTTATGATCTGTGTGATTTTGAATTTTTACTTTCAGTAACTCACGTACAAATTGGGAAATGTGCACTCAGGGAAGTTTATTGAAAGCAATTCTTGGCCATTCTTGTGCAGATCCTTTTTTGGGGGAGAGAGAAGGTAGGGGAAGTTTTACCCCACAATTTCTTAGGATTGTGACAGCCTTTGGAGTGCTGGGAAAGCTGCATCTTCACCCTTACAGCCATTGCATTCTCTTGCTCTGAAGCAGGTGGTTTCCCACATTTCTTATAAAGTTTCAATTATTATTACTTTTGGCTGCATGGGGCAAATAGATGCTTCATCTGTATATCTCTCCCAGAAGCCATCATTACCCAATATACTTCACCCTTTTTTTTTTGTGTGCATGTGTAGAAATAGTATTATTTCTAAAAGTGTAAATTGCTAGGAGTCACTTAGTTTTGCTGTTTAGGCTTTTTGTCTCTGAGGGGTAGTTTTTTTACTTGTTCATAGTAGTTTGTATGTTGTAAGCACACTAAATGTTTGCTCACGACAGAAGATAAGTCAGTCCTTATCTAATAAACTGTAGAAGGACTACTAATTTTTGAAATGTTAGGGGAATACTATCATCATAGCTGTCATTTTTACAGATGAGTGAATAATTCCTCTCAGTGAAAAACATGGACACAGAAAAGGACTATTGAAACAAGGGGCTGAGCTCGGTCAGTTGAGATTCCCAGTTTGGCAAGATCCCTTGGCTGTGTTGCGTGCACTGCAGGTATTCACTGTGCAGTCCTAGCAGAACTATTCATGTGTAGTTCAGATCACTGATGTATAGTCCTGCATCATTTTGTGCCTCCTCTAAGTGATTTCTCTCACAAAACAATCGATGTGGGAAAATCGTCCAGAATTTAGGAGTGGAATTAGTTGGGGTTTTTTTCCAATTTGTTACTGTGCCTGCCTCATAACTGCTGACAATGGCACTGAAAATTTAGGGGGCTCACCATGCAAGTACAAGGCATTGAGAAAGTTCTTGAAAGAGTTCCACAGATCTTGGCTGATAATTTTCTTTGTAAACCAATCTGTGTTTGTTGCTTTTCCTTTCAACCCTATATTTAGAAAGAAAAAAAAAGGTATTCCAATGATCAAAAGCAGAATAGGAAAATAGGACATACATTTAATGTGCATCAGATTGACTTACAAGATGCTTCATGTGTTTAGAGACAATTAAAAACATGGTATTGTTGTGTTTAGTGGCTTTCATTTCCCCTGTTTTAAGCATCTCCATGGTATTGTATCTGTGATGTTTGGGTTCTTACTGTAACATACCTCAGTCAAATGTTGTTGTTTGCTACCTGAAGGTCTCAGGCATACCAGTTCAAAGTTGGGTTATTTATTTATTTGCTTATTTTCCTTGATGTACTCAGAGAAGATAAGTATCCAAAGAATCAAAGACTTTGATGCTTATTTTCATAGCCAAAGGTCTCGGAATCTTTGAGGGTATATCTCTTGGAACAACAAGAAAGAAATTTAATTTTATTAGAGCCAAAATATTTTTCAAATGTTGGTAATTAAATTGAGTCCATAAAAAGGCTGGGATATTAATAACAAGGGTGGATATTTCAATATTAGGAGAGATGGCAGATTGCAAGATTCATGATTAAGAGTGTGGTCCAAAACTATCACCTTCAACCTGCAAACTGTTGTATTTTAAATCATAAGCCCTACATAACCAGGGCATGCCAGTGGCCTTTTTGTACTTCACTGTATAATAAGTATAACAGAGGAAACCACAGGGGTAGGAGGCTTTTTCCAGTGGTATTTTGCAAAGTGAGAGCAGGAACAGAGAATGTGGAAATCAGAAATACACCCTTGCAGGAAGCAGGATTTACAGGAGTCTGATGAGTGTAGGAAGAGTATAAATCAGTCAAAACTATCAGTCATGTCTGCAGAAGAAAATAGGGGATGAAGTGCTCAGAAGCACTGCCGTGACATTCAGGGACTGAAAGTTGTAAATAGCCACTTAGGATGACTGGTAAACTGTGATGGAACTAATTGCAGCATTTATTACACACACACACACAGGGCAGATAAGAGAGAAATTTGTAACTGGAAAGAGAATTGAACATCAAAAAATTGTGGTGGATCCTGTCATTCTGAAACTTTCATTAAAGATACACTGTTCTAGCTAAACAAAAAATTCTGGATCTGTTGAAGGAATCACTTGAAGAGATGTTATGCATGATGTCATGGAGGTTCTTTGGCTTCATCAGTTGTTTCCTCGTGGCTTTAGCCGTGAGGGCAATTACACAGGGCAGAGGACCTGGAGAAGTGTCAAGGATTTCGTTATAAAGTACAGTCGGTTGAACTTGCTCACCACCCACACACTGCTGAACTCCAGGATCAAGACTTTTCTCTGGTAGCTCATGCACAAATACATACACAGCACCTAGGTTTTTTTGTTCATAGCTTTTAATACCCAGTATAAGGGAGTTGGGATCAATTCTACACTTGTGGATAGTTCTAATTTCAATTTGAATTAGCAGGTGATCTGAAAATGTTCATAACGCCATGTTTAGGTGACTGCTGCAGTCCCTTTTTTGTCTTAAAAATTATAAACCTAAGAGGAAAACAGACTCTGTGTGTGTGATACAGGAGCAAGAACAGGGGAGTGAGGAGAAAACTCCATTGCTCAGTTACAGCTTTACAGTGGGAGGTAACCAAGGCAGTGTCTGCCATGGTGTCTTCCCAAAGGAAAAGGAGCAATGGTGGAAGCCCAACAACCCCATTTTGATCCGATCTCGGATACTTGGCATGTAGGATAAGGGACCTGCACAGGCACGACTGTGGAGAAAGTGATTGAAGTGCAGCCTTCTTTTCTCCAGGTAGACCTCTGCCCAAGTTTGGGAGCATAGTTTCTATCCCAGAATTAAAAAATAGTTGAATGCATTCCTAGTCAGTAGGAGATCAGTTTGTGGAATGAAAGGGCTTTCATGGTGTAATATTTCAGCTGGTCTCTACCAGTGCTAAGGAGGTAATTATCATTGTTACTGTTTTCCAGGGTGGCAACAGAGGGGGTCGAAAATGCTTGTTCTGTCTGATAATGTGCTTAACCAGCTTTCAGTGAAGGTGCACATCATGGTTCATCGCCCTTGAATTTCTTTGAGGACCCAAAGTGACTGGTTTAGTGACTAGCAGTAATGTATCAGTGCAGATCAGCAGCAGATAATTTAGTCTGATCTTGTTTGATTTTATGGGTCTCCTAAAAACTTTGTTTCCACATACCAGCAGCTTAATGGACAGACATATGATTTCAAGCTGCTAAACTTCAAGGCTTGTTGTAGAAGGGGCAAGAATGCATGGTGGAGGAAAAAAGGGTGGAATTAATGCTGGGAAAGAATTTGACTCTGGCTTATGCTCTGGTACCTTTCATTTTTAGACCTGTCTATACTGCATATTGTACATTTCTGCATCTGTTTGTGGTACAAAAAACCAGAAATGACATGACTAAATTTTAATAAATAGAAATGTTTTCAGATGTATATGGTTCTCCATGGTCCTCTAAAAGGAAAAGAGAAAGTTCATTACAATTCTAAATATAACTCAATATCTACAGTGAAGGGATTCTTGAAATTTTTATTATTTAAAAGTATATATATATATATGAATTTAAAAAAAATAAATATTTGTAGAAATAAGGGTGTGTCTTTCAAATACTTAATAAATATAAAATATCAGTGGAATGATGGACTTAGCTGGGCTTTTAGACTGTGTTGATCTCGAGATGTAACTGAATGGATTAAAATGTGGTTAGGACTTTTACCTTTGAAATGAGAAAACACCAAGGCTTTTGTGTTTTTACGTCATTCATACAGTTAAAAAAACTCCTGTGCCTAAGCACTTTACAAAAAATGGAGCCCAAGGAAGATAAAATATATTTGTGTATTTATGAATCGCCTTTGTTCTAAAAAATAAGGCAGTACACTTGTTGAGTTCAACAGACGTTGAACACAACCTTTTTTTTTGATCAGGAAATAAATCTGATTTTAAAATACCTTATATTTTAATCTTATAATTATATGTTGAAAAGTGACAAATATTTATATTTCAAATGTCTCTAATTCCTGTCACTTCTTCTACTTCGTTTTTTTTCTCTCATAGTAAGAATTCACATTCAATACAGTAAATAATAGCATTACTTTAATTTCAGGCAGGATTAATTTGAATCAAATTTAATGGTGGTGTGTGTGTGTAGAAGGAGCCAAAATACTGTAACAGAGATCTGTCTGGTATTAACCAGGGATTGCAGGGTCTCACTTTTATGTGCCTAAGAGCTCGATGTATTTATGGAGTGTAGGATAGTGGATAGTTTCCTTCTAGTTGTTTTACAGTTTGACAAGGTATTACTGGTACGAGCAGGTATTTCCTATATGCAGAGTAGGAAGTACTGCTAATACAGTTAATAACCCACCTAACAGAGGAAAAAAAATTAAAAGGAAATGCTTTAAGGGCCCTCATGGTACACTGTAGTATTAAACACATGGCAGCCCATGGCCTCCAAATAAAATCTTACAATTTGGGTTGTGATGTCACTGGTCAATTATTTGACTGTGGTAGCAATAGTGATAGTGATATCACACCTATGAAAACTGGAATTCCTCCAGCTGGGTTCGAAGGTGTGATCTCCAATCCATCAATGTCAGCTGAGAGTCAACCATTACCTTTTACATCAAACCATAAAAGCAAGTTTTACCTTCTCTGCTGAAGCGTGAGGGTGTTGTTCCAGCAGCTCATTCTTTTTAGGTGTTATGTATATAGTTTATGCATTATGTTCCTCTGAGAGGACTTTGATTGCACCTTCAATCATAATCAGTATCTGGTGTTAATTGCTGCTACTAATTTCTTCTCTTTTTAATAAATTTAAACTTCACAAAATAAATTGTAAGGAGGAGCAATTATATTTCCATTTTGAATTTGAGTTATGAAGACCTGTACCTAAGTTATTTGGTATTTATCTATTTGTATTGACCTGGTTTGTGACAAATTGTGTCCGTAATTTCACCATGGACACTAATATTGTACAAAATTTTAAAAGGAAAAACATTATTATGATAGATTTAAATATATTTATTGAGCTGGCAATACAGTAGCTCAAAAGTGTTTTAAATTTGTTTATCTTCTATTGAATATATGGATGCAATAATTTTTTATTTCTATCATTCTTAGGAAGAAGAATATCAAAATTGTATAAATACATGAAAATTTAAATCAATATGTGAAAAATATATAAATATATAAAAACCTAATGGTCAATACAATTAATAAGAATTTTAACTATATTTATTGTTGTTCTGCTGAGTTTTTAATAGAGTTTTTCAGCTACTTTAACATAATTATTAAACAAGATTTTCCACATCTTTTTATTTTGTAATTGCAGCACTTCAGAATTTCCTTTCTGACAGCAAAAAGAGAGAAATTTAATAAGTCATTACAGTAAAGCTGTGGTATGGGGTTTATTTATCTGCATTATATATTCCCAGTTTAGAGTCCTGCCTAGTTATCCTTTTTTCTTTTAAAGGTTGTCTGACCTTTCCCGTAAAGAAATCCTTTCTTTTAGCTGATAATTTTATAAAATTACTTGGGACACTTGCCAAGTGAGGTATCTGTCTGAAGAGTTTATACTCTGCACAAATGGTTCCAGGTGCTTAGCTGGAAAGTCTCAGCTATTTCCAACAAAGAGAATAAAAGGGAAAAAAAACCCCATCAAACTTGTAAATAATACTTGTTTTAAAAGATTTACTGATCCAGTTGCATCAGGATGGTGTCCTGAGTGTTAGCAGTTTGGATAGTATTAATTGGATGTACTGTTTCTTGTCCAAGAAAATGTTTGTTAAATTCGTTTACTATAGAAGAATTCATATTTTTGTGAGATTCTTGGGAATATATCTGCATAGGAAAGAAAGGATAAGTCAGCTGTGGGGTAAGATAGAGCTGAGGTACCTGTGCAAACAGGTGGGAACAGTGGTTGGGGGTTCAGGAGACAAGGAGGAAAGTGGGAACTGCTAAACTCTGCAAGAGAGGGTGGGGAAATGGGGATTGGAGGAAAAAAATGATTGAAGATGGAAGATGGAGGGAATATTGGAACTGGCAGAGCAAAATCCCCCATGGTAGAAACTGAAGAGAGTCTGGAGAGATGAGGATAGCTGCAAGTGGACCAAGTAGTGGACACTGAGTCAGGTAAATGGATGCCATAATGTCACAATAAAGGATGCCCTAGAAGAGCCTGAATGAATGAATGGTTTGTTTGACATTTGATTTTGAGCAACATTCATTTAACAAATTTGAAGATAGGATGGATCAAACATCTTGGCTAGTTGGTCATAGGCCTGATATTCCTTCTGTGTACTGATCGAGGCAAGAGTCCTGGGGAGAAACAAAATATGCAGAATTAAGGGCTGTATCATAACTAATATCTAATAAGGTTCGAAATTCAAGCTGAAGAGATGATCTTAGTTCTGGAACTTTTTACATTTTGCTTGTTTCAACTTGTAAGCTGATAATGTTGTTATACCATAGCAGCTTTTTCTGTGTGTGGAGAACACATGAAGTAGATTGTATGTGAGATAAAAAAATGTGATGAATGTCTAGGCTTTAATTGTGTTATGCAGTTAACATTAAGGTAGGTGGCAGGAAGAAAGAAAGATCAACTTCTCAATGTCTTTTTAATCAGTAAAATATTTACTTGTTCATCCCTGCAAGAGGTTAAATATACAGCAAGAGATTTGCTAATTAACAAAAGCTGTAATGTGTTTGATCTTCAGTATGTATACCTGTATCAGTCAGCTTGTAATATTTTTAATAATTATTTTGTAATCATTTGCCCTGTTATGCTAAGACACTGTTTCCTTGAGTGAGCTGCATGGCCTGACAGCTTTTACTACAGAACCTAAATGTGTCAACATTGGCAAATAGTTCTGTCACTGCTTTGTTTTTTTTTTTTTTTAATCTACAAGATAAAATCTTGAACTCAGAAAAGTGAAGTAAATAAAAGAAATAGGCTAAAAGAGACAGCTGTGTGCTTTTTGTGAAGAGAAACAGTAACAGAGGATAAATCAGAAAGCTGAGGATGACGTGTTGCAAATAAACCTTAGTACATATGACAGTTCTCTGTTGAGGATTTTCTCATAAAGGTTCAAGGCATGAAAACTTAAAGGTGAAATAGAGTACTGCCAGAATATCTGACTTTTCCTGTAGGCAACTTTTTGAGGCAATGGAAGTATTTAGTTTATCTAAATACATGGAATTTATTGTCCAAGAAGACACGGTCCATGCATGAGCAGTGTTTACAAAACAATGGATGTCAGACTCCACGATGGGGTTTTTATTTGACAGAATCTGGTCAGTAAGGTAGTACATAGAGTAAACATGATGGAATGGAAGGGAATTCAGGAATCCTTTTTTGTGAGTCTGGTGCAGAAGTCTGAAGTAACCAGGAAGCACAGCTTCTCTTCTACAAAGTTTGAGAGTATCTGGTTATTTAGAAGACTGATGCCCTTGATTTGGGAGATCTGTGTGTTCATTATCTTCATGTCATCAGTGCAGCATTGTGCACTAAGAGAGGTGTAAAAGTAGCTCACACTGTGAGCTACTCCTGAAGTCTGCACGTTATGTTTGTAGGTTTGGGTTTTTTTGTGAATAAGGAAATGAGCGTTTATCCTTATGTAAGAAACCAAAGGTTTATCTGAGCCGTCACCTATAATTCTGGAGTAAAATCAGAAAATCTGTCTCTCTGGATTTCAGCAGAGGTTGAGAAAATCTTAAGCAATGTTTTCCTCTTCACATTATCATTGTCGCAGGCTCCGGAGCACCTGTTATAAAGACGAAGGCAATGTACATCTGTCTAAATCTTGCATTGTTAAAGCCTGCAGTTGTTCTTGCCATATGATTCTTTTCAAAACTCTGTGCACAGATTAGATGCTGCTTAAGCACTGTGTGCAGTACCACCTGGAAATATTGTTGAGTACAGTCAATGAGGGGAAAAATATCAGTGATGGTGACTTTGGATTCTGTAGAAATAATTAAGTAATGATCTTTTTAACTGGATTTTTAAAAATCTCTGGTTTTTTTCATTAATTTTTAAAGTATTTATAAGGATTTAAACATAAAGCTATCTTTGAATAAAGAAAGCTTTTAGTGCAAGAATAAAAAAATTAATCTAATACTACCTAAAAAAGCTTCAAAGTCAGTCTGTCAGGTTCTTTATGGCAATGAAGCTCTCACATTATCTTTTTAATGTTGAAATCAGTTCAAGTCAGTGAAATTTCTTTAATGAACTTTAGGGCACATCTTCAAAGAAACCTGCAATTGAACCTGTGGAAAGGCCAATGCCTTTGAACTGTGGAAAAGAAGTTTATCCTAGATTAGCTTGATCTTTTAGTTTACTCTGCCTTCTAATCTAGTAAGAAAGATCTAAGCTTTAAGAATACCCCAGAACTGCAGTGACAACGTAAAAGTAGTGTATTGTTAGGGAGAAATTCATTGCTTCTCTTGGGTATTGGCATTTTAAATTTTGAAGGATAGCAAAGTTGTTTATTTTGCACTGTGAACATGACCACTCGGGTCTCCCTGAGCACTACATTTTCTTTATGTGTTAAGAGATGTTTATTTGTTTATTTCTTTCATTTCTTACTACCTTATAAATTGAAAATTTAACTTCATTTTTGTTTTCATTCTCCCTCTAACATTTCACTGCACTTCCATCCGGTTCAGTCTTTCATCACTCAAATGTGGAACAATGTACCTTCAAATGCGAAAGAAATAACAAAATCTGGAACAAATTACAAAGTGATGGAGAGGGGAAATGCAGAGCTGTATGGAAATAAGTGCATTAATGCATAGGCTCTGATGCACATGAGTCTGTTTTGAAGGACACTTCATTTTTAGTTTGAACTTCTGCTTTTAAATTTTACTGTAATATGATACAACATTTGCTTGGGTGAGTACTTGAGGAACTTTCAGTGTTAACAATATTATTTTCGATAGAAATTCCGTTGGATTTCGGATTTTGTACTCTTTCCAGGTTACAATAGGAAAAACATGGAAGAGATTTTTAATAGAAAAAACCAACACTCAGTGATTTGCAGCTGGCAATCACAATGCCTCTACTGCTGCTTTTGTTTTATTGAGTGGAACAGGTCATCAGTATCAGAGCTGACTGTGTTCCTTCTCTGGTGAAAGTAAAAATGCAGGTCTAGCAAAAAAATTAAATGACCACTAGTTTCTTCTTTTCAATCATTCTTTGAAATATCTTTTAATAACCATCTCATTTTGTGGAATCAAGGAGGACAAGGAAGGGTATCACTCAGCTGGCAAAGGAAAATGCACCTTTTGTCATAATGCTGACTTCTGTAAGTGATGTTATTCAATGTCTTCTTTTAATTATGGATTAATAAGCATTTACACTATGAAGAAAGTGCAGAAAGGCAGAATTAGGTAGAAAAACTTGTTCAGATGAAAAAAATAATGTTTATGAAACTGGATTTCTGAAAAGGAAGGTGTTGAAGGGAATAAAATAAAATGTAGTTGAAGGAACAGAGAAGAAATCAAAATTATATGTTTATCCAGCTTATAAATTATGCTATATTTTCCTGTATTGTATTTTTTTTAATTCCTTGACCTTTTAAGGTCAATGGGAATTTCACCACTGACTTGATTGGCACTATTTCACCCTTCATCTGTGAGAAGCGGTTTCTGCTTTTTATTGCTATTTCAAAATGGTATCCTTCCTTTTCTTCTCTCACTCCAGTTTCCTAAGGATTTATAATCTTTTGCATCAAAAGGAATTTTTTTCCTGGTCATACTGTATAGTTGAAATCCAAGTACCAGGCAAAAAGCTGGCTGACCTAATGGGCTGATTCCAGCAGAGCAGACGTTTTGAATCTGGACTTCTTGGTTATTGAGGGTACAGGATTTTGAATGCTTTTATCCTTTTATTGGTGAATGCACTAAAGTGCATGCAGACAGAGAATGTTAAAGTGGCAGTCAGATAAACTTGTTAAAGCAGTGGGAGTTTTTCCTTTCTTTCTACGTGACTTTATCATCACAGTGGAGTTAAAAGGCAATTAGCCCTTCAGCTCTTTTCTGGCCAGTTTATTGGCATTTTACACACAACTGTTGAATAGACAGTGCCATATTAAAAATTCCAATGAAGCTGGCCTGGGGATAACAGACTCTAAATTTCTGGTTAATGTAGGTTTCCTTGAGAGGAACTATTGCCAAAAAGCTCGAGTGAAATTATCTAAAAACAGTACCTATGCTGCATGTACTCATAGTTGATGGAAAATTGTAGTAGTCTTGCTACATGCTGTGTTACATTTCCAGGGAAATATTTTTATAAAGAGTGTTTGATGAAAAAGTTTATTCCTTTAGTAATAACAGGCTACCCACTGTGTTACTCTAGGCAATGAACATGGTGAGTAGAACGAGACGTTTTCATCATCAGAACAACAATCATACTTGCTTTGCATTTCTGTAACTTTCGTCTGAGGTCATTAAAACACTTTCCAAACATGGATTACTTACTTCTTTCAGTATATGAGAAGGTGGGGAACAGATTATTATGTTGAAGTTTTGACCAAATGTAGTCCAAATTTGTTTTGGTTTGGTTTTGGTTTGGTTTGTTTGGTTTTTTTAAATTCTGTTTGGGTTTTTTGTTGTTATTTTGGGGGGGTGGGTTTAGAATTGTAAGGAAAGCTTGTGGAGTTTTTTCTCATTTCAGGGCCAATAGAAAATCAAACACGTCTTTTGCAATTCTTGCACCCCAAAGTACTGAGAACCAAAACCTGACTGTAGTATTTTTCATGACTGAGGAGAATGAAGTACAAACACAAGACATATAAGCTCACTACTGGAGAATTAATTGGATTTTTTCTAGTATTTCAGTTTTAATCTGGCCTTGCCAAAGGAAATAGAAAGTTTTTGATAGACTTGACTGAGACTATTATTGCGTCTTAATGATGCATTTGTTGCTTCTATGAATAAATTTATTTAATTAAATTTTGTAGCTGATTTTAATTTACTGGTGTTATATCATGAGAAATCCATTGGGGTCTGTGAGTGTGATTGAGAGCCAGAGGGTAAAAACAAAGAGTAGATGTGGTATTTTTAACCTGACTGTATGCATTGCTCACACTGCTCCAAGCTGCACTGGGGAATCAGCAAAAAGGCTTCTTAGAAGTCCAGCTGATTTTTGGATCAGATCTCTTTCAAAGTGGGGAAGGAAAGCTGGTAGGTTTAAAGAATCAGAAGTATTTTCACTATGTTTCAGTTTTCATGACAACTCCAGAGGGCACTCAGATTTGTTCAGAGAGCAGGTGATGGATTTATGCTCCAGTGTGCCTTAACAATAAACAAAGCGAATCAAAATGCCTTCATTTGCTCAGGTATGTAAGTTAGCAGAATTTCTTTTAGTGCACATCACTGATTTGAAGTGATCCCCAATAGCAGCAGGTTTATTTTAAATGGTGTATACCTGTATTTCAACTGTCTGTGTTAAAAACTCAGTTTGCTTCTGATACTCACAAGCCATCGTTAAAGTCATCTGTAACTTTTGTCTTTCAATACAGCAAATACATATTGCAAGACAACACAATGGTTTCATTAAATGGGTATTAATGTGCAAATTGAAAGTCTGGAAGCTGGGAAGTGCCAGATTTAAAGTAGCTCATATAATTTTTTTTTTTAAGTGTCCTTTTTGGGTACATGTTAGAGGACTTTTCAGTTACACATCCATTTACTTTCTTTCCTGGAGCACCTCACTGCTGTTCCGTGCTTGCTCCCCAGTGTACTGACTCCATTCTTGAGCTGCATTTTAAGTGGGACAGTAACTGTGGGAGACAAGCATTTGTGTTATTGGGCATCTTAGCCCTGTCTCTTGCTTCAGATTTCTTATGTGCTAAAAAATTGTGTGGGCCAAAATACAGGTATTGTGTGAACTTCTATTTAATTCAGTCAGGGGCTGTCCGAGATGCAGAGAGCACCCTCAGCGACTTCAGAGCGATAAAAACTCTGCCGTGATGACAGGAAGAATGTCTGGTCATCAGGAGCAAAACTAGTGCTGTAGCACCAGGAGTGGTTCTGAGCTTTAGGCCATCTCTGACAGTTTTCCGGGCTGCCAGAAAAAAAGTAATTTTTTCACATCTAAAAAGTGAGGAAAATAAAAAATACTGTTTTATTTTATAGAGATGTGTCCAGTATAACATCTTGAAGTCTATTTTAAAAATAGATGTTTTAAAAATGAAAAGGACTATAAAATCTGAAGAACTTTACACAAGTAAGCCTAATACATCAGAGCAAATGACCAAGACATCTGCAACAAATACTTTTGAAACTGTGCCCAGTGTCTGTGCACCATCTTTTCCCACACAGATAATAGTGCTCTTCTCCTATCACAAAGAAGAAAGTGGATTGTTAGTGCTCTAGAGAGATCCAGATATGGTGATGAGCAGCAGAGGAAGCCCAGGAAGCAAACAGCACTATAGTTTCAGGGACATGCTTAGCAAAAGCAGCATTTTTAAAACTTTGGTAGTGCTGAAAGCAGCTGCACTCTGTAAGGAACATTTGTCCTGTGAACAGAGTGACACAGACCCTGGAGTGAAAAATAACGTGTGATCATTAGTTAGAAATAGCCATAATTTATAGACACCAGGGGGCAGAATTAAGGTTGCAAGGACACCTATAAACCTGGCATTCCCAAGCAGAGGGCTATTTATGTTCAAACTCAAGCACACTTTTAAATTTAAACATTTGAACGGGATAGAATTTGTTGCAAATAACATCCTGTTTGTGGAAACAAAAACGTTTAAATGCAGTGGGAAGAGAAGTGTGATTGTTCATTTGTTACAAATGTGAATTTAACTAAAAGCTAATTTTAATTAGTTTCAGCTAATATCCAACACTTTATTGTTTGTGCATAAATTAGTGCAGCTTTCTAAAGGAAAAACATCAAACAAACCCTTTCTTGAAGGTTAGACCTCTTTTTCTTACTTTCTGGACTGCAGAAAACACTGTGGATAACTGCAGCTTTTTATTTCCAACCTGACCTTCCACATTCTGAAACTAATTTGCCATACTGCTTCTCAAAGTCTGCTCAAGGACTTCCTTTAGCAGAATAATGTGGTTCTTATTAAGCACATCCTATAAGACCCAGGAGGATTGCATGCAAAGAAAATAAGACGGAAACACAAATGAATTTCCATCCTCCAGTCAGATATATGATATTGATGACGAGGATGCATATGAAGGATATTGTAAAGAAGACAAAGAAAAAGAATTAAAGCAAATGTCTGACAAATTGGCCGTCTGCAGATGCAGGGATGACAAGTGGTCTATGCAGCTCAGTAGAGGACATGGAGGCATCAAGCCAAATCGTTATGTAGTCAACAAGTCTCTTTGAATCGCATGGGTATGTGTAACCTCTCTTTTAAATAAGGCCTCACTTTAAATTACATCATCATAAAAGACTTAAAAGCCATGAAGTTTTATGTGAAAACTGATAGTTTCACCTAACTCCAAATGTTGTTCTTCACCGTTATGAATTTTATATTTTTACAGGAATAATGAGATATTCTGCTAAAGTGGAGCTTCTTTAGGGTATTATTTCCCTAATTTTTAAGTAGATGTACCAAATACAAATAATTGTGAAAACAGCAACTTCAATTTCAAATCTGTTTCTTCCTTAACTTTTTTTCTGCAAGGTGACAAAATAATTTCATGCTAGCATGATTTGATGGAAAAATTCACTGAAATAGCTTTAGTGTACTGTAATCTCTATAACTTGTGATGTTCTTATTCCAATGGAGCTAAATATAGATTTCAGAGGTTTTACAAGGTTAATGAGGAATCTTTACCCTCTATACACAAATCAGTGCAAGTGTAGTTAAGTGAACAGACTCCAGAATTATCACTATTTTCATTTCATTCTTCAACAAGATGCAGAATTTGGGTAATCAGAATTGTAATATGATTTTCCTATTAATCTGTTTTAAACCATGAAATCTGATATTTTCACCATGACTAATCCATGAAATTTGTCAACTTTGTCTGTGATTTACACAAGCTCTGTTTATAAAGAGAACTTGTTTCAGTCCTAAGGCATGGAATATTATTTCCCAGCATGCTTTTAGTGACTTTTTACTAACAAGTATAAACAAAATGTGCTCATTGACTATATTATTATTTCAAGATCAGGAGGTAAAACATGAGGAATGTTGAAGAGTATACTCCCTGTAGCAGTGTATATTAGTCTTAAGCCATTAAGAAGAAAATAGCCTATCATATCAGAGTTGGTAAGGATGGTTGTGATCATAAAGTTTACCTAAAATAATTGGATAACTTGCTTGTAGATTAAAAACATATGTGATTCTTGTATGTCTTTATGCTGAGGCTTTAGAATTAATTGCTGTCAGCATAAACCAGACCAAACAAAAATAGATTTGCATCAATTCTTTGTAATGGGGGTAAAAGAAAGCCTTGAATGACAGTGAGGATAATTCTGTTTTGTATTTGGGGGGAAATGGCTACACAATGTTCACGTACGGGAGTGCAATTTACTATATATGGGAAAGAATAAAGATCCTTTATGTAAATGTAGTAACAGGCAAGTAATACCTTCAAAGGAAAGAAAAACAATCTCTTGGGCACAGAAAGTTCTTCTGCTCCAGCTGTCCTCTCTTACTTGTTGGGGGAACACATTTGGGGAAGGGCCAAAACACAGATATTCACAAAGCATCCAGTTTTTAGCTCAGCACAATGTCTCAATCAGCTTTTACTGAGCTGCTCTGCTCTGTACCAAACAAGCTATAAATGTGCAGCACATCCGTGCTTGTAAATGAGTCCCACTGCCTGTGGTGGTGAGAACAAGAGGGCTCTGGGTTTCGGTAACAGCACAGCACTGCAGGTAAGGGAGAAGCAGCAGGGAGGAGCAGGAACTGCTGGATGCCATGGCTGTCTCTACGTCATTTCAAATTCCTGATCAGATGGTTTTATGAAAGGTCTCCAGAAGTCATACACATTGAGATCACAGATGGCCAGCTCGTTACAAGATCCACAAACTGGAGCCAGATAGCAGAAGCTTGGTCTGCTCTGTAGTCTGGTCTTTCTCCAGCAGAAGTGGCCATAGGTTATTCACATGTCCATCAAGTTATGGAAGTACAGACATCCTCTCCCATGGTCCTGTGGTGTGAAATGCCCCCTTTGTGATCAGATCATGGGAGAGCTACTGGCCATGGTGGAGGAAGGTCAGGGAATACAGTGCCCTCAGGTGTCTTCTGCCAATGCCATGGCATTCACAGGCGGTTGCCCAAGCCGTGGCAGGGGAATTCTGTGCCCTTGTGCTTCGGGTTGGCCTTCTTTTCTCTCCTGGTTCCTTGATCACTGGAGCTCATGTTCTCAAAGGCCCAACTGCCTCTTAATCCGATTTCTGAATGAAAACAGTCAACTGCACCCATAGAATTCTTATTTCACAATGTTCTGAGAGTCATGGGGAAGTGTGGTCTCTACTCCAGGCTGGAATCTGACCTCAGAATTACAACTTATTTCAGACTTGCTAAAGTATTTAGCCCAAAAGGATGTTTTGTGTAGGACAGAGAAGAAATTGGTGTGGACAGATGAATGTTTTACACATGATGTTTTGCACTTCCCTAGCTAAAAAAGCAATTGAATAAATTTTCTTTTAATTGCTCATAGCATAAAATGGAAAATAAGTGGAGTCTCAGCGTTTCAAAAGATATTTTTAAAATAGTATAAGTGAAAAATAGATGTTTAGAATTAAAGTCTGATTTAATATAATACCATTAAATTTAGAAACCAAAATGATTTATTGATCATCGTACTTTAGTGTCTCAATGTCTCCTTACAAATGCAGCTGTTCCCTTCAGAGCCTTGAAACTTGTCTAATACTATTGATATATACAATTTATGAATAACCAGTGGGGCTATATGGATTCTGATATTCTAGCTATTTGGAGCTATTTTCACATGTATTCTCCTAATGTATATAGAATTACTTGGGACAGAATTGAAGCTGCATCAAACTATGAAAGCTTTTTGTTTAATCCATTTACTGAATAATTCAGTAAAGATCCCTCTGTTTTCTACTCTTAGGCTCTTAAAATTATTGTCCTTATAACGTAAAGAATTCTATTCTGCATGGTTAACATGTCATGTTTGTATAAGAAAAAAATGCTCTCCTGTGTAAATTAGGTCTAGAGAATTTGTTTAAATATTTGTTGCTTATGAAAGTTCTACAGCAAGGCCTTTTCCTAAGGCATACATTTATCAGCTAAAATCTTGATTGTTTTGCCTGTATTATGTCACTCACGTCTGGCAAGAACAGCATCCTGCTGTTTGTGAAGCTGACCTCCTGCTGCTGCTTAGCCACTTGTAGGATTCTATCCCAATTCCTCTAATCCACTCTATTTCAATATTCATATTTGGGCTCCTTCACAGATTCTTTTGCTGCTCTGCTTGGGATGCTCTATGAGCTGAATGAGAATTTTAATGTTCCGTTCAAAACAGAAGGAACCTTTTTGTTAAATGAGAATATAAGGAATAATCTCCTCCACTCCCTTGGACAGAATTTCTACACATGCACTGTATTATTTTCCTTCAAACTTTTGTCCAGAAATTTGGGGTACTATTTCAATATATTGGTTTGCTTTGTGTAAATCAGATCCAATTTGAGGTTTAATGTTGCAATAAGGCCTGCTACCATCTTAAATTGTTTCTTTCCTGTTGTAACTCCTCATTCAGAGTTCAGTGCTCCTTGTTTCCATTATGTCAAGGGTTTACTGAAATCTTTTCAAGCTCCTTGTGTAAGTCAGGCCTAATTAAAGCAGAAAACTGAAAGGACTCCAAAAATGGTGTTAGAAATGACACCAAAGCACAAAGTGCACTGTAGATATTTTTGCCATGCTTTCAAGAAGTCAGGAAAGATTTTTGTATGTGTTTTTCCAGTACCTGTTTTCTGATCCCCACATGAAACGAGGTTTAGAGAAAACAACTTAAAGCTTGATTGGTATATATATGTATGTCTGCATATATATATATATATATATACAGTGTATATGTGTATATATATATGTAGTATTTATATATATATGTGGTCTGTCCCTTTACTTCACACCTAAGCCTATTAGCTTTGCTGGATCTATTTGTGGTCAATATAGCAATTGAAAAAAACAGGATAGCAGAACATAATCCTTTTTAATGCAGACCTCCTGGGCTTATACTGTGTTAAGAATTGTTCTTTAGAGAATGGGATTTAGTTTACTGAAAAATAAAAATGGGGTTGAATTGTGATGCTAATTTTATTATTTGAAGAAGAAGTTCTTTGGACACAATGCAATATTGCATGAGTCTCTCTTGTACAATTTAGAAAACCTTCAGTGCAGTATATAGAGCTTACCTAAGTGTTTAAAGAGAAAAAAGACATTATCGAGGTGAAACGTATTTCAACAATTTCATGAAGTGTCTCTCACTTGTACCAAACTTCCCTTTCTGGAAAATTCATTTTAGAGCATGTATCATGTTTGCTTCAGCTGTAGCTTTCTGCAGTCCAAAGTTCCCTCACTCTCGCTGGATCATCATCATCAGGAGCCACCCGGTGCCAAGACTTGCTGAGAAACCCTGTGAATGGGGTTAGGGATGCAGATGGAAACTGGAAAAGACAACAGCTACAGCAGTTTGATATAATGTTAAACTTCACAGCTAGAAATGGAACAGAGAAGATAATGAAGAAAAAGAAAAGAGGAAAGAAAAAGACTTCAGAAAGAGGAGGTGAAACAGGGATAGAAGCAGTGAAGTGTGGGAGGAAGCAGAGGAAACAATGCTGAAGAAAAGAAGTGGGACAGAGGAAACGTATTATTTTGCCTCCTTTCTTGCATTTAACAAGTAATGTGTATATATGATTTGTTCACAAATGTGTTAACATTTCTAATGGTAGCAGCATAGAAGAAAGATGTTTAACAGCTTTTATCAAGGGATTTAATCTCTGGAATCCAAAATGAAGAGGTTTTTAAGTGATCCCTCTATGCAGTACCAGTGCGAAGACTTGCGGTTCTGCTGCTCCTTCTCTGTTTGTACTTTAAAATTAATTGAAAGCCTCATTGTTTTGTTTAAACTGTGAAAGCTTCCAAGGTCAATGAGTGAGGTAATTGACCTGCCTGTTGTAGGACAAAAATATGTATGTTAAATTGCATAATTAGTTTTAATTACATAATTATGGTGTTTAATGTGGGAGGGTCAAAGGTTACTATTACATTTAGAAGTCATGGCAAGAAACACAAAAATAAGCAACATAGTTTAATTCTGTGTTTCTTTGGGTTTTAGAAAAGGGGTCCACTGTGATCTATCCTTGACCTTGGATATTTGGTGATCATAGCAAGTACTATATTGCTGTTACCCTTTTTGGAATCATAGAGACACCTTTGTAAATGACTAAGTGACTTTACCAAAGACTTCATTTAGGTTTAGAGTACACAAAAGTTAATCAACAGTGGGAACTCAACTGACAGCAATTTAATCTGATTGGGTAAGGTAATTACATGATTACCAGGAGTGTTTATATATGGACAAGGATATTTTTATTGGAAAAAATCCTAATTGCTTTCTTACTGAGAAGAGAAAAAAACAAACAAATTTGTTGTCGCAGGCTAAGAGGACATCCTTCGTTCCTTGAAATAGCTTCTTTTCATATTTTAGTGACAAAATGAGCTCATAATTCTTTGCAAATTTGCTCTGGGATTATGTTAGGAGTTCCTCTGTTTCTGAGCTTGAAATAATGCCATCAATATCGTGTTTCATTTAGGCAGCTCATTGCTTATACATCAGTTGTGTGAAAGCCGAAAGATGTCATGATTCTTGTAATTAATTATCTCTTTTACTGTGTGTAAACACTGTTGCTTAAATACAGGTTGATTTCACCAAACTTAAACCTAAAGGTCCATTATGCTAATGGATATTTCTGGGAAGGAGGGCAGTATTTGTTTTTCCATGATGGTAAAAAAAAAGGGCGACTGTGTAAAAGATAGGTAGATAAAAGATGGTCTTCCTAAATGCTGGAAGAAAAGGTATCATTTATGTTCTCTGAATGGTCCTTTGGAAAATGCTCTTTCATTCTATTGATACAGAAGGGAGTGTTGGGAGATGTATCTTCATTAACAAACATTAACCTCTGTGCTTACCTCCTGAAGAGCACTGCAGAGTAGATTCCCATTTGGCTGATAAAGACTGGCTCACTCCAAAACCTGATTAAGGAATGGGCCGGGCCTGGCCCTGGCACTTTGTAGGGTTGTGTCTAAATCTAGATGCCAAAAAAATATATTGACACTTATAAGAGTTACTCCCTATCACACCAGTAACTTTTGAACACATTCTGCCAGTGGAAATGGGATGCAGTCCTCTCAAGGCTGACTTCTAAGGAATTGAAAAGTTAAGGAACTAAACGTTAAATAAGAAATAAATGGATTTTTGAAATTAAATATATAATTATGGAAATAAGTTCTGTGATATATTCCATGTTATAAAAATTATATGTTCTCCCCTTTGCTTTTTTTCCCCTTATAAGTGCTTTAGAAAATATTACAATTTTGAATTGTTTTTCTAAACCAGATGATCCAGTCACTGTTGGAGGCACATAGCCACGGCAAAATCTCATGCTGTACATTGATCACCTGTCCAACCTTTGCCTAGAGTGTGATCCCCAGTTCCTTCAAGAGATCCATCTTTACCTGTCTATAAAGAAGAAGAGGAGGAGGGAGACATCTGGGATATTCAAGTATCAAAGTTTAACACCAGAGCAGGTCGAATCTTGATTTATATTATTCTCTGTATGTGTTGCTAGTTTTGACTTGGATATTTGGCTGGAGATTTTTTCAGTGATTGTATAGTATGGGTGGAAGTTGCTCCAGTGTTAAAGCATTTTTGTTTAGACTGCTCACTTGCTGAAACTGCACATGCATTTTTCATAGTTCTGTGGTGTGAAATTGAACCCGAAGTCACTCTGCTCTTGAGGAAGTTGGCTAATACTGAGCATGCCTGGAGTCTGTACCTCTCCCTTGAACGTGTGCTGACCACAGAGGCTAAAATGTGGCAGCTTGTTTAAAGCTGTTCAGTGTACTGTAGCTGGACTGCTCTGTGTTTAGCACACAACCAAATCCAGGTCCCCAGCGAGTGCGACCATGTTCATTCACTTGTTAAACTTTCTTCTTACTCTTCCCCTTCCCTTTCCAAAAGGACTTTGATATCCCCAGAAAGTCAAGGTTTCGCTTACTGTCCTAAGGACTGCCCCTTGAGGAGCGTAGCACAGCCCACACACAAACCTGGAATATGTCCAACTTGTTCTTTGAGCAGAATGTGAACCCCTGACCTCCTGGGCCTCCGGCAAGAGTGCTGCCTACTGAGCCACCAATACCCAGGCCATCAATAAGTTTTAAATGCCAGTTGCAGACTTCACAGAGATAATGACTTCAGTGTGTAAAGGTTTTGTTGTGGAGGCTGCAGTCTCACACATGGCGTGACAGAGTAAATATGCTAAAACCATAGAGAGCCGTTGCATAACTCGCCTTGATATAACAGTTTTTGTAATATGTTTCAAGGCATGGAATATTATTTAAAGGGACCCTGTTATGTAGGCTTAGGCCTAAAATGAAGCTATTATGAAAAGAATGTTTAGCAAAACCAGAAATATGTCCATGAAATTGTTGGAGTGGGAATTTCAGGGTAACCTTGCTTGGATTTAAAGTTGCCTGCATGACATTGCACTGTTGTGCTAGGGAATGAGAACCAGCAAATGAAAATACTGTTAAGTGAGAATCAGAAACTGAGCAGAATAAAGATGTTAGAGGGCTATTACTATTATTATAACTTCTTAAAAATCTTACCTCATCCTGAGAAAGATGAGATGAAAAAATAAATTCCAATTTGGTGATTCAAAGCAGCATTATTGACACAGGTAAAACCATGTATTTGCATTTTAATAGTATTTTTAACCTGATCACAAGTAAGTTCTTGTATTTTAAGTACTTATAAAGGAAAATGAATATGAAATAAGCTTTCAGGTTTTGGCACATTTCAGTTTTATTGATATTTTCTATTTAAAGTTTAGCATTAAAAGCATACAAGAGGTATGTTGCATATTTGCAAACAAAGTGTTATTTATGGGCTTGTATCAGGAAGGAAAACATTGCCAGATTCAAGCTAAGACTTAGATTATTGAAAGGCTGTTAGATAAATTGCATGAACCTTCTATGGAGCACAAGCCAGGAACCCAGGACTCCTTTTCCCAGCTGAGTGCCCAAATCACTAGGCTACAGACTCTTGCTCCCTCTTGTGTTCTTTCTCTGGCCCAATGAATCTTGAATTATTTTCTGTACAATGAGAGAACTTCAGTGGTAGAACTTTGATGTCTCCCTCTCCTTGCCCCACCATTTACTGCAGCCTGTGGCCGACTGGTTGGAACCTTCTGCTGAAAGACATTGCTGGGTCTTAGGGTGAAGGAGGAATGGGACCAGGGGATTTGGGATGAGCAGTGCTGCTGCCAGGCTGGGAATGGCTGTTGTTCATGTGCCATTTGAGAAAGAAATAGCACCTGAAGAATTTTGTAGGGACCCCACCTGGCTGGTGCTTATTAGGCTGGCTTTGGGAGCGGCTGGTGTGTCAAACTCCTCAGGTCAGCTGTGCAGCTCCCCACAGGATTGGGCATAAGCTGAGCCAGGAGATGAAGCACCCTGCATGAGCAGATAAACTCTGGCTGTGCATGGAGATGCAGCTTCTGGGTCTGGCCTGGGTTGCCATCAAAACCTTTATTGCCATCAGAAACATCTCCAGGATGGGGTAGGGGCCTCCAGGATCACCATTTTGGCTACACATGCCTAAATTCTCCTCACGACCCATTTTGAATTCCCACATTTTTAGGCTTTTAATTAGTTTAATTTAACAGTTTGTTTGAATGTAGAACTGAGAGATTTTATGAACCCGTTTTTCAAACAAGTTTTAAAGAACGTGTTATAATTAAGCAAGATGACAGGAAGAATTTGTGGTTCAAAAGTGCATCAACAGTCATGAACCAGAGATAAACATAGTGTGTTTTGAAGTTTAAAGAGTGAGATTGCTTTAAACGTGTTAATGCTGTTCAGGCAGTTCTGTAGAGCAGTGTGTATTCGATCTGAACTCAGGAATAGCCAACTAAATTGACTGCCTCACAGTTATAAAACAAAAGTGGGTTTTTTTTCCCCCGTATGTATGTTTTCATGAAGTCCTGCAGTGCAAGCCCTTATTCATGCAAATGCATTTATCTGCCTCAGTGGAATTATTCTGGTGAATAAGTCAACATCTAAGATCAACTAGGTTGGGTCTGGTTTTCTTTTTAATAGAAATGCTAATTTTGAAAATGACATCTGTGCATTATTTTTAGTCTGAAGAGCTACAGACAATATAAAATTGGAATGGTAGATTTCCTTGGCAGTTTCTTTGTGATTGTTTCTACCGGTTTCAAACACTGGAGGAATGATGTGATTCATTACACATTACTTTTCTGGCAGTAGATGTATCACTTAGTTTGGTATCCAAATGTGAACTATTGCTGCTTTGTAATATGGTGAATTGGGGGTGGTGGAGGTGGGAATAGAAACTTATTTTCATGACAGGCGGTTGGTTTTAGAGACAAGACTTTTTCGGCCTTGCTAGTGTCCATTTTCATTGCAAGGGAACTTTTTATGTAGTAGGAGAGCACTCTGAAGTAGGAAGGATGCAGTCTGTACCCAGTTGTTCAGGGTTTAGCTGCAGTTGCTTTGGCAGCATTTATGGTTCCACATGCAGGACTTTCACTGTCCCGTAATCTGGCTTTAGCAGGGCTGCCATTTGCTCAGTGTTACATTAATGTCTCTCCTTTCCCAGTGAACAGAAGTTAAATTGATAAAGTTTGTTATCATAATAATGATTCTGTGTGCACTGCTGTAGGGAACTGCTTAGCACAGTGTTGACTTAATTGCTTTAAAGTGGGTGTGTGTTGGTGTGCTAAAGGAGGTCATTAGATACCTTTAGATACCAGTGTTATGAATTTGGAATAAGTAGCTAGAAACCCCACTGTAGTAACCCACATAATGATAGAGAAAGGTAGAGAGGTCTGAATGAAAGCCAGAATGGGAGAATTGAGTAGGAGGGGGGAGGAAAAAACATTGCTACAGAAAGCTATGAGTTGGTGGAGTGGTAAAGTTGGGAGGTGAGTAGAGGTCTTAAAAAATGAATAAATTTTGTATAACCATGGATAAACTATATTACATGACTTCAGTTGATTTCAGTCAGTGTAATTTGGGAAGCCCTGCATAAGGCAGTTACAATAACTAAAAGTTATGATCTATAAGCATCTTGATGGAGGCAGTAGTCAAATGTAAGATCAGCTATAGAAGAGCAAGCTAAGAAAAACAGACTTGTAGTTCAAATCACATGAAAATTGCTATTTCATTTGGGAACGGCATACTTCCAAGATTATAGATTGGAAGGGTTAAAGGAAATCACTGTAAATATGACTCATATGTTAGTGAAAGCTCCCATTAAAGACCTTATCCTCCCAGCTTTAAAAATAGTCTACTTTGTTGTCAGTTAGGGGAAAAATAAGTAGTGTGAATGCTGTTGTGTTTTCTCTTGATCAATTTTACAAAAAACCTTTTTAATTTTATTACGTATTTTGTTATTTTTATTTTATAGGAGAGCTTGATTGATGTATGATTAGTAGCAATGATTCTTCAGCCTCAAATCACTTGATATCTTGAGCAGGAAAAGATTGCATGGCATGGTCTTGCTCTCCTCATTTTAGTGTTGCCACAAAGGAAAAAGATTGTTTACAAATGTCTGAAATTTTTTTGCATCTGCTCTTGGAACTATTAAAGCTAATAGGGATTTTTCGAAGTTAACAGAATTTTTGATAGAAATTGTTGTTTTATCAAACATGAAACCTCTCTCATGTCAAGGATAGCTTAAAGAAATTTCCTTTAGAAAGCTTTAATTTTAAATAGCAAATAAATAATTTATTGGAAATGGAACAGCTCAAAAAGAAACCTTGATAGAAATCTGCATTACAATACCTAGAGCCTAATAGTTAGGGCATTATCCTTTAAGACATGCGACTTTGGTTCAATTTCCTTTTCTGAATCCAGCTGAATAGAGACTTAAATCCAGCTGAATATCTAATGCATCCAAGGCAACTGTCTTTACCACTGGACTATTGTCTGTAATAGGTTGGGTATCTCTGCTTTTGTGAAAATTGTGAAAGGATTTGTCCTAATACTAACAAGACCTTTCTGAAATCTTCAGAATTCTTATGGGCTGGGAAAGAACCTTTGTGCTTAGCTTTATTCATAACCCCCAGGCTCTGAAGAAATGCCTGTAATAATCATTATTTTATATATTCATACCAGGCAACATTTGTTAATCTGGACTCTAAACTAAGTCTCAATCTCAGACTCCATATAGAACTGTCTTTCCATGCCTCTGGTTATTCCTGTCAGCTGTCTCAGGTTTTTCTGTTTTTCCTATATCCATTCTTTTAACAGTTCAACCAAATCTGCCTAAAAGTAGTGCTTGAGTTATAACAATGAATTTAGTGCCATTTTTCAATATGGTCTTCTGTATTCTTTGCACACTTTGCTTTATGATGATAAGCTGAACTCTGTGATCACTGTTGAAGATGCTTCTGGTTGCAATATCCACTTAATGAAAAAAAAAAATTCCAAAACATGTTGAAAGTAATTTGATGGTGGTTAGGCCATTGTTTAGGAGTATGCAGTCATGATGGATTCATGAAACCAGAGGAATCAGGATTGTTTGGTGGCCTGTCAGAGTGTAGGTATTCTTTTGAGATTACCAAAAGGGATCAGTTACCTTGGTAATGTGTCCACCAATATTTATTGTGTCTATTTCTTTACACAGGCTAACAAACATTCATCATGTGGGAATGTTGGTCATGATCAGCTTGAGCTGAATTTAAATTGATGACCTAAAGGTTAAAGTCTCTGTATCCCATTACCTCTCCCTTGGGCTGTCCAGTCTCCCTACAACTGTTTAACACCACTTTTAGTTTATCAGTGTCTTTGGAGGAAGAGCAGTCTTTAGGAGTGCTGATCTGACAAATACCATGGATGTGCTGTTAAAAGAAAAAACAAAACAAATCAATATGGCTTTTGCAGCTTGTCAATACTTGCTGAAGAAGGTTCTGAACAAGTATTCAGATGCTGGACTAATAACTTCACCAGCCTGTTAGATAGCTTTAATCCAGTCATATGGGAACATAATGTAGTGTAGCAGCCCAGTGAAACATGAAACTATGAGAACAGCTGAATAAATTTAAACACATTTTTGAACATTCTAACCTTTGTCATAAAAATCTGATAATATAGAAGAAAAACTAATAACACTTGCTTTTGGTTTTGTTATTTTGTACAGTAGTTGAGAAGACAGCGTTTCTTATGGGTGCTGACATGAAAGCAGTGACAATTCCTAGCACTCCTTTTTGCCCCATATGAAGTTTATTCTTTCTCACTCATTAAGGAATGAATCTGGTTTCTGTTTTATTCAATACTGTATATACATCTCACCCATAAATATTTAAACTGAGTAAATATAGAATCTTAAACATGGAATATGCTTTCATTCTAAACTGTTGGCTGTGGGGGAAGGTAAAAATATTTTATTCAAAGACCAGTGGTCCCTTTGGATGAAGAAAAAAAAAAAGTGTTTTGTGCTTGCTGTAGGGCAGCAAACTTTTTACCAGATTATACCTTTATTGTTATAAAGTTCAGACTATAAAGGATCTATAGGAAAGGGTTTGCAGATACTCACTTCAAAAACACATGGCTAGTATTCAGCCCCTATATCTGGGGCTAATTTAATTCTTCTTCTCCATTCAAAGTACCTCTCTCCTGTCTACAAATGCAGAACAGATTCCCGGGTAATTTTCTTTCTTGGAAGTGCCGTCATTTTATTCCTAACTGGGAATAGCATGAAATGGAAATACATTTATGACTCTACTTAAAAACAAACACCAAACAAAATAAAAGCAGGGATAATATGAAAGATAGTTCCATAACAAATTGATGCAGAAAAATGCAGAAATTTGAAGCATATTGAAAAAAAAACATTTTCACTGGGAAGATTTCCTTAAGCAAACTGAGTTTTGTAAACGGTGTAATGTGGCATACCTAGAGTAGTTAATTAATTTTGGCCAAACTGGTAATGCCAATTCCTGGTTTTAATTTGGTCTATGCAAGCAAAGTCCAATACATGCCTAGATATGCAGCAGGCCTAGATCTTATTCTTAAGATACAATGAAGAGTGTTGCAAAATTAGAGTTTTATTAAACTGGATACAACGAACAGTGGACATTTGTGCTTTACAATGTTATGGCTGTGTGACTTCTGTGTGCATTAGCCACTTTTCTTTCATATATATTGTGCAGTCTGAAGTGCTGAGGGATGCTGAAGGTTCCATCCTGAGTCCTGCTGAGGCTTTCTTGAAAATAGTCAAGCTCTTTGTTATGTTTTGGAGTCTGAGGTTCAAGCTGTTGCTTGTGTAGGTGGCAAAGGGCTTGGACCAGCCTCTTCCCTAAAGTCTGAATCCTTTTGTGGGTAATATCTTGTTGAAACATAAAATAAGCTTTGATTATAAAAGGTGACAAAGAAAGTTACGAATGTAGGACTTTGTGTTTACAAGGCAAAATCCGATCAAGCCTCAAAACAGAAATGTAAAGTATATAATGTTTTATTATGCATTAAAGAGACATAATTAGCTGATCAACATGAATCTCCTTTGGTGATTTTGATGAGGTGACAGAATTGGTTTTAAAGGGGAGAAAAAATCCACCCTTTAATTTATTTTTGTGTGTGGGCCAAGTACCTGAACTGGACCAGTAGGAAATACCATTTTACTAAATTTAGTATTGCTTCTAATTTTTCTTTCCTTTTTTTTTTCTCCATGTGAAACAAAAACAGGAGGGTAGAACACTATTTTCAACAAGCTCCAGTGCCTCTTGTTGACCTTTTTATGTTAAACCTATGTTTATAGAACACAAAGCCAAAAGTTTTATTGATTTCTAAAAGGAAGATTGGGATATGTTAGTTTTGCCTACTGTAATTAGCATAATAAAGACTTTTTTTGACGTGGAGTTTGAAACAGCTTGGTTTGGAGCTGCCCTGTCAAGGTCTGCTGGTTGAAGCATTACAGTAATGAATCCTTAGTTCAAAGATGATTTCTTAGGAGTGTGGCTTTGTTCTCCTGTACAGACTGACAGATACAGGGAAGACAAAACCTTTTTTTGGTCTTAGATCAATACTGTCATGAACATGCAAATACTTGTGTGTGTTACCACAGCTCCCATAGAAGCACCATTCACACGTTGGGTTTTTTCCCCCACTTTGATTATCTGTACTCGCCCACAAATTCAGTCTGTGTTGGCACAGAGCCCTGGAAAATCCAGGCAGACAGAAACTGTCCTGCCATGTCTCTCTGTGCTTTTATTTTCCAGCTCTTCGGGCTGTCCTCCTGCTGAAATTCTCCACTTCAGCTTTGTGGTTACTCTAAGTACTTCATTTTACTAAATTTGTTAAGTGAATCTAGACCTCTGAGCTCCAAGTTCCATTTTCACAAGAACATAGACTTTTTTTTTTCTCTTTGTGGTCATCTTAACTCTGCTGTGCAGAATGAAGTACAGTCTCTTTCTCTGTAGTTGTAATATACTTCATCAGTTTCCAAAAGACAATAACTTGCTTTATTCCCATTTTATAAGGATTAATTATACTCAGAAAAAGCTCTCAAATAGCAAACAGAAAAGGAAACCAGATGTTGCAGAGTTATTTAACCAGTGTTATTTGCAGACAAATATTTAAGCTATGTGATTTAATTTTTTGTGGAACCTTTAGAAGCTGGCTAGTGAGTGAATAAAACATCCACAGTGTATGTGAAAACATATTTTACCTGATAGTATCATTTTTTCACCTAACTATTACAGGTAAATACTTTTTCAGTTCTTGGCAACAAATTTGCAAAAGTATTTGATTAGAACAGGAACAATCCCCAAGGCATATTGTGTATGGAGTCATAATTTATAAATAGGCTTTTGTTGCATAAAGCACAGTCGTGCATTTCCAACAGTTTTGGTTTTCTGTGCACTATTGAAATGGTGTAGTGATAAAACTTTGTGCAAATTTGTTTTTCTTATAGATGCAGAATCAAATAATGAATCTTTAGAACAAGCAAGTGAATTCATCATCTGAACACAAATATTTATCTATGTTTCAATGAGACCAAGCTTCACTTCTGGAAATGGTGTTTTGCAAAACAGATGAGGGCAATTTCTGTTTTAGCAATGGTTTGTATAGGCAGTTAAAGGCATGTTTAAAAGGTGGCATATGTTCCTAAAACTGATCTATTTTAACTAATTTTCATGTCATTTAGTACCTGTAAGATTTGTAAGACATAGTTCTAAAGTATGGAAGCTTCCTGTTTTAGGCTTTATAGGACAAACAAGAATATCAGTTTCTGTTCTTTTTCATCATTTCTACACTCTTGATATCCAAGAAATCCTGAGCTGTGCTATCTCCCCGAATTTGTCTTCCAGTTTTCTTCTTGAGTACTGAGAGCTTTTCTTCTGCCAGCCCCTCCTGTCAAAGACAATCTGCCTCATGTCATCAAGAGAAATTTTCTAATTGAAAAATGTTTCAATATTCCAGTTACCAATATTTCAACACTTGCATGGATATGCCTCATGTTCAACTTTGTCTACCTAATTCAAGGAAGCACCTTATCCTTATTTTCCTAGATTTGCTCTTTTAAAATTTTGCATTCAGGATTTCAGTGTCTCCTTTCTTAGAGCCTCTAGTGACTCTTCATGTTCTTATCTCCTTTCCCTCTACAGCCTTTCCCAGCTGCAGGATTCCTTCCAGGGTTTCAGGCTCATTTGATTTATTTTCAAGCCTATCTCCAGCCTCTTTTCCCTTCTTCCCTCATTACTAACTTGCAGGCTCTTCAAACCCTCTTTTTCCAAACTTAAAACCTCACTTTCCTGGGTTACATCATTTCTCCTGTCTCTGTATCCTTTTCCTACTGATCTCCAGTGGCCACAACTTCTGCCACAGTTGTGTTACAGAAATTTCCACTGTTCTCTTCTGACCTTACAATTTCTTGTTATTTGGTCTGTGCAAGTGCTCAGCTTGATGGACTTTGCACTGAACATACTCAGAAAAAAGAAAATATGTAGTTGCTGTCATCAGAGATGATAATAATCTGTTCCTATTTTTAAAATACCATTTCCTGTTTATGGGAACCCATTATTGCTGACAGGTTATTGCAGAGAGGCATCATTCTTAAATATGCATCCATTTTTAAGAAGTTTCTGCCTGGTTTTTTTACTCTATGCAAGATTGTTTGCTTTATGTAACTATTTCCCTCGTCTAAATGTAACTTGCAGGATGTGGTGATAAACGTTAAATGGTTCTTGTAAAACTCTTACCTTGTCAGTCTCAAGGTTTAGTGAAACACCAATGTTTCCATTCGATCCCAGCACTGAGGAATGCCCAGCTTTCATCACAACAGAGTTGCTTAGTTCTGTAAAAGTCTAAATACTCTCCCTTGGGAGATATCTTGCTGTCACCTGCTCCTAAATTGAAAATTGTATGTTCAGCCAAATGTTGGGGGGGTTGTTTTTTAAGAAAAGCATCTTTTTTTTTCTAACAGACATCTTTGATGTGGGACTGAGTCCCTTCAATGTGAAATAAATCAAAACCTGAGAAGCTATTAAGCAACCCTTTAGTTTAAATATATCCAGATAACCAAAAAAATGTTCCATCCTGCCGTCTTTCTTTCTTTCTTTCTCTCTTCAAGATGTGTAGATTGTCAGACAAACAGTTCTGTTGGCTACATCATGAGCTTCTAATCACCAGCACTTCTGTTGATGAATAAAATGTAGTGCTAGATAAATTTTTTTAGAACACATTCTCAGTCTAAATATTTAGAAACATTTATCTTGAACAAGAGGTGTAACCATCAAAGTCAGTGAGTTAATGTCATTCAGCATAAAATGTCATCAGGGAGCTGAATGTTTCTCATCTTGCCTAACCAATTAACAGAATCAATTTAACTCATAATGTCAGAAAACCCTTATAACTGTATAGTGTAAATACAGCCTTGATTTACTTGTGCATAAGAACTGTTGTCATATTCACAAAGGTGCATTTGGCTTATGCCTAAACAAGAACTTTTTTTTTTTAATAAGGCCATGATTATGTTTAAGAAACATAAGATGTAGGGCCAAATCAGATTTTGCTCGAAAGGAATGAAGGAATGCATAAATAAATGTATTAGTACCTAGTTGAACAATATTGTTTTGAATTCTGTAGGGTTTTTTTTAAATAATGGTTGAGAATATTAGCAGGTAGGCTCTTCCAGTAGGTATGGCTCCTTAGGATGAAAAAGGAGCATGAGGGAAATATTACAGGACTAGAAAAAAAATTGTGCAGAGAACCAGAGACAGAAAGGAGGAAAGAGATCTTAAAGTGTTTTACATTTATTTTCCTAGTCCTTGTACAGCCAAGACACCCCAAAATAAAAACACTACAGAAAGCTCATGGGAGCCTGAGGTGTATTGTAACTCTGAAATCTTAATCTGTGCACCTTAAAACAGAAAACATCTTGAAATATTCTGCCTAGAAACCTATGGAATAACAAGAGTTGGTCATCTGGGCTCCAAGTTCTCCCGTTGGTACAGACCTCTTATTTTTCTGTCTTCCTAATGTGACAGTGGTATGTCCATTTGGCTGGGGAACATTTCTCTTTTTAGAAACAACCTATAACACTTTTTCTGCTTCTTTTCTTCCCGCAAATTTTTTCACTTCTGACACTACAAGTTCTTAATTGCTTAGACTTTGTTTTTAAAACAAGAAGTAATTCTGTTGTCAATGGATGCTACCCTGCTGGCACTGGGCTGTGCATTATTGGTGGCCTTTTGATGCAGCATCAGACACCTAAATCTTAGGCGTCTCTTCCTGATATTAGAAAAATGCCAATTAAAGAGGTGATGATTGAGGAAGACCTAATTAACAGAGGTCTCATCATGGAACTAAGATATAACATAGATTTATCTTTCTGCCTTCCCTCCCCTTCAGATTGCAGACACAGATATAAAACTTAAATTGTCACAAGGTGCAAAGTGATTTACAGAGGGAGTTGTGTGTCCAGGCTAAGAATATCCACAGATTTGATAGCCACAGCAGATACTCTGTAATTCTGGACAGAACATTCTTATATGCCTAGTTAACAGAGCTGCTGTCAGTCCTTGTCTTTATGTCTTTGAACATGAGGTATAAGGAAAAAATCCTGTTAAGGGATTTTTACCTTAGTTTTGATCAATTATTTGCTACAGGGGCTCAGAAATGGGAAAGTAGTGGAAAAATATGTCTACGTTATCCCATGTTCAAAATACTGGTCAGATAATGAACAAATAAGTATGACTTGATATTTTCTTTATATATTATGAATTTATAAAATGGGGAAGAGTGAGGAAAATAATAAATGCTAAAATGTAGATGACATCTATTCTTGTGAGTACAGTGGACTTTGCTCCCAAAGCTAGCAGGTCTCAGATGATTTTGTGCTAGGTTGCTCGTTAAATGAAACAAGTGTCTGCTCAGCCCACCTATGGACCAAGAGGTCACTGCGTTATGTAGGATACGAAAATATGTATTTATCTGTGATCCTGATAGTGCAAAATTGTGGGTTGGAGTATGCAAACAAGGCCTGCATGTTTGTCTGTGCAGCAAGCAGGGGTGGTTTGTGTTTGTGTGTGTGTACACAAACATGTTCATTTGTGTACACATACCGACTGAACAAGCAGAGACAACACCGTGCAAAGAGCTGTTGGAACTCGTTTCCAGGTTCCAACCCTGTTTACAGCCTCTGGGCATTATTTTAATGTAAATAACAAACGGGAAGGCAAAGATCTCCACTACAGTTCCTTATTTAGGGCATTTTTCACGCTGCTTTATAATATGGTAAATTTAGTTCCATGGTGGACAGCACAGGACAGGACATGGCTGATGTGCCAGCTTCCAGTTTGACAGCTGTTGTTGGATTGCATTGGGGTTTCGAGAAGTCAAGTCCAAAGCTTGCTCTATTTTGTCAGATATTCAGATTTCCTACTATCTAATATCTTTTTTTCCTAGTTCATTTTGACTGTATTTATTTTTTTTTCCCAGTTTTTCCTTTCTGTTATTTATGCAAGTCAGAACTTCAGCACCTCCCCTTATCCTCATACTGAGAGATTTACTCTTCCTATAGAGAACTGAGAATCTGTTTTATACATATACACCCATATAGGATTTCTCTGATCACTGAAGCCTTGATTCTTCCAGCCAGTATTATACTCCTCACGACCTGACATACAGAATCAATATCTGTAATTTTAAGCAACGTTTTCAGTAATTACTATTTATTCAGTACAGAATGTGCAGAAATGTTTCATCAGTCAGACCTAAGCCTTTTAACTTGCTTATCCTAAATAAAACAGTTAATAAAAAGTGAATCTTGGTGATAGCCCAAGGAGGGTCCATTTTATATGAGTTTCTCCTCCACTGTACATAAGGTCTGATACAAGCCTGTTACAAGGTTCCAGGGATTGCACATCTTTTAATAAAGAAATGTGAAGGGAATTTTAAAGGACTCTCTAGAGTAACTGGTTCATCAATTAATTAGAATTTATCAGCAATGAAAAACTTGCTGTATAATTGTTACTTAATATTTGTAAATGTATTGGATACAAAATGCCCATGCATGAAATGCATTTATATGTATTTAGTGTTGAGTCTACGTCTAGCTTACGTGTATTTCAAGATTTGGGAGTAATACAGAGTTTAGTAATTGTTTTTTCTTTCAACCAGAAAAAAAATATAGATTAAAGTTGGCTGAGGTTGCCGAATTCCTTAGTTACACTTACTTATTTATTAAATCCATTCACAACATGACTTAAGAATATAGTAGTTAAAAAATAAAAAATAGTATTTGGCAGCTTTAAATTTGTATGAGACCGGGAATGATTTATTGAAGCACTGAAGCAATGCCAATCACAGAGCCATCTAAATCCTTCCCTGCTTTTGTGTCATTCACAAGGAGAGCACTTATTATCCGTTTTCAATTTCTACTCTGCATTCCTGCTCTATACCCCCAGTTTGGATACAGAGGATCTGGAAATATCCAATGGCAAATCTGAAGTTTCTTGAAGCTTACAGATTAATTTTTTAATTCCTCATAAATCAGTTAGTAATTATTAATATTGCAGCATGAAACCAAGCATTAAGAGAGTATCTGAATTATAAAATACAAGAAATTTAGTGGTACATGAGTTGCATTCTTTCTTTCTGGGCAGAAGGGCCTAGCGTGACTATCGAAGCTCAGTGGTGTGTGACTCCCAATAAGCACTCTGTCAAATGCATGAGCAGCTCTGCTGTGCTGTGGGGATGGAGCTGCTGAACAGTCAGCAGTGAGCTAAAGGACATCCCTTCAAAAGCTTTTAACTTAGCACTACCACAGGGTATGTAGTTAATAACAAAAACAGCTGCCTAGGCATTCTTGGGTGCCATAATTAAACTGATAAATCTGCAGTGACAGATATCTGTGATGAAGGGATCTGCCATTAGTGGATTTTTTTCTTTAGTGATCATCTGTGTATCCATAGCATCTGGCTGAAGAATAAAGCGCCACGCTTAAAATCCAATTGGCATTTTTTATGAAGGTAAAAAAGAGCTGTATTTTGGTTTAGTACTTTTTTAGGAAATATTTTCAAACAGCAAAATTGGTAGTTTTCCCTACCTTTTTGGTAAACTGAATAGCAAAAATCGTGACCAGTGTTAGTTTTGTCATCACCAATCCGTGCAGCAAATGTACGAACATAGAACAAGTTTCTTTTGAAGAAAAATTACTGCTGTGAATATGACATAAGTAATTGCTGGAAAAATCACTGAATTCTTAGTGTTACGGCTTGGATAGGAGTGTGATTTCTTTTAGCTCCACAACTCAACTTTCATTTTAATGGATATAAAATTCTCTGAAGCAAGAACCACGTCCATTATTATAAATTCTTTGCTTATTACCAGATAATTTTCAGATGTCAGCTGTATTTCCGAGTCCCTATGCAATTGCGAATGTATGGATACAAACTACACTGTTCTGGGTAGAATTTTGGGGACACAGAAGGCTGTGTTCAGTGTATGCAAGTTTCTATTCCTACTGAACACTCCAAAGGCTCTTTCCTTGAGCAGAATTGAACTGCTGACTGCAGATCAGAGGGTCACGTTCAGATCTTGTGTCCTGGAAGTTGTCCAGCTTCCAAACAGACACTCATAAATTCAAGGAGTCTGTTCTAATTCTGAGACCGGTTGGAAACTGCAAGTAGCAGATGAGAGCTTGGACTGGCTCATGGGGAAATATGATATGCAAAGAACAAACACATTATCTTGAGATTACTTTAGTTAACCAAAACCCACTGGAAATGTTCCTTACTTAGTTTGGATTGTCCACAGTGATGAGGAATTTTCCACAATGGGGATGACTGCTTTTGCTAACGGGCTCTGTCAATGTTAATATCTGGGTTTGGGTTGCTTGGGGTTTTTTTTTGGATAGGAGTTTCTTCTGTTGCAAAGATAATTAGCGATTAAGTATATTGTAGTAACAACTGTAGTAAATTATGATAGAAATGTTAACAAAACTTTATTTTAGCAGGTGTTTATATCTAGATTATGGACCATACAGATTTTGGTCTTTCTCTAATTGCTGTATAAAGCAGAAGGACGAATAGAGATGGGGTTTTATTTTAAAATTTCCCTATTCTTTAATGATAAATCAGTGCTGCTTTTGGAGAGGGTTTTTTGAGTATTTTGAGGGAGAATTGCTTTCAACCCGTGTTCCTTATTGTCATGGATCAATCTGGTGTATATTTTACAAATCTTTCTTCATTGGTGGTCATTACAAACTATTTTCACTTTCTTCTTGTTATGATATGTAACAAATTAAGAAAGTAAATGCCTTCGGCTAGATGGAAATCTGTAATAAGTCATCATCCATACATCATAAATGCTATGCTCGTGGTTCAGAAACCCTGTGGAAATTCTGGCCTGAAGTATTTTGGGAACTGTTTCCAAAATCTGCTGTGCTCTTTTCTTCTTCCAGATTAGTGGTTTCTCTCAGAGCGCAGGTTAACTTTCTAATTTTTTTTCCAGTTCTCCGCTAAACTAGTGATGTACTTCAAAATTCACTGTGCATGAAAGCAAAGTTTTTATTAATTATTTGTATAAAAAGATAACCAACAACTAAGCTATGGGATTACAAATGACAGAGTGTCATTCTTGTTTCCAAAAACAGTCACCCATACAAAAGGTGGGGCAGTGCCAGTTTCAGAGACTCTAACGTGAGGTGCAAACTGCAGAGTCTGGGGGAGCAGAACTGCAGGGCTCCAGCTCTTCTGGCCGTGGAGTGTGGGAGCCAAGGAGGTGCCTGCTCTGGATGGTCACTCTTGGTCACATCTCTGCTGTGCCCTGAGCAGCGGGAGCTGCCACTCCCTGTGCTCTGGCTCGGCTGTGCAGGTGACAGCCCCTCTCTCCATCTCTGCTTCCCAGCATTGTCAGCACTGCTGAAGTGCAGGATGCTTTCAGGCCGCTGTGCTCAGGAAAAGCTGGACAGGTGCTGGAGCTGCCTTTTGCTCATGGAGCAGCAGCAGCAGGAAAATGCAAGTTCCTCTTCCCCTGCCAGGACCCCTGGGTGTGAGGCAGGTCCGTGTGGCACGCGGTTCCCATTGGGATCTCACCAGCCCTGGGCCACATGTCCCATGGGAATGTCAGGGAAACACCACCAGTAAAGTGATGGAAAACTAATCATCTGGTTTGCCTGTACGTCTGAGAGATTGCTTTGTAAGCAGTGTGACATCTTGCTGTGGGTGTTAGAATACTTGTGACATTCTGTAAGTGAAGAGCTGTGTGTGGGTGACACCATGGCTGAGATGTTGTACCTCAGCACTGCCCCTGATTGCCTGCACAAGTGTCTCTGTGTGTGTGGGGCTTTCAGGCTCTTGTAGAAAAGTGCCTGGGCACACAGATAAGAGGGAGATCTGCTTCCTTTTCCTAGGACTCGGTATTTGTTGCTAGTTTGGGCCTCAGTGTCCTCTCATGTATAAAAATTATCTCTATATGGGGATAATTAGGAACATTTTTGTTGAAAAATTGAAATTTGTTTCCAAAAAAATGTTTTGAAGGATGTGATACAGTGTGCAAATTCAGGTCAGACTTGGCGAACAGATGTGCGCTTTCTTTGAAAATGAGGGTTTTTTTGGAAAGTTTTAAACATTTGTTTGTTCTGTAGATGAGGCAAGTTAGGATGAATTCATAGACCAGCACAGCAGGTTTTTTACCACAGCGTAGAACCTCGTGTGCACAAACCAGCATATACTTTTGCATTTTTTTCTTTTATAATATGTCTAACTTTGCTGCATGTTTGTATGAATTTACATACATTTCATATACATATGGTCTGTCATTTAATTCTCCTCTGCGTCATTACACAAGAATGCCAAAGCTGATTCTAATTGTTCAGCAAACTAAAGGAATTTAGGGAGGTTGCCCAGAAATTCAACGTTACTTAAATAAAATACATATGTATTTTAAACCTTTTAACAGACACGTTCTCTGCCATACCCCCTTTACTAATATTAAAATAAGACTTATCAGCACAAGCTGCATAAGGTTGTGCTGCTGGAGCCAAATCCTGGGATCAGCATCCAGGCCACGAGCCTGCAATCAGTTACACTTATGTTGAACTTCATGCACATTTGTCATTCTTTTGAAATCAGCAGGATTATTCACCTCCATAAGACAAGTATGTGTGGAACTGATTCCGTGAGCAGACCCTCCATTTTTATTGGCTTTGTTATGAACCTGAGAGCAGGAAGAAAAAAGAAAAAATCTGCATTAGGACCACAGAATTTTGCTCCTAGGGATCACAGAGGAGACAAAACTGTGGCACTCGGGCTGCTGGTGTCAGAGAAGGAGAAAAGGATCACGCAGACGACACGCATGGCCGGTGGTGGGAGGCGTGTTCTGAGGGATAAAAGAGATTATGGAGAACAAGAGAGTGGAAAGTTATTCCATTGGTCCCCTGTCTGAGCTGAACCTTTTGAGCTCCTGTGAAAAATCACAAGCACATCACGAAATGGTAGGAATGGTAGGAAAACAGTAGAAGAAGTGTAGAAGGAAGGATTAGAAGGGACTTTTTTTTTGGTTTGTAAGTTCATAACATCTGTATCTAGTAAATATTTTGATCCCAGAGTTTCCCAAGCAGTTTAGTTGAACCTGCAGAAGGATGTTTTTTGGCTCATGCTAAATGATAATGTTAATACCATGTAGGAAACATTTTATCTTCCCTAGACACTGATTTTTTACATAACTCCTGGAAGTGCTGTATGCAGTTTTCAGAGTCATGTGCAGTAGTTACAGAATCTTGTGTTATCTGTGCCAGTATTTAGCAATAAAATTTTAAATGTATGAGCAAATATGATATTAATGATCTGATTTCCTTTGATCCTTGAGGAATTTTTGTTTGCATATTTGGGATTGAGTCTTTTCATAATAACATGCATGCCCTCCCTTCACTGCCCAAATAAAAGTCCAATAGCAGCTCTGGGGAGGTTGGGCAGGCTAAATGAAACCTTGTTGTGTTGGATGAACGTAACTGCTGCAGGTAATTAACGCTTTTCATTTTGAGGAATGAGTTCAAGCACTTGAGGGAATTTGGAACAATATTTTATGTTTTATTCCAACTAGTAATGTAGAAAGGAAATGAAATAAGACTAATTTTATTTTCCATTTTTGCTGTCTCTCCTCTCTCTCTGTTCTTTCTCTTGTTGAAAAACTATTGTCATTTATGCCATTAAAACACGGAATTATTGCCCCCAGACTTTCAGTGAACCACAGCTGTTGACCTTTTTTGTCAAAAGCTTTGAATACAAAGCTACATTGGGAACATTTGTAGCCTGTGGACCATGACAGTACTGTAGACTTCTCTCCTGTCCTGACAGAAGAGAGTGCCAGAGGGTGTGCTCACATAGTGACTACATTATTTTCTAGCAATTGTGGTAAAGATTTCCTTGCTTTGGGTTTTTCTGCCTCCTCTCAAGTGTACAGTCATCCTTCAAACCTATTATACCACCTTCTGAATGCTGTGGCTTTGTCCCTTAGGCTACATAATCCATTGTGTAAAATGTTTACCAGTCCTGTACAGATATTAAATTAAGCATTGCAGCTTAACATGAAGTGTGTAGATGCTTGAAGCTGGATTTAAAAGACATCTTGATTTCCTTGCTGTGTAATAGTATATTATATTGAATGGGAAAGAGAGTTAAAAATTAACCTTTTCTAGTAAAAAAAGTGTTAATTTTCAGTGAAGTCCTTGAATAATAAAATAAAAAATAGTGAATACTAAGCATGTGAAAAATTCAAGATGTCTTCACTTGAAATATGCCATAAACTCTTTTATTTTTCTGGCTGAATAAAATAAGCACTTGTGAGCAGTGCACACCAGCTGCTGCATCTGTAAGGAAACCAAGTACTTTCCCACAGTACATGCTGTATATTTCATTCTTACAGCATTTTATTTTGACAAGTAATCTTCATTCTTCTGCATATGGAGACAAAATTTAGAGGATAAGTAAAAAGTAAAGGTAATATTCAGTGTTTCACAGTTTCTGTGAATTTAAATAGAGCCATATTTCTGTTGACAAATATGAGCACATGTAAAGCTCTCTTTATAAATACGTCGTCGACGTGTAGCATGAAATATCAAGTTTGGTCCTAATTTCTTCCTTCTCTGTGCAGCTGATATTACCTCAGTCTTTCTTCTCTTGTGAGTGTGTGAGGGAAACAGAAAGGGTGGTAGTGGAATAGAATTCTGCTTTTTTTCTTAGGCTAATTTTCTCAGTGAAACTTGATCTGTCTTGGTAACATTTATGAGACTTTGTGAACAGAGAAGGAGCAATGTGATGTGAATGCAAAAATCATGCATTTTCAATACAATTCATTAGATTTCACTGCAACTTATATACAAAAAAAAACCCCAAACCAAATCCTTTCATAACTGAGGTTTCTAAGCATTACCATAATTGTAAGCATACACTTATTCTAAATAGTCTTCCCTTAGAGAATAAACAGGTACATTTTTTTTGAATCCACAGTCAAGTCCACTTAGAGGTGCAAGGAACAGAAATTGTTCTTGCAATTCAACTGGTATTTTGAAATTTTTCTGGCAGAAAAGAGGCTGCCTTTCAGAAAACTGTTTTCTATACACTTCCCCCTCCCATCCCCCCTTTTCTATAATAGGACAATACACTTCTTTCAGCTGAGCCCCGAAGTTCTTGAATATCCTGAAAATCAAAATCAGGATTAATGCTGGAAATGTATGCACATATCCCAGAAAGTTTAACCTGTGACCCACAGGCTTCTGGTCACTCCAGATCCCAGGAAACAATGTTAGGCACATCAGGCCTCAGTGATTAAACAGGAATGTAGGCTCCTTTGCCTTAGGTAAAACCAAAGAACTACAGCAATGTCCAAAAGACTTTGTAGCAAAAAGGATGAAGGGTAGCAGCAGGCACTGAAGACATGATTTAAGACCATTTCATCCAATAACCTCTTCTAAATTTACAGCAATTCTACTGGAAGGCCTGAGTGTTTGAAATGTGTACAGCTAGTTATAATTAGAATACCTGTTGTCCAATTATACTTTTACATCTTATACAAGAGGATAGTAGTTGAGAAGGTAAATGCCATCAAATTACCCAAGGGTGTGTGATAAGATGTGGATCTCTGGCTGAGGATGCACTTCAAAGCCCAGGGATGAGCGAGGGTTCCTCAGTGCTGGGACTGATGGGAAAAGGGAGGAGGAGCATTGGGACATTGGCTCCTGATGCTGATTCTGAACAAAGCACTTACATTGAGTCAGATTTATGGCAGTATTTGAGTAGAAAAAGTACATTGTTTCCACTCAAATCCGTCTTGTTTTCCTAATTTAATAGACTGTTATACTAACAAGAGGTACAGATTTCTCCCTTTTCTTTTGGTAGCTGACAGAGTATGTCTATTTTATTTTCATTGCAATTGCAGGGAGATTGGCACAAACCCCACTATATGAAAGGAATAAAGTGCTAGTTGAATTTACTGTGGATTCTTTTTAATACACTAAGACAAGAAGGGAGGGTATATTCTTTTGTCATTAATGTGATCCTGTCATCCTGCAAAACTATAAACAATTATAATATATAAAAAATAACATGAGGATTTGTTATGGGACAGCATGGCAGTGGAAATAGGTATGGACTAAGAGGCTAAAGCAGTACATTTAGTAATGCAAGAGGAATCACACAAAGAGCTGAGAACTGCAATTCAAACTAACTGGGATCTAGGAAGTGGAGGTCAAATCCAGCTAGGATTTGGAGATCTGAGGGTACCATACCTTTCATATTGGTATTTTTAAATTATATTGGTTAGGCAATTAATGTTAATCTCTAGAAACCAAAAAATTAATAAGGCCCAATCTGCTCACTACTGTGTTTTGAAAACAGAAGTTTAAACACAAGGGTGACCTATTCTTAACATAAATGTCTTTTTTTTTAATTTAGCCAAAACAACCCTGTTCAACACACTTATTTTTGGCTGTTATTTCATTCAAAGTCTTGATAATATGAAAGGGGCAAGTGTCTTCCTGAGCTGAACTGTCAGGGATCCTTCCATCACCACCTGTTGCCCAAGGCTGCTTTGTCCCAGCCCAGGCTGTCCTGTGCTTGGCATCCTTACATAAAAATTGTCTTCCTTCAACTCTTTTGACAGGGATTTTTAAAAAACTACTTCTGTCTGAAAGCACAGGATGGCCAGTCTTCCTCCTCTCTGAGGTTCTTTCCCATGACTCTCTCCTATGTCACAATTTTCTTCTGTTTTTTGAATAAATATCCATTATCTCCCAACTGCCACTTTTTTCTACAGATGGCTTTCTGTGACCCAAAAGTGCTTGCAAGAGACCTTGGTAGAGTATAACTCCACTGGGCATGGCCTTATTTTGGGGAGGAACTCAGAAGTCCAGGAACACAGGTCAGAAAAAAGGCTGAATTGCTGAGTCCTGCAAAGGTGGGGTTTCCTGTGCAGAGCAGGGTACAGCAAACATGGGAGAACTTGCAATGGTGAGGGCAGAGCAGGAAAAGGTGTGAGAGAAAGAGGAATCCAGAGTTTAAGATTTCTATGACTGCGTGAGATGGGAGATTTCAACCCGTGCTCTTGTTACCTAAGTGCATTCATTACTTTGTTGTGCATTTCATCTCCTGAATCTTTTCAAGGTGATCTTTATCACCTTTTTAAGTACATTTTTTTTCTGAGAAAAGGAGTCTCTGTATCCAGAAAGAAAAAAATGTCTTACTGCTATTACTGAAGTTTGTGGGAGGAAAAAAATTATTAGAGCCTTGTTTGTGAAACACAGGGTTAAATTTTTGAGGTCATATGGGGGATGTTAAACACTGACAAATATCCCAACTCAGATGTGCCTCTCCACTTTGCACTCAGTGTTCTCTTTTGCATCCCAAACTTGAGCTTTATCAGGGAATTACTATGTTGTGTTATTTTGTTACTGTGCTAATATCAGAAGCACATCAAGGCAAAAGAATTTTTTAGAAAGAAATTAGAAGAGACTGTAAAGTTCAAGACAATGATCAATCTTTAAGGACAAAATTTTAATAATAAAAATAAGAAAATAAGTCTCTCTGGAAGAAATAGGAAACAAGTAGGAACTAACTGGCAGTTTTTCTCCCCATGTGATGTTCTTGGAAAACAAAAAACAATAATGAAAACAAATTAATTATTTGTCATGTTATAGATTAGATTCATAGGCTGACATATTTTTAAATTCTTGACAAAATTGACATCAGTATGTATATGTATTGCCAAAATAAAATACAAGGATGACAGATTAATAATATGAGCAAAGGAACATTTTTTGAGCACATTAGGTGCAAAAACATTGGAAACTATTCATCTGATTTAGTTGTAACCTTTTGCCAAAAACATTAATGCATTACCTTTGAAGAGTAATTGGTATAAGGAATATCCTCAAAGGGGAGCATTTCCACATGCCTAGGCTTTATTTTGCACTCATTAAACTTTATTCTGAGTTGAATATTTCCTGTCTATAGCATAAGGATTATTCGTGTTCTGCAAACATCTTAACCTATTAGTTTTGTCACATTATGTTCTCTGATGCCTTTTCCAGATGTAAATCAGTTAATGACAATCAAAGGGAATGTTTAAGCCCTTTAATGTTTTCAGGTTTGCCTTTCTCCTTTGTTTAACCAGACAGGTTGGAAGCTCATTCAGGTCAGCCTGTTCATCAGGTGAAATGGGCACTTTTTGAAGCATTAACTGCTTTCAGGCTGAATAGGAAAGTGTACAATATGTACAGTGCAAGTAAAGTTCAACACAACCATGCATTCAGGATGAATGCTAAGAATGGAAGGAACCTTGGACAGTACTGTCGTCTGCACTACTTTTAGTCCCAGCTTTGACTAAAGGACTCACTTAAGGAAATCCTGATAGTTTAGCATCATAGTTATGCATTTCTGTGTAACCCTGGCTCGCAGTCTTTCTCTGCAACTTTGAATCAATAATTTTTTTGAGTTAGACATTAGCTATACATGCATCACGATGAATCCCTGGTCGTTAGATGCTCTATCTGGATAAAATCGAGGCTTGTTGTTTTTATCAATTTGTATCATAGTCAGATGAACTGATGCCACTGTACATGAACTGGATTTATTTCCTCATGAGCTCAAGATCAACCAGATCCTTAGAAGTCAATATGATGTCACAAAATGGAAGATATATTAAAAATAAAGTCTAGACTTACTATCTCTCTTCCCACCCTCTCTCCTTTCCCTCAACATCCTCTTTTCCCCGCCCACATTATCTCATGAACTTTGCTTCTCATCATAAATTTGTCTGATGCTGACATTTCCAAGATAGTAAGTCTAGACTTCTGGAAACTCTGGAGACAAATGAAAAAGCCATCGAGGTGGTTCTTAAGTGTCTTGGGCAGTGTTCCCAGGGCACCTCTGACAATCAGTGTTACTTTCCCATTTCCACTCCACAATTAGAGGTCTTCTCCATTAGCTCCTGCCTGAAGCTGACCCTATGGACCAGCCAACGCCTGTGACAGGGATTTTGTGGGGGTGTGATCCAGTAGGATGTTTCCTTTACTTCTCATGGCCTCTATAATCTCAACAATTCTTAAAGATCTTTGGCACTTTTTTTTTCTTCAGCTGAAGGTTCCCAGTGCTGGGGGATAATCCTGGCCACACAAAGCCTGGTAGAGGACATTGGCTGGTTTTGCTTACTATTGATTAGTCACAGGTAGCAGATATTAGATGCTCTTTGCACATGCTGTACAACCTCTGCTGTGAAAGCAGCTTTGAATGTTGTTATCCAGGGGACTTGGATTTGATGTGTTTGGACACTCTTGTGCAGCTATAGTGAATGCTTTGGCTGGTATTTAGCAGGATTTTATCTGGGTTTCAGTTTACTTGTTTCATTGTGGCTTGTAAAGTGCTGACAAAAGCCAAAGGAGCAGAATTGCACTAGAGGAGATCTATTTTGGTAAGACAGGAGCCCAAGGGCCACAAGAAGGGGCCGGGCTGCCTGCAGACACACAGTGTGCAAGCTCATTAAAAATATCTCCCTTGTTAATGTCTTTTATCACTTACTGCTAATGAGCCTTGGACAGACATAGCTTTGAGGGATGTCATATGTTTTTTTAAAAGAAGAGTTTTGTCTGACAGTTGGTGAGTTTGGAAGTTGCAGCAGAGGATCTCAAAGCCTTGGCTAGGTTCCCCTTTTTTCATAGATATTATAATGCTTTGTGATTAAATAATGTCTAGAGATGAATATTCCAAGAGGTCAATGCTTCCAGGTGTCAGGTGTTTTCTGCCGACTAAAGAACATGATTTTTGGGACGTGAAGAAGCACTGCACACCACAGGTCTCTAAGTGTGGCAAATGTCACATTTCCTTTTGTGAACTGGAATTGATTATATAAATAAGAGTTAATATAACAACTCTTGGGATGTATATTTACGTCCATTCTGAAAACTGCTAATTGCCAATGACTACGTGTTTAGAGGTATAAAATTGGGTAATAAAATGATTTCTTCTTTTCAAAACCAACCAGCTCAAATGATTTAACAAAATTTTAAACTCTACTGTGCTTTTTTCCCTACTGTTATAAGTGTCCACTATATATTGCCTATATTACACACAGTAGACTTGAATATATTTATAAAGATGTTTCAGAGGTGTATTTGAGTATCTGTAATGCAGTCACTGGTGCACAGAGATTTGGTTTGCAGAGATTTGGTTCAGAAGTGCCTGACTGCATGCAGCCTGCTGGAACTAACATCAGTAGCATCAGCAAAGTGCTGCTCACTTAGGTTTCCCTGATGTCAGACGTGTTTTTACTTCTGGTCAGCATGGTGGAACCTGTGCAAAAGCTTTGATTCATCTGTCTGTGTGTCAGGTTTCAACCAGTGTCTTTGGATGCACCAGTTCCTCTTGTATCTGCTCTGCCCATGTGTTCCTTTGACCTTTCTGGGGAGGTTGATGGATGTGTTTTTAAGTATGGGCAAGTGAATTGTAATACATGCTAAAATTATATATTTTTGCAATATTTCTGCCAAAGTGAACTACAGTGGATGGCTTGTGTCCACATTACTTTGGAATGTGCATGCTCATAAAATTTTACACCGGACATTTGACATTTTGCCAACATTCATTTGCTATCACATCACCATCATTTCCTACTTTAAACTTATTAGTACCAAGTGCATGTACAGGCAGAGCTGTCTGGTGCTTAGGACATGGTGCATTTAGAGAGGAAGGGGAGATGAAGTCACAAAGTCTGTATGAAGGTCTATATAAGCAGCATAGTAATGTTCATCCTGCCTTAGACAACTGCATGAGATGGGTAAAAAAAAAAATAAATCAAAAATCTATAAGTAAACTTCCTGGTATTTCTGGTATTTACATTCTAAGAGCTTATCTCTCATTAAGTTGAGGAAATTTTTTGCCAATAACAAGTGAGAGCTTCATTAATATGCACATAAGCTGTAGTCCAGGAAATTACAGGTCAGAGGCGCCTCTGTTGTCTGAAGAATACAATGAAAAGACCTGTTTTCATGCTTCTTTTATTTAAAACACTATTTCTTCTTTTAAATAGAATTATAACTAGAGAATGTAAAGGAATGTTGTCAAGGTAAACTATGTAGCTCCTACTTGTAACTAATATTTTGGGATTCTGCAACAGAAGAGAGTACCAAAATCTGCACTGACTTTAACACTTAGTTCAGTTGTGCATTTTTAGTTCATTTTGGCAATTACCTGAGCTGGCCTTTTTGTTCATAATTCTGTTTTGTTCAGGTTCACAGCACAGGCTAGGGGCCCGCAATACAAAATAATTTCAATTAATATTTATGTTATTTTTAAAATTTGAAGTCATTTCTACTCTACTACTTTACAAAATGTAATTTTCTTTTTCTTTTTTATTTTTTCTAAATGTATAAAATTATTACTATTGGACCTGATCTAGATATGCAGGATGGGAAACCTGCCATACACCTACACATTCATACCAGCAAAGCTCTTTACATCCACAGGGCTGGCAGGAGGATCAGATGGGCTTTTCTGGAAATGTACGTCCTTGCTGTCGAGATGACCTGTAAAGGAGATGAACTTATAAACCCTTTGTAGCAAGGTATTCCCAGTTGTAGGGGATATTTTGGAAAGAGAAAATTGGATTCTGAGATGAAAGCATATGAAGTTAGGAGGAGAGAAAAAAAAGTTTCTATTAATTTGAAATAAAAGGAAAATATAGAGATAAATATAAGAGGGAATAAAAGAGGAATGGATGATCCCCAAAGCTTCTGATGAATCTTAAGTTTTCAAAATTTTTGTACTTTACCTGAACCATCTAGATTTTTACACTGATTTTCTATATTACATCTGTATGAGCTCATGCTATAAGAAACAGAAGTACTTGAAAGAAAATGAACAAACAAGTCTGGTCTTTATTAGCAAAAGAAAACAAAGGACTAAAGCAAAATTAATCCCCTTTGTAACCATATAAAGTTAAGAGGCACAGCGTTATGAGACAAACAGCAGAACAATTGCATCTGAAGTCTGTAATAAGATTTACAGCATTATATTTGAAGTAGGTTAAAACCATATTTATGAATGTTTTGCATTTTATATGAATCTTATGAAAAGATATAATTTTTCCAAGGTTTCTCTATTTTAGGAGTAAAACCTATAGAAAAGGACAAGTTTCTGCGCTGCAGGCTGTTCAAGATTTCCTTCTGACCCCGTTGTTGCTGGGCTTTGCTACTTAATTGCATTTATTTTGTGCCATCCAGTCACTGTCTGCTTAAAAGATAGATGTTGCATGAGAAAGTCCACATTTCATGTACAATGTTCTGTTGCTGACCTACCTCTGAAAACAGAAATGCCTCTTGTGGAGTCTAGGGCATTATAGGGGTCTTTGAATATTTGATTAACAGGGATGTGAGATAGAATTCGTTGAATGCAGGAAAAAACGGATTGTAACAAAAATAACTATTTTGTAGTTGTTTCTTATGAAACTCATGATCAATTCCTTGTAGTGTCTTTTCTAGGCAGAAGCTTCTCTCCCCACCTTGCTTCTGGAAGGCACAGACCTCACCCCTCTTCATGGGTTCTCCCTGTGGTAAATAGGCCATGGACAAACCATCCAATGCCATTTATTGCCACAGAGTTTGAGGGATTTGCATTTTCCCTCTGATTTTCTTACTAAAAAACCACAGTAGAATTCTATCCAGGACTGAGGATAGCAGGGCTAAAATTGAGGCTTTGGTAGGATTTGGCACACTCCAGCAGGGAGGCTGTGAGTCCTCTAAAGCTCATACAGCCTAAAGCCAGCCCTAGGTCTTGACCAGAATTATGCAAGTCCAGTGGATATCTTCTTTCTCCAATGTCTTTGTAAGTAAATAAAATCCCCATGGGCTATTCTGAGAATGAGACAAATTCAAGTTAAATACCATCTGCATTATGTGTTTTAATATATGGGTGGGTAACAGTAAATATTATGTAACTATTAAGTTTTGGACAAAAAAGCAATGCCTTGCTATCCCCCTGTTAGGCCCTCGTTCCCCGGGGTACTGAACACTCATTTTCCGTGGTAATATCTCAGCCCATTAATTTCATCAAATGATTGCATCAGATAATGCATTTTGGTTTGTGTAGCTTAAAACTAGTAATCCCAAGAGATTAATAAGGTAATGAAAGTAACTAGAATTAGTCAAATTTCATGAAGAGAAGGGATTATCATGATACTATTTTTATTCTTGTTGTCAGTCTATCAAAAGCATGTACAAGGCAGAACTTAACCCTGAGTGATATGGCAACAATTCAGTATTTCAAAACTTCCCAATTCCCAGAAATTCTGCTTTGCAATTGTGACCATACAAAACAGGATGAAAATCTATGTCTAGTGCATTAATTCTGTTCTCTTTGCATCTTAAAACAGGGTGCAGTTAAAAATGTAAAATAATTATCAGATACAATGCACAAAAATCCAGATACGTGGCATTGATTAATTGATTTGAACTGGTCACTTAACATGTTGTTCCTCTACAAAGAATTTCTGATGATGGATCTCTTGGACTTCTATTTTGAAAAAAGCAATGTTGATTAGTAGAGATCCAAGACAATTTTTTCTGACTTTTCACTTTATGTTGTTTTGTTTTGTCAGAATAAATTTGTGTACCTATCTTTGAAGTAAAGCATTGACTCTGTCTTCTAGAGATCTTTAATCTTGTTCTGAACAGAAAGTTAATTGTACTCTGTTCAATCTTACTGGGAATGCAGCTTTCAGGGTCAATTTTTGTCCACGTGGAACCATGGACAATAGAAATTAAAAAATACATGTATCGGTTCACGCATTCCATCTTCCTACTCCCTAAGCAACAACTTCTGTTGTCATGTTCCCAAAGCTATTAATTTTGGATAATATCTCACCTTCAAAGACAGATTTTCAGTGTGTGCAAGACTGGAATCAAAACCATACAATAAGGAAGGAAGTTTGTCTTCCAGTTAGGCTTGAGTTTTTAGCTTCAGTGGGCTCTGAGTGACTAATTTATGCTAATTTAAGGATCTACATTTCTTTGGGGTGGAACATCACTGCAGGGAGCAGGGCCCTGTAGTCCAACAGTTGTAGCAATGAGTGGGCCATTATTCTACTGTAGGAGGTGGAACAGTCTGTGTCACCTCTGTCTTCGATGCTGCTTTCAGTTCTTTATTTGTCTTATCTGTTTAGAATGCTTTTCACTATGCTTGTACAGCCATTCCAAAGGCTACTCATTATACAAATTTATGATAACTATGGAGTTAGTTACAGACATATCCTCCCTTTGGAAGAAATACCTCTCTTCATCTCGTATCCCACTGCAGAGTGAAGATCTGGAAAGGCCCACATTGGCACTGACACATATTGTGCTTTTGACTTCAAGATAAATGAAAAGCAAACAAACATGTCTTTGTCTGACGAGTTTTGTCTTGGGCACACCCACCAATCCCTCATCAGCCAAGATAAATTGCTTCAGAGGGAGGACTTCCATGCTCACAGAAGGAATGCAGAAATTCTTTCTATTTTGTACATTCTTGGCGTCTTTCCTTTGTTATCAATTTCACGTCCTCTTTGTGTTTTGAAGCTCTGCTTGGGAAAAGGGGTTATAAATATTAAAGCTCTGCACAAATTCTTAAGAATGATTTGGGATTTTTTTTTTTGTTTTGTCTTAAATATTCTTTGTTTCTGCTATTTTTAGCTCAAAGCTATCCTTCCTCATCTAAGCAGTGTATTTTTAGCTTGTCCAAATAGTTGAAAATGTTATTCATTAGACAGAGATTACTTTTGGCTTTCTTCTTTTCCAATTCTGTTGTAGTATTATCAGCACTGAGAAAAACACACTTAAAGCAGAGTTTGCAAATATTATATGAAAGATACAGAATTTATATTTTGGAAGTACTTTAATGAATCCCTTACCATAAACAGCAAGAGTTTTTAAGTACTGGAATGTGTGTCTTAAGTTGGACTTCACGAAGAAACATCCAAAGACTTTGTTCATAGTTGCATAGGACTTTGTAATTAAAAATTTTAATATGATCAGGCTGTGCTTGATACAGTTTCCGTATTGCTGTAGACAGTGCAAATATGTTTCTGGCATGACTTGAGTTAGATGGGAATTTCCATTTTCCCCTCTCATAAAGATTTACAGCAGTTATTGGCACATACCTGAAAGGCCAGGATTTCAACATTTAACTAGGGGCAAATACATATATTGTATTGAACCTCTAGCTGTGGACCCCATTTTTTTAGCTCACATCCCTTTTTGCACTGTTCTAGAAAAAAATAAGTTACCTGGAACTTTTCCACATTAACTTCTCCACAATCCCTGTATTTTGTTTGCCAGGATTGTAAATAAATGGACCCTTTTCCCTCATGTGTGTGGGTAATGTACAGCTTCCTGTGTCAATTCCCAGAGTCACCTGAAGCTCCATAGGGGAACAGTGGGAAAGGATATAGAGTGAGCAATAAAAGGAACAGTCCAAGTGCAAAGCAAAAGAAAAAAGAGTACTTTCTATAATTGGAAAGTCCATAAATTACTGTAGCCCTGGGGTCAAATATTTGTGTGTGGAATTGCTGGACCATTTGAGCAGCTACTCATTAAAACCATGTAAATGCTCCAACAATCAAGCTATCATTTTACACTGATAGTGGTACCTGCTCCCAAGGAGGGAAAGCAAATGCGCATTGATAAGGATACCCTAAGGTAGATTCCCACAAACATAGCCCTTCTCCACACAAATATTTCCTTAAAGGCATCCTTTCAGGTAAGCTTTGCAGATTTTCAGCCAGGCATCTGTATCCTGATGTTAGGACTGCTACAACACTGATGGAAAAAAGCCTACATGAAATACAGAAAATGTCCCTGCTGGTTGCTCCATTTTTTGATGTTTTAGCCTGTAGTGCAGCAGGAGCAGTGTGGTTTGCCCCTGTGAAGGGAGCAGCAAAAATCCCAGGGGATCCTCCAGAGCCACAAAGCCATCCTCAGGATGATGGGTGCTCCTGCACGACCTCTGCACTTCAGTCTTCCCTCTTCCAGTTTCTCAGGCTCAGGGAGGAGGGAAGGATCTGCCCAGCAATGGTAGTTTGCTCATAGTTTAATTAATCCTCAACTGCGTTCAGTTTTTGGCAGCCTTCCCGTGGAGTTCAGCAGGGATGGTGGATATCACTCGTGCCTGTACCTGCCTTTTTCTTCTTCCAGAATGGGGGAATTGCTCTGCAGGCTCAGAAGCAGCAGAGCCACCCCTCAGTCCCCTCAGTGTGCCCTGGCACAGAGGGGCCCTCAGGTGTAAGTCTGCTGCTGCTTTTGTTTAATGTGCTGGGCTAACCCCTGCTTTTCTTCTAATGCAGCCTTCCCTCTTTACTTGCCTGGGGTGTTTTATCTCTTCTCTCTTGGCCTTTCTCCACCTCTCTATTTAAATTCAGTTTTTCAATTTTCACTGTGCTTTTCCCTTCCAATTTTCAATTTTAACTGTTATGATCAGCTGCTGCTTTGTTCTTCCCTCTGATCCTTTCCCCACCCCGCTGAGGTGAGGTCCCTCATTCTTCAGCCCCACGTGATGTGAGTGGGTGAGCAGGGAGCAGATGACAGAATTAATTTGCAGGTGTCTCCCTCCTTTTGCTTTTGACATCCTGTCATTTGCCGTGTCCTTATGTGTAGGGGGTTATTTGTCACTGTTGTGCAATCCTTTTCTAGGTTAGCGTTGAGCAATCTTAATTATTTCACAGACAATCTTTATATAAGGAGATATTTGTTCAGGAAAAAGACTTTCAAATGTATTTCCTTTAAAAACTGTTGAATACAGCAAAATGGAAAAGGCAGAGAAGCAGTGGCATAATTTTATGGCTTGTCTGTAGCTCCTCTAAGCCATGAGAATGGAGTAGTTTGCAACAGAACAAAAATGTACAACTTGAAAAAGTAAGGATAATAACAGTAAGTTACACTGCTGTGTGTTCCTTTTTAATCTTAGGGGATGACATATGAAGGGTTTGGTCTCCTGTGCACACAGCTGCCTCCTGGTGAGGTGGGGCATCTCTGTTTGCAGAAGTGCAGGGGGGTTGACTTATATGTGAACTTCTTTGCACTCTCATTTGTTTACAAAAACTGGGAGGATTTACTACTTGTAATAAGTGCATACTTAAATATAATAATATTTATTTAATTGCTGTTTAATTTCCTTTACAAGATTCTAGTGAGCTTTTTATTATTTGTTGTTTTTTTTTTTTTAATTCTGTTGGGTGATCCACCAAAAATTCATTGTTCTTAATCATTGATATTCTGCCTCACTTTGGGAGAAAAATGTAAATAAAAATTTCCAAAACTGTAGGTCTTGTGAAAGGACCTTCATCTTTGAGCACTATAAATATTATTTCCTTGGAATACTTCAGTTATGCCTAGCCTTAAGGGAAATCATCTTTCTCTTTAAGGAGTTTCTTTTCATTATTTTAAACATTTCTGAGAATGACAAGTGAGATTAGGTGAACACAGTATACATTTGGGGAAAGGAAGGAAGAATAAGAAATTTAAATGACATGAGCACCAATATTCCTTTTTATGGGCTTCATGCTATATGTTGTTGTAGGATTATGAAGAGCAGGTATTGCTAACAAGTCATTTGAAGGAGACTCCATTTTCTTTAACTGTGGCCTTAAATGCATAAAGTTTTTAGTAAAATAAATGTGTGCACATCTGTGATGTAATAGCAAAAGGAAATAACAGCTGGAAACAAATTTGTAATTCTTCAGTGCTCACTCTGAATGATACTTGATTTTTATGTTCAATATTACAGTTCATATCTGGCAGGGAAGTATGAATCCAAAGTGAATTATTAAAAAAACAGAAATATTTGTCTTGATTTTTTTTTTCTTAAGCTTTCAGGCTCTGTGCTAAAACTGTTGCTGTAAATTATGAATAGCATCTAGAATTTAATATGGTTGCAGGCCACATTTCAAGACTAAATGGATTGATGGTAATTTATTCTTCATAAATTACATAAACGTTCAGATTCCTTTCACTGGTTGCTTGTTCCCACTGACTTTAGTTGGAATTATTTGTGCTATGATTCTTTGAAAACCAGGGCAAAGCCAATGTTGTGGAATGCTCTTTGTGGGCTGGTTTGCAGACAGATGTGCAAAATTCAGTTCTGACACAACCAGAAATCTCCAGGAAGCTCCATCCTCTCCCAGCATCTTTGTGGGAAGATGGTCTCTTTTCTACAAATCTATTTCCAAGCATCCCAGATCGTTCAAATTGTGTTTCACATCATGTGAGGCTTTTACGACAAAGCTGACATCCTTTCTGTGAAATTGAAAAAGTTCTAACACGCTTATGCTGGTGCTTGGTTTGCTTTTTAAACTAACTCTCTGATAAATCACCCTTTTAATATTAACCTAAAGATGGGCCAAGCAAAGCTGAGCAATCTGAGTTAGCTTTGAGAAGGGGCAGAGCATTTGACCAGCTGGGGAGGGTGGCAGAGTGAATGCTTAAGCCAACCTGTCTAATGAGGGTGTCTGTCACAGTTCTCCCTGTCACAGAAGGCTCTTTTACATGCTCTATTTATAATGTCTTGTTGCCATTTTATTGTGCCTTTAACAGCTATGCAAGGGTGATTAAAAACAGTCCCCAAGTTTCCTGTGTCACTTTTCACTCATCATCACTGCTCTGAATGGTAACAGTTTAAACCTTTCCATGCCCCTTAGCTAATGCCTGTTAAGAACATAACATTGGCCTCTTTCTTTTTATTGCAAACTTCATGAATCCATATTATTAATTTTTCATTGTCAGGCTTATGGGAGCGATCCAAGTCTGGAAATTTAAATAACAATTAATCTTCCTTGTTTTCTGGTCTTTGAATTCATCTGTGCAAAACTCTACTTGACACAGCATTACTCTAGAATTAGTTTCAGTGCCTTTGCCTAGCAACACAAATACGTTTTACACTTTCCAGGTTTCTCCTGTTAACTTCTGAAGCTGATTGTTGTTCCCGGCACATCTTTGTTTGCTGTTTATTTGTTACTAGGTGTCGTGGCTCTGGATATGCTCCCCGGGCTGGATGCTCCCCAAGCTCTGTCCGTGGGTCCCACCACGCTGGGGCTGTGCTCTCTCAATCTTCCTGACTCTGAGCAGAGCCCAGCTGAGCTGCCTTTGGCTCGGGGCCTTCCCCAGCTCCCTGCCCTGGCTGCTCAGACCTGCTCTCCGCTGCCGGGGCCTGCGCCGCATCTCCAGCAAGAACCTCGTGCTTCCACAAAACTCAAATATTTGCGCTGTTCTTCTTCAGGCTGAGATGGAAATTTTTCGCTCTGAACTTTTGACATTGCACAGAATACGCTGAATCCGAAATACAGAAACATCCCTATGTCCTTGCATCACTTTGTTCCTGCGTTAGGAACACAGCTTTTAGAGAGGGGCACGGTCCCTCTTTGCAGCTTTTCTTGCTGCCAGCCAACTCCCCTTCACCTTTGCCATTACACAGTAAGGAGGATTTATTCTTTGGCCCAAAGCCTGTGCCTTTGTTCATCCCTCTCCTGCTTTTTGCGTCATGTGTCTTCTTGACCCACCCTATCTTCATAGATTTAAAAACAGTATTTAATACTGTGCTCCCTTCTGATTGCCCCAGGAGGGTGGTTCTGCCTTCTCAGGCAATCCTTAGCAAACTCGCTGCCCAGCTCAGCACATTCTTGGAGTGTTAGCAACATCTTTGCTTGTTCTGTAGTTTCTCTGGAACAGAGGTGTCAGAGGACAGTGTCCTCATCAGATTTACTTGGGGTGTGGAATGGAGGGGAAAGAGTGAGGACGTGAGGGCACGGCACAGGTTTGCCACTGCCTGTCTGAGGCTCAGGGGGAGCTGGAATCGGTATTTTTCCTGGTAGCATCTGTCCCGTGTGTCCCTTCCCGAGTCACTGGCTGCTTCCCCCAGCGCTGCTGCTGGGAGGGCTGGCTTTGCACCCCAGGACTGTGTCCTGCCCAGGCAGAGCTGTCTGGCTGTGTAGGGCACCGGAGACCCTGGGGCTGGGCTAAGCTCCAGCATCATCCTGGATGTGTGGCACAGCTGCTGCTGGCAGCACGCAGAGTGACTCAGAAGGGAAGAAGGTGGCAGCAGGTAAATCAGTGCTGGTTGCTCCGTGGGAGCCCTACAGCCACACCCCAGATTTGTCATTTCAGAGCTACCACCAACACATCCTGCACCCAGCTGATGCCAGCGGTGGTGGGAGCCCTGAGCTCCGGCCTGATTTCCCTGTGTCTTCTCCTCTTGCTGCTGGCCTGGTCACAGCCCCAGAGGTGTCACCCACCACAGCCCCTCACCCAGAGAGGATTTTCAAGCAGGGACAAGGGGGACAAAGCTGTGAGTGGAGCCTGTGCTGAGCTGTCTGCGAGGGGCTGGTGCTCATGGTGGCCCTCAGTGTTTATATTTCCTTGAGAGAGTCAACCCCTTTCAGGAACATAAATGAAATGTTACTGTGGAACGTCCTGGGCATGTGTGTGGGTGTGTGGTTTTGGTGGTTTTGCATAATATACGTGATTCTCAGTTTTGTTGATTTTTAACATTGTGCTGTGTATATTACACGTGAGGTTACATGTTTGTTCTTTCTGTGGATGAAAAGAAGGCATTTGACTGGGGATTGCTTTTTAGTGCACGTGCCTCTGCTGCACACACATTCATGAATCAGTTACAGTCTGTGTTGGGAAATATATTGTGAATATAATTGGCTTGGTGAAATGAAACATTTACAATGAATAATAGAGAGATACTAAAGAATTTATATTTAAAAAAATACTAAAAGCAGGAAAGGACGTGACCTTCTTATGTTAGTGATGGTTTTTGTTATTATAGGAATGAGAGGCTTAATTCCTGGAAATGCTAGAGTTTTCTTGCTGGCTGAATGTGTCCTTCATAGTAGTCTGTTTGTCATCCCAACCTTTTTCTGAAAATGGAATTCAGGTTTGTAGCCAAAAACATAATATTTTTTACTTTGTATCGAGGTTATGTAACAGATGGTGAGCTAAAATGTGCTCGGTGCTTCAAAATTATTTGATGACTCATAAAACTGAATAACACTTTTTCCCTCAGATCATGTTTTGATTCTATCTAGGGATGAGTAAAACTGTTAAATTAGAGAAAACTCCATCTGAAATATTAAACAAGTATTTGAGTCATGAAAATCTGTTGGGATTTTTATTAATTCATTTGCCTGTGACTTGTCTTGTAGTAAGAAGTACTTGAGATCACCGGAGAAAAATGTGCAATTTCTGAAATGTTTAAAGAATAGCTATAGTTTGCTCAACATTGAAACTGCAAACAAAACCTGCAAGTTCTCTGAGAGTTCAACTGTTCTGTTTTAACTGGAACCAACATAAAGTATCTCTCTTTAAAACTGCTGTTTTCTTGTATATTTGGAATCAGTGGGAGCCAGATTCCTTTGGTAATCCTTTAGAGGGTCTGTTGGGAAATTAGGTGTCCAGTTCATTGAACCTCTGTCCCTAAAGCTGGTATGATGGACAAACTTAAAAGGCACATGTCCAGTGTTGGAAGTTTCACCATGGACATATCCAGTTCCTGCTGGCATCATCCATCATTTTCTTGGATGTCCTAGTAGGTTCCCTTAGGTGCTTCTGCACCTCTCTTGGACAGAGGATAATGTCACTGACACCAGTTAGGTCTCAGCAATGCACATTTGGTCCAACTACTCCCTGGCCATAGTTCAGTGTGGCCCCTTTTAAGAAGCAAAGCTAGTCATGATATTCTGCTTGGAACACATGAAATTTCCTTGGGCTAGGAGGGAAAAAGAACAGTGTTTGTGGCCTTGGCACACACGGATTTATTTGTGAGGTCTGAGCAGATCTCAGCGCCCACAGAACTGTCTGAATCAAGGGGGCAGGACGGGTCTCTGGGGGTGCTCGGAGGGTCTGACAAAGGAGTTGGCCACCAGCCAGCTCTGGAGTTCAGGTTAAGGATTTTCATTCAGAACAAATTCTATTTATCCAGGCCTAAGAGAAAAACTCCATTATCATACCTTACTGTGGATATATTTTTAAGGTAACGTACACATCGCTATAGAAGAAAGCAGGAAACGCAGAACACTTCTGTCTCACAAGTACACAAAAGTATATTATATATACAAAGAATACACACTTTTGAAAGGGCTCTTAGGCCTGCTTGTGATGTTTACATAGAGACTTAGGATTGCCGTTCTAGGTGTATTGGCAATATTTGCCTGAAAAAGAGATGCCATCCCTTGATTTTTTTTTTTAAAGTTCTATTTTTACTCTATCTGGTAGCTCAAAGCTTGTTTTTCTACAAGTTGCTCTGTTCTCAAGGATGATAGGTAGATGTTAGAGTTCCAGCTTTTCTTCCTGGTATTCCATGTGTGTCTCTATTTGCATTCTTTCAGCTCATGTTTTCTCAGATGCAGAAAATTATGTAATTAGTTGTGGGGTCTCATACCATCGTTTCAGAGATGTTTCCCATTTAAATTAAAGGCCTGTTCTTCTACCCAATCAGTAATTGTCTAGATCTTTTAAGATCTCCTTCAGCTTGATTTAATTGTTAAACATTAATTTAGTAGGAAAAAGGCTTCAAAGGGGAAAAAAAGAACTGCTGGAGGGGCAAAATATTAATAGGTGCTTAAAAGCAAAACAGTAATTCCTCCCTTTCTAAGCTTGCAGCCCTTCAGGCCTAGTGGAAAAGAAACAATTGACTGTATTACAGGATTATATAGGTTTCATTGACTTAAAATGAACTGAAAGCAGCTGTAGGGAGATTTACCTCAAGTCTTTATTATTAGCCATATGAGGCAGAAAGAAAAACAATGTTTTGTTTGAGTCAGAAAATACAATTTTCAATGGTGGTTTCGAAAAGGTTAGATAAAGAGAGCATTGCTTTTCAATAGGGAAAAGGTGAATAGAAAAATTCTGTTTTGCCAGCATTATATACCATATGAAAGATTTCAGCCAGCAGAAAAAGAGCCTATCTTATACTTGTAGGGTCTTTGTTTTGTTTCATTTCTGATGGATAATCTTGGAGTTTAGTACACTTGATATCTCTTTTACTTACTAATGACTGTAATACTTCACTCCTTTGAATACTTCCACCATGCAAATGGAGATAAAGATCAAAAAAGTGCTGCTTTTTTACGAAGAAAATCCTTCTAAACTCTGCCTCTCATTGAAAAATACATTGGTACAGATTTCCCTCTAAGTTTTCTGCCTTTGGTTGTTAAAAATTCTAATTAAGAAAAATCTGCAGAGTTTCTAGAGAAAAAAATTTGAGAATGCAAAGCCAGAATCTATTATAAAGATCCAGAATATTTCCTTACTGTGAAATATTTAAAATACTTAGGATTATTTTACCTACCATAGACTTGTTTTTAAACCATACATGTCATTAAAGTGCAGTTAACAGTAGTTGTTTTATAAACAGTCTATACTCAGTTACTTCTGCAATTCAGGATGTTGCTTTAACTCCAGTGATGTGCTGAGAATCTGCTCCCTCTCAGATAAAAGTGCCCTGGTGTGGTCCAGTGTTGGGGGATAAGGAATCTGTAACCACACGCAAGATCAGTAAGAACTGCCACCTGGTATCAGTAATAAGATATTACTATTTCAGAAAATACAGAACTTGCTGTTGCATTGGGATTTTTGATACAAGTTTCTTATTTCTTAAAACTCACCTTTGTCGAAGGTCACATGTGTTTTGTTAGGTGGTGGTACTGAAGAGATTCTGAAATACTTAATAGGCTTTTTCTTCCTCTGGGTTGTTCAAGTGAAGTGCTTTTTTATAAATGTATCCACAGCAGTATTCATTGTGATGGGGGATGGAATTATGCAGTTTTGAACTTTATGTTAGCAGTGCATTATATTATATATTGGCATTGCAGCAGCAACATTTCAGTAGAGGTGAACATGATTTAGAGATATAAAAAATAAGTACCAAAAAAATCTATGGCCATTGAAGAAAAGCTGGAATTAAATTCTCATTGATATCCAAAAATATTTTCTTAACCTATAGACCAGCCACTCTTTAGCTGCTCTTTTTGACTGGAGCAAAAGTGAAGTGTTCTGGTATAAGGATGAACAACTTTGTGTAGCTGTGAGTGGTTATGCACCCGCTTACCCATAAAGTTCCTTCTTCAAAGAAAAGTCTACAAAGAAAGTTGTGGCTGATTCTGTCTGCAGCAATGTAGCTTTGAAGTGTATATTGCTGCATCTGGTATTCTGTGCATGCAGAGGTGGAGTTTTCCCATGTTTAAGAGCTGTCTTATACTCTCACATTCAATTAATGTTAGTATGCCATTGTGTAATTTCTCAAACTCTTTTCAGTAGGTCAGTGTCTTTTTGAGATATTAGAAGTGGGAACTTTTAGAACCTGCAGCACTGTCATCTTAAATGTCTGGTTTGATTTTGGTACATTTATGGGAGAGATGCTCTCAATTCTAACATTCGTGGGTCCAACATGGCACTGAACTACCAATTCTTTCTCTTCAATTCATAGAATCATAGAATGGTTTGGGTCAGAAGGGACCTGAAAGTTCACCCTGTTCCACCCCCTGCCGTGGGCAAGGACACCTTCCACTAGACCAGTTGCTCAAAGCCATCCAACCTGGCCTGGGACACTTCCAAGGATGCAGTGTCTCTAATTCTTATATGAATCCTTCAGTAAAGGGTTATCTTCCTACAGCTGCATAACAGCTGTTAAAAACCTGACTTCAAACTGGTGGACCTCATTTTTGGATCTTAAGTTAGAGAGAGACTGAATACTTTGTGAAAGTAAAACATTTAACTTTTTTTTCACATTTTCCATCCAGATCCGCTGTTTATGCTTTTAAAAGGTAAGGTGTGGTTCCTAATCAGCCTGAATTCAGATAACACTGCATACGTTTATCAACCTTGAGAAAACTGAAAATGGTTTAGTAGTGCAGAACAAAGTGTAGAATTTACATTCTGCTTTGATTCTCCAGGTTTAGTAGCAGCTTTTTTGGTTTTTACAGTTGAGAAAATCTTGATAGAGATTAAACAACTTGCCCAAGGTCTCAGAAGGAGCCACTGACACAACCAGAGCTGAACACTGAACTCCTGTCTTGTTCACAACATTTAGGTCACAGGCTGGGAAGGTACACTTGCTCTGGCGTTCGGAGGAGTTTCATCCTGGAATCTCACCCCCTGTTTGCTTCTCCAGCAAGAAATCCCAATCTTTCTTATCTCCTATAATTTCCAGTAGGGCCCTCCTCCCTTATGCTATCAGCAAGCACTCCTTATTATCAATGTTTCTTCTAATAAGAAGTCCAAGTACCTGCCACTGTGTGTGTGTAGGAAGTTGATGCTTTCATTCAGGCTGATGGGTTTCATGCTCAAAAGTATTCACTTCTAATTGAGACCTCCAAAAGATAAGAGCTCAACAAGAATTTGATGTATTTGCTGTAGAGGTGTTGTCAGACTGGCTAAGTCCCATCCCAAACACTGGTGGGGCTGGGAAGTGGAGAGTGCAGACAAGTGACCTAAAACACCCCTGAGTGGTTTGCACAACTACACATGTAATTGCTGGATATGTGCATGCATTTACAGTGCTGTAATTGCGTGTCTGATGCACTTTTAGTTACCTGTTCATCTGTTAATCTGCTGAAGAGAACAGAAATACTGAACACAATGAAACCTTTCCAACGAGCCATTGTATTTCTATGCTCATGAAAAGAAAACCAACCTGGGTGTACTGGGAATTTCAGTTTGTGTTCCTGACAAAGTAGATACTGCTGGTAGGACAGGAGTAACCTCCCTTCTGGGAAGTGACTTCCATGAATTTTTGTATAGGATGTACAGAATGTTCAGCTTCCTTGGGCAATGTTCTCTGCTCAGAATTGTGAGGGACACGTTCGTTGTGTTGCTGGTGATCAGCAGGAGTTGTGAATTATTGGAAGTTAACACGCCTGCCAGGCATTTCAGGGCAGTAACCTGTAACAAGAAGAGGCACATTTCCCTAAATGAATACATTTTCATTCAGAGGGTTATTCACTTAGCCAGCATTAAATGTAATCCTCTTTGAATCTCATGGCTACCTCCTACTCCATTCCTGTCAGTTTTCATCTCCTGCAAAATCATGAATCCAGCCTTCAAAAGAATAGTAGTTTGGTTAATTCACTGTGTGGCTTTCTGTAAGAAACACAAGAGGAATTCTATAGAGTTAATGCAAAATAGCTCAAGGTCAGTGGCTCCAATATTTACATCATAATTAAAGTATTCTCTTTTTCTTTTTAATTTTCTTTTTCCTCTCTTCATTTCTTTGCTTTTCTTCTTTCCCTTAGATTTTTCCCTTCTTTTTCCTTCATTTTGTCTTTATTTTCTCCTTCTTTTTTTTTTTTTTTTTTTAAGATGGAAAGGTGTTTGTCTCTAATACAGCATCATCGCCTCTTTTTATGCTGATTTCATTTTCAGACAAGGCAGATGACACTGCTGGCCCCTGCAATTTGCTGCACACCAGCTTTGCAGAACATAATGGAGTGGGACAGTATTCTTTTTGATGTGGTTAATCTCTGTTGTACTTGTGCCTCTCCTGAAAACTGCACTGTGTCAGAGACTCTTTTGTAGCCAATGGTGACAGGAAGATCAACAGAGAGAGGTTGCTCCATTAACCTCTGAAGTAATGAAGTTGCATTTCAGGCAGTCAACACTCACGCTGCCAATTTATTATCATTTAAGAGGAAGTGAAACTACTTCAGGCCACTCTAGTGTCCACATTTTGATAAATACCCAGAGTGCTCATGTTCTAATGCTAACAATCAGCCTTGAAGGGACCTCTAATGGCGTAGGATGCTGTGGCTTTGTCTTCTTGCTCTTGCAGAATGACCTTCACAGAATCAGCACCAAGGGAACAGGCCAAGCCTATTTCCTTCCATACTGCATATGCAGGTGTAGTTTTGCTGGTAGTGCCACCTATATCTGTCCATGTGGAAAGACTGAAAGAAGATAAATCATTTGATAACAAATTTTTGTAAACTTTCAAGGGACCTGAATTCAGATCTCCAGATTTGCTTTTCTTTAATTCTTGTTTCCCAGGCGATGCGCATTGTTAAGGGGATTACTTTCCATCTTAGAAACAGACATAACCAAAATCTTGAGAACACTTTTAAACCTTCAATTCGTTAAAATCTTGCAGGATTGTCTGACCTTATAAGATTTTCATGACCAATAGTCAAATCCTGTGAGAACAGCTTTCTGAGGAAGCAATAACAGCAGTCTCCCCCACCTCAGCAGTAAAACAGGCTTGTAAAAGAAAACATTGCAAAGCTGGCATGACCATACCCCCATTCTTCCCGAGTTCTGCTCCTAGGCATGGTCTTTGGCACATATTTTTTCCTGCCAAGGGCAGTGTAATTTACATGTCTGGCTTTCCATAAGTAGTGAAAACACTTTTTATATATAAAAAATCCAGGTGGTTTCATAGCCATATCATACATTCCTTTTCTCCCAGGGTGACATAAGTAGTTATTTATCCGCAGCATTTCGGAGACACAGAATCAAGGTGGTCAGCTAAGTGCAGCATGTTTCTGCTGGTTCCTTGCTGGATTTCTGATTTCTGATGTATTTGTGTTTGTGCTGTGGGCCCAGTTTTGGCTGCAGATGGGGCTCTGAGTGTTTGCTTCCTGGGACTACTTGACATATCTCCACTGAAATAATTTGGAAGGCTCTGGATGGATCCTGTTAGTGTCTGGGAAGAGAAAGCAGTCAGTAAAGCATGGGGAAAGTTACCTGCATTGTGTAAAAGAACATTGTTTATGAAGAGAACACTCAGCCGTGGCCTCGTGCCCACGGTGTGCGATCCCTGTTTCCTTGCCTCTCCTGTCAATAGCCTGAACTATCCTGCTCTCCCTCTGAGCTGCAGCCCTTCCTGCTGCAAAGCAGATCTCCTGCCTCTGTGTAAGGAAGGTGGCTGCATCTCCGTGCTTGGGCTTTCCCTTCTGGAGCAATGAGTTCTTCCCTGGACTCCGTGTCCGATGGTGCAGAGCTCTGCCAAGGGCTGGAGCAGTGGCTGCAGGGTTTGGAACAGCGCCCTGTGCTCGGCTGTTTGCCAGAGCCTGGGACAGACCCGGTGCCAGGATGAGGACCACAAGCATCTCCCACATGTGCCACAAAGCTGCATCCAGCCTGCAAAGCTTCATGGAGTTTTCTCCCGCTCCCTCTCTCCCCCTGCCATGACACATTTTTCTCTGTACTGAGACAACAGGTGTCTCAAGCTCTCCCTTTTGTCTTTATGGCAGATGGGTTTGGGAAGGGCCCCCTGCCAGGTTTGAGCACAAGGTCGCTTTTGAGCACCTGACTCGAGACACAGTTGTTGGCTTTTTCAGCTGCTTGGGGGTGGGAGCTCTGCCCTGGCTGCCATGGGGATGGACCTGGAGAGAAACCCACACTGCTGCTGGGGCAGCACGTCTGGGGAGCACGGCAAGGGTTATGGAACTCAGCAGCATTGCAGGAAAATGTTGGGAATATTGGGGGCACAGGACGTGGAACCTCTGCCACCTGCACAGCCGCTGCTGCTGCTGCAGAGCGCTCAGACCGCCCGCTGTCCTGGGCCCCGTCCGCAGCTTCTTCAAGTTGCACGAGGGATGGGAAAAGCTGTCAGGGATTCCACAGCAATGCTAAAGCCAGGGAAACACGGGCAATCCTCTGTGGGTCAGTACTGTCACAACACCCTCTGCCCTCCCCACCCCTTCCTTGCTTGTGCTTACCAGCATTCACGAAACACACAAAAGGCACCGTGTCTGGGAGAGAGAAGAGAGATGGACTCTGTGCTGTTGGGAAATGCAGGAAGATGTTCTCTTGTTGGCACCATTATTGGATTTTTAGGTAGTGAAGGTGTTTTCATTTAACACAAAATTAATTTATATGTTGTACCTGTTTTCAGAAAGGTGGGATAAGATTAGGCAATTCCGAATTGTAAATTTTAAATACAATTTGTTATTAGTTTGTGTCTGAATTTTTTATATGATTTAAATATACAGCTCACTGTTTTTAGCTTCCCTTCTATGTTTAGCTAAAGTGAACTGCTGAAGAATATGAAATAGATTATTTTATTGGCCCTGACTCACAACTGAGTCAGTGAACTTTCTTGCACTTACAACTAAAATTGGATTCTAACTTTCAAAAATTTATGACAATTGCTCCTTCTTGTGGCTTGAATGTTGACATATAATTAATTTAGGATTTCTTCTTGAGATTTCCTGTCTAGGTTTGTACCTGTCACAAAAATATCCTTGGAAGTTTATCTAACAGCTGGAACACCACGAGAGTCGATTGAAATTTAGCAGAGATTTACTGGGGCCAACAGGAAGTGCTCAGAGCAGGATGGCATAAATATGCAGAAAGAGCTCTTTTATTTCAGCTGTTTTAAAGGTCCCAGTACAGGCTGATAGTGGTGTAATGCTGAAAAATGCTGACACCGTGTCAGCCAGCAGCACCAGCACAGCAAAGGATTCCACAAGCATGGATTGGCACTTTGTGGAATTATGCACAGAATGGAGCTGTGTCTGTTGCCTTCCCTCCATCCCAGCTGCCCTGCAGGTTTCAGCTCATTCTTTTGAGAAACCAGATATATTTAATGGGAATTTCCCACAAAATGGTTTTGAAATCTGGTTTGTTCTTCTGCAGGACTGAAGGAGTTCTGAAAATTCAAAATCTAGGCTGCAGTGGCTTGAGGGACTGGGCAGATGAAATTACCTTTAGATAAATGTAAAATATAGAAGAAAAGCAACCCCAAACCCCAAGACTGCATACTAAATATCAGGATATAATATTAGCTATTACTCCTGAGGATGGAGATGTTGGAATTCTAGTGCATAGTCCTCCAAAAAATTAGATTTATTTACAGCAGTAAAAAAAGGGAAACAATATAATGAATACTTGCAAAAGAAAAAGTTATTTATATACGAAGCTGTTTTTAACCCCTGTACCTGTTCAAGGCTTGCCCACATCTTTGCTGTTCTACCCATTTCTGATAAGCCACTGAGAAGAAACAGAGAGCACAGCAAAGCTAAAAAAAGAAGGAGATTTTAAATTGTTTCTGTGTAAAGAGAAGCTATTGCAATATAAATCTTCAGTTTGGGAAGGAAATAAAAATATAATAAATCTCAAAAAAAAATTAATTATCTGGAGGGGGTGAAGATGAATTGAGTGGTAAATTTTCCTGCAATGTGGACACTCAGTGAAATGAGCTGGTTCTGGGTAGAGCACAAGCAATACTGACTCGAGTATCACGGAGCTGCTGGCCAGGCTTGCCATGCCAACTGCAGAGAGCGCGAGGATAAATGGAACTGGAACAGTGCTAAGTGGTTTGTGGGTGGTATTGGCCTCCTGAGGATCATTACATGCCATGTTCTGGATGTAGCAGGAGCCCTGAGCTCTCAGGGCCACGTGCATTGCAGGGAGCCTGGAGGGTTCATTCCCTCTTTCCTTCTGCAGAGGGACAGTGGAAGGTGTGAGTTGTTCCTGATCCACACTTTGAAATTTGGAAGAGAGATAAATTAGAGATTATTGTTGGAAGAAGCTGCATTTTCCATGAGCCTACAAAATATTTTGTGATCATTATTGTGGTAATGCCTGATAGTGGAAGGTACATACCTTGGGGAATTAAAAATAAGATTTTGTTTAATGAAATGAAAGATCCCAAAACATTCTATTGGGAAAAAAATCTGCAAAGGACACAGGTGACCCTCTTCCTCCTCCTGCTCCTTTCTTACACTTCGTTTGTGAACTTGTGACTTGCATGAGAAAATTACTCTTTGTTTTTTGGTTTTTTGGGGTTTTTTTTGTTTTTGCATGATTAACCATTGAGCTCTGCTAAAAAGCTGTTCCTGGCTTAAACAATAACTTTTGATGATAAAAGAATTGATAAATTACAGTTAGGGTATATTCTAAAAAAAAATGGCTTGTTCAAAAGAACAAGTAGCTTAGATAAATTTATAAAAAGTTAGCTTGATTTGATCTCTGGAAATGTTTGTAAAAACAAAGTTTCCTCATTAAAAAATGCAGTGAAACTGCATTCTTTGACTTAATCCTCTCATTTTCATAATGCAACATGCTGCATTCAGATACGAAATAATCATCCAGCTGTGCTTTTTTTGCTGAATTTCCCACATCTTTTTGTCCAAACCCAATGTTCTTTATACAGCACAGGCCACTGTGTCTCATTTCCAGACTGTAAAAATATGAATGTAGAGGTGTACCTAGCAGTGGTGGCCTATATATTCTATCTTTAAGTTCCTCTAGAAAATGAGGCAAGATGTGCAAGTGTGAGAAAATAATAAATCCAGAAAATTAGAATTAAATGGGCTAGACAATTTTGTTTGCATTTAGAGTACTTATGGAGAAATTAGGATGTATTGTCAAATATGGTTTTACCTTCTTGAATTAGAGAGTTAGTAAAAACAAAGTATCTGGAAAGTAGCCCTAAAACTATCTTGTCTTTCTTGTAGTTGTTTCAGTGGGAAAGATTTTTTTATAAGTACCTGTTTAGTTGTTGCTCTCTAAAATTAATGGAGGAATGAACAAAGTTTGTACTGCCATCATTATTCTTATTTTCCAAGCTGTTTCCATTTATTAAATTCCACTCTGGGCTTTACCTTCTCCTCAGTGGGGTTAACACATTTGTGCACGCACATGAAGAGTATCTTCTGGGTTTGTTTTGCTGTTTCTAATTAGCAAATTGCTGTCCTCAAAAATGCTTTTTGTGAACTACTCTTCTCGTGTTTTATCTTGTTCCAGAACTGCAAGATGCAGGGAAAGTAGAGGCTGATGGTGTCACACCATTTCCAGCTGTTGTCCAACGCCACCACTCAGCAGTGAGTTGGTCAGAGGTTGGCAACAGAGCCTGGCAGAGTGGAAAGAGCTCTGCTGCAGAGAGTGGAATAAAAGAAAAGTGGGGAGAAATAAAGTTTAAGCAAGTAGAAGAATAGAGAGAGAAATCAGACAAGGTCTGTGCACAGCTGGAATGGGAGATTGAGAGGAGAAAGCAAGTGGGCATAGGGAAATAGGTGTTCTGTAGAAACAAATGTGCTACTCTGTGTAAATTATAGTTAATGAATTGTGATTATTCTTGCTCATTAAGTTCCTAGTCTTGTTTGCTAAACAGTTTAATCGCAATGCATCTTTTTTTTTTTATAGAAGTATCAAGTAGAAAGTGTCACCATTGTAGTTTTATATGATTTCATAATGAAGTTTGTATTTTCAGTTGCTTGTTTGCCTGTCATTTGACATTTGCATGGATGGTCTAAATACCTTTGGAAATCTTGCAATCTAAGCCTCTGATCTCTCCAGCTCTTGCACACATGCATGTTTTTGAGTGTACAGTGATTATAAAGGTGGTGTTTGAAGATTGGGAGGGAGCAAAATTTTGCTTATTGCTATTTTATTATTTCCCTTTGTGTAATAATCATTATCATTGGAATGCTGATAACTGTGGGTCTTCAGTCTGCATGGAATATTATATATATATGCCCTTAGTTAAATGGAAGCCTCTAAGGTTCCCTTCAGGAAAGACTCTTAAGCCTTCTCTTAATATTAAGTGCATTTTTAAGTCTCACTTAGAGTAAAAATTAAAAAAATTAAAACATATGCTTGTATGTTTAACAGAGCTGGCCCCTAAGTCTTCCCTATCGTGCACTGAGAAATGCGTGGGCAGAGCCATAATTGTGGAGAAGCTCATAATATTGGGGCCTAAATTATAAAAATTATTGCATAATTAGACCACACAAGTTAGATTTCAAAATGCTGCGTGTTACTTGGATGGGTATTTAAAAAATAAGTAGCTGTCGAGCATGTATGGTCCTGTTCCCAGTGCCACACACAGTCATTGTAATGCTTTAGCAGTTTGAAGGGTTTTAAATGGATCCAGCATTGGTCTTCAAATACACCAAACCGACTAACACTTGCCTTAGTTGTATCTCTTTCTTCTTAACTTTAAAAGATGCTACTGTAAACATCAGACAACGTTTTTATAAGCAGTTTCATACCATGAGCCATGTAAAATTAAAAAATATATTTAGGATAATTTGGAGGGGAAGAAGGCGAGAGTCTATCTCATGTACTGTAAAACAGGCTTTTTGTGTACAGTAGAAGTCTGATTATATTTTGACATACTGATTTCTTTTATGTTATTATTATTTATACAATAAGCATACCTCACAATGGCTTCCACAGCACAATCAGCATTTAGATATACCTGACAGGATAACTTCCCTGAGTACTGGGTTATTAACTAGCAGAACAAAGTAATGAAATGGCACGTTAATGGTTTGTCTAAATTATGAAGTATAGGTGGGGACATACAGCTGCTGGTACAAATACTCAGATGCACAGAGCAATACCCTGAAGCTCTTTAGTTTTTTTCTCAGCTTTAGAAGATGAGAAATCTGAGGTGATTGGGAAAGCAGGCACAGGCCATGAGATGCATCTTTGTTAAATTTTTTGTTATTGCTTGGTTGAGGAAAAAATAACCCCAGCAAACTTTCAGTAACCTACTGGAGTCGTGGCCCTGAAGGACACCATGCTTGTGTCCAGCAGTTCTGAGAAGACTTTTCCTCCCTGGCCAAGGATCCACCCTTTTCCTAAGGGCAGAAATAGGCACACACATAAAGCACCTCAAACCTGCACTCAGCCCTCAACACCTCTCTTCTGCCCGACTCCATCCAGCCTTTGGGTACATCAAAAGAAGGAGTACAGCCCTTGTGTGCCTCCTCACTGGCTGGAATGCTTTTGGATTAAACTTCCTCTCCACAACCACCAAATTTATTAGTATTTACTCTGGTACAACATCTAGTAACCAATATGCTTCTAACAACAGTGTGGTAGCAGCCACAGTAGCTAGAGTTATCCAAGCACAACAGCCAGCCAATTTTAGCTATTAAATATTGACTGACTCTGGTAGGATGCATGAGGTAAAACCCAAATCATGCTCCCTACAACCAGACAAATATGTATGAGATTTTAAGAATTTCCTTCTAGTCCCAAACTATCAGCAAATCTCAAAAGATGGCAGGAAAAAAAAAAACTCCTACAAATTCTAGAAATTTCTCTCCTCCAGAGAAAAGCCACAGCTCTGACCTTGCTTGGCTCAGACAAACTCTTAGGAACAGAAAAGAAATGCTCCTTCATCACTGGTGGCCAAAGAATGAATGTGCTTTGCCCCGACATCGCATTGGTCCCTCCAAGAGGAGTGGCCAGTCGTTTCTGTGCATCAGCAAGCTGGAGCTCGGGGAGCCCCCAGCTGTGCTGCCAGAGCAGGGAGCTGGGGGCACCCAAGGGGCGACCACGCCTGAGCAAAAAAACCTGGGAAAAAACAGGGGAGGACACCAGGGGAACGCCTGTGCTGCGGACAGAAGGAACAAAAGATGGCCGAACCCTCCCCTCCTTCAGCTGTGACCTGTCTTTATCCCTCTCCGCGCATTTCAGCTCCTACATAAGCTGTGGCTCATCTGGGGAGGAGGGCAGAGGCAGCTCGGGGGAGAGACAAATGTTTCAGATGCGCAAGTGTTCAGCCAGCTCGTCCTTTGCTCTGTATCTACAGACTGGTAGCTCTTGGCAGTGATGAATCTGCGGGGACTCATAAAACCTAGGGCCACAACACAGTTTTGAAAGGAAAACAGAGCCCTCAGATCTGAGGGACCACGAGCATCCTCATCAATGTGCAACATAAACCTTGCACTGTTCCCTGAAAAAGTGTGGTCCACGGGGAGATGGGAAGGTGTATTCTTCTGCATATTAGGGTTTAGAACTTAAATCTACTCCTCATTATGTCTGTAATACCTCCTTGCATTGATTTAATTATCTTTCTTGTCCATTTCACAACCCCGTTTAAAAAATCTGAATTAAATGTCTATTTTATCTTAAAGAAATGTGAAAAAAAAAAAAGAAGTACAGTGGGGAGTGTCGATTTAAATAAGTGGATGCTTGTAAGTGAAACTTATCCCAGCTGAGATTTTATTGGGTTCGTTTTTTTCTGTTTTCATTTTGCAGTGAATTTCCAGCGACAAAGATTTCTCTCTCCAGTGAAAATTTTCTCTTTTAAGAGAAAACAGCATCTTGAGGTTTCCTTTCTCTCTCCTTTTTTTTTTTTTAATTAAACAAAACATGCAGCAAGTCGCAATTAAATTTCAGTTAACAAAGTGCAAAAATACACCCGCCCTCCATCTGCCAAAAATAAATAGTTTGAAAAGTAATTTCACATCCCTGACAATGACGACTGTGTTTATGACATATTTCTGGTGCCATATTCCACTCTCCTATCGCTGCCAGCTTGCGTCCAGTATTTAGAAATAAAACAGAAACACATTGAACTTGCTGAACTAGATGTTGCCACACTGCAGCTCTAATGGGCTTAGTGACCACAACCTACAGGGGCCAGAATGTGTCAACAGCAAAAGGGCCAACCTCAATCACTGTCTGTGCTTTTACAAAGTTGTTACATGTTTAATTCTTTGCAGCTTAGTTCTCCTGCTGTTTTGGCTGCTCCAAACCAAGGCTCATATATTGCAGCAGCCCTCTCTACCTCGTATAATGCCACAAAGGTCCCAGCAGGAGACCTTTCAGTGGAGCAGACAAGCCACAGGCGAGGGCAAACAGGGCATCACAACTTCCTAATAAGATGACTTATTAGATTGGGGGCTTGACACAGCGTTTATTTAACCACTTCTTTTCCCAGGCACCAGGCACGGGCGCTGTGTGCGCGCTCGGGGCCCCGCCAGCGCTGCGCGGCTGCGCTGCCGAGGGCGCTCCGGCCGCGGCCCCGGGCAGGGCGGGCGGGCTGGGGCAGCTTCATCCCCACGCCGGTGCAATGGCTTGGCGCTCGGCCGCACATCGGCAGCCGCAGGGTCGCTGCTCGGTCGCAGGGCCGGCTCCGGGCCGGCAGAGCGCGGGTTAAGCGCGGCCGTGCCGGCGTTTCCTGCCCGCACTTGCCGTGGCCCGAGGCGGTGCCGCCGCCGGAGCCCGGCGAGCCGCGCCGGGCCAGGTGGCGGGCAGGCACACCGTGTTATTAGGCAGCACCGAGCGAGAAACCTTGATCTTCAAAAAAAGAAAAAAAAAAAA